>BLKM01000075.1:734513-813652 GCA_013340265.1 Coptotermes formosanus
TTAATACAGCCAATGTCACTGCCAGTACCGTTATTAGACTCGATGTAGCAATGTCACACATGTCGTCTTCAGTTCATAGTGTGTTCACAGTGCAGTGTACAGTTTATTGTACATTTGTATGTCCCCAGCTGCTGCTTAATTCTGTTCCCGTAGTTGTCTGAGCCATTAGAAACCATAAAGCAATCCGAAGTTAGAACGCGTCACACAACATTTAAACCGCCCGTGGCCACTCCGGTCGGTACTGCAGCTACAGCACAACAGGAACCAACACCTGACACTCCCAGTGCGGCTGTCACTGCAGCTGGTGTGATGATTGTTGGTTGTTAGTGGAGCTGTGTGAACTAACGGAAAGGCTTTAAGTTAGTTTAAATTTAGAGTGATTTGAAATTAAAATTTTCCGAATTTTTTTTTCGCACTGCACTAAAGATGGTGGCCGACATCTCTCCCGAAGCGTCGGTAACAATGCAATCAACACGTCATACCACACACGACTCTTACCGACATCACTGTAATTATGCAGTGTGCGGTGTCCGTACACATTGCCTTGTTTACTGCCACTTTATAGGGTGCGTCAAAGGACGGTACTGGTAACATCCGTTGGTATCTTACCGGGCTGTGACGTCGCTAGTTGTGAAATGTTAACAGCAGCAGAGAGCGGACAGGTGTTCAGTTCGTCGTGTTATTATTACATAGCAGTGCAGTTCAACTGCAGGAAGACTTAGCTGTATTGATAATTTTCAACCTCTTGCTCATTTAGGGTGCGTCAGCCGGTGCTGTACATCATTAGCATCATCATCATCGTCGTCGTCGTCGTCGTCGTCATCATCATCATCATCATCATCATCATCGTCGTCATCATCATCATCATCATCATCATCATCATCGTCGTCGTCGTCATCATCATCGTCGTCTTCATCTTCTTCCTCCTCTTCTTCCTCTTCCTCTTCTCTTCCTCTTCCTCCTCCCCTTCCTCCTCTGCTTCCTCCTCTTCCTCTTCTTCCTCATCTTCCCCTTCCTCGTTTTCCTTTCTTCTTTCTCCTCTTCTCTTCTCCTCTTCCTCCTTTTCCTCCTCATCTTCTTCCCCTTCCCCTTCTTTCTTTTCTTCCTCTTCCTCCTCTTCCTTTCCTTCCTCATCTTCCTCATCTTCCTCATCTTCTTCCCCTTCCTCTTCTTTTTCCTTTTCTTCTTTCTCCGCCTCCTCTTCCTCATCTTCTTCCCCTTCCTCTTTTTCCTTTTCTTCTTTCTCCGCCTCCTCTTCTCCTCTTCTTCCTCTTCCTCCTCTTCTTCAATTTCTTCCTCATCTTCCTCTTCGTCTTCTTTTTCCTTTTCTTCTCCTCTTCCTTCTCTTCCTTTTCTTCCTCATCTTCCCTTCCTCTTTTTCCTTTATTCTTTCTCCTCCTCCTCTTCTCTTCTTCCTCCTCTTCCTCTTCCTCTTCTTCCTTTTCTTCCTCATCTTCCCCTTCTTTTTCCTTTTCTTCCTCTTCCTCCTCTTCCTTTTCTTCCTCATCTTCCTCTTCTTCCTCATCTTCCCCTTCCCCTTTTTCCTTTTCTTCCTCTTCCTCTTCCTTTTCTTCCTCATCTTCCTCTTCTTCCTCATCTTCCCCTTCCTCTTCTTTTTCCTTTTCTTCTTCCTCCTCCTCCTCCTCCTCCTCTTCTTGTTATGTCTATGTGTGTAGTTTAAAGCGTTACAGCATGAAGTCAGCCAGCAGTCGGTCGCTTTAAATTCCTCCCTGTGGCCCTCAGCACTGTAAAGCTACCAATCGTGCGCCCATTGGCGGGACACATTTCTGATTCACCTACGCGCTCCACATACCGAGGGATGTTTCGGCCTTCAGCAGTGCCTTGTTTGGCATATTTATTTTTTCGTCGCCGGTCACTTATACACGCACGCGCTTAAAAATGTTTTGCTTAAAATGCGAATCTGCATGGGGCGGTCGCACGTGTGTGAAATGTTTCTGCGCACAGACATTCTGATGCTACAGACGTTGGCATCGTGCTGTGGGGGTTACTTGCAGTATGCTGCCTTCCATCGCCCTCTAACCTCGCCCTTCACGACTACTGTGTAGTGTTCTGACAGTTGGGTGTGATATTTGAATTTACAGTTTCTGAACTCTTTGCATTGTATAGGTTGAAAGATAAGGAACTGTGTTTCGGGGACTTGTCAGTTGCCTTCTTCAGTTTAGCTTTTTCGAAAACCAGTGTCAAATTAATGACCGGTTACGTATTTTGCGTGTTTGAAATTTAACCGTTTAAATCCTAGCGGTAATTTTACGTATTACCAAGTTAAACATTAAAAAATTATTCATGATGCTCACGTTTCATTTGTGTTTTGTGTGGATCTCAGAACAAACAGCGATTATTTCCCTATACAGCATTAACTGGCTGGTTTTTATAACCGAGACAGATTGTGTTTACTGTGCGGTAGGGACTGAATCTATATGTACACACCTAAAGCCCAGTGGTTACTTTATGTACCGCCAGGTTTAACATTCACAAATCCTACGTTCTGCCCACACAGTGTATTTATGTGTTTTGTGTGGATCTCAGAACAAACAGCGATTATTTCCCTATATAACATTAACTGACTGGTTTTTATAACCGAGACGGAGTGTGTTTACTGCGCGGTATAGAGTGAGTCCTGGTATAAAACAGATAGGTTTCATCATTAAACGGCTAAAACTGTATTATACAAAATGCTATTGGAATGTGTTGTGTGTATTAATTTCACGTTAATCCGGGTTCAATTACAGTGCAGGTAGTTAGCGCGTGGTGCCAGTTGTTTTGGAAGGTGCGAGCCTTATTGCGGAAACCTTTACCCTGTACAAAATTTCCCTCATACGGCTTACCGAAGTGAAAGTTCAAGGAGTTGCTTTTTGGGACTTGACCGTTTTCCAAAGTAATTTTTCACACATCTTTGAAGCTTGCGACAGCCGATGTATGCCGGTGGTCTGGCTGGTCCCTGTATTATAAAGGAGCACTTCCTTCCAGTGGGGTTGCCCCAGATAAGATAACTCGTTTGTTTGATGCGTTTGCTTGAGGGGAGGGGGGAGAGTGGGGGCAGTTTCCTGTTTTAAACAAGGGGTCCTCTTTTCTTATGAAAATGTGTCAAGCAATTCACAAGTGGGAGATAACGTTTTACTGAAATGCAAATAGGTCTAGGATTTATATTTGTTATAAGAAGATAAAGCAGAAGACTGTAGCAGGCGTGTAATGCGTGTTGCTGTCTTTTGATTTTAAGGTTACTGCCACGTGGGATGTGACGCTGCGTAGTCCAGGTGAGGGGTACCAACGTTTCAGAGGATCCTGTTAATGACGGACTCAGTAGATTACTCTAAAACATCGATACACTTGTACCAGTCGGCACGTGGTCTCATAATCTCCGTCTTGGTTATAAAAACCAGTCAGTTAATGCTGTATAGGGAAATAATCGCTGTTTGTTCTGAGATCCACACAAAACATAAATACACTGTGTGGGCAGAACGTAGAATTTGTGAATGTTAAACCTGGCGGTACATAAAGTAACCACTGGGCTTTAGGTGTGTAGATATAGATCCAGTCCGTACCGCGCAGTAAACACACTCCGTCTCGGTTATAAAAACCGGCCACTTTACGCTGTGTAGGGAAATAATCGCTGTTTGTTCTGAGATCCACACAAAACACATAAATACACTGTGTGGGCAGAACGTAGAATTTGTGAATGTTAAACTTGGCGGTACATACAGTAACCACTGGGCTTTAGGTGTGTACATATAGATTCAGTCCGTACCGCGCAGTAAACACACTCCGTCTCGGTTATAAAAACCAGTCAGTTAATGCTGTATGGGAAAATAATCGCTGTTTTTTCTAAGATCCACACAAAACACATAAATACACTGTGTGGGCAGAACGTAGAATTTGTGAATGTTAAACCTGGCGGTAGATAAAGTAACCACTGGGCTTTAGGTGTGTACATATATTCAGTCCGTACCGCGCAGTAAACACACTCCTTCTCGGCTATTAAAACCAGTCAGTTAAGGCTGTATAGGGAAATAATCGCTGTTTGTTCTGAGATCCACACAAAACACATAAATACACTGTGTGGGCAGAACGTAGAATTTGTGAATGTTAAACCTGGCGGTACATAAAATAACCACTGGGCTTTAAAGATTTAAGCATAGCCCTTCTACAATTGCAGTTAACATGTATGATATGTGGGCCTTAACGCACACATAGAGACAGGGGCGGACTGAAGGGGGATGCAAGGATGCCGGGCTGCAGCCCATTCAAATTGAAATAAAATAACTTTTTTCGAAGAAACGACGATATTGAATGTTTTATGTGATTAACCCTTCAACAGAAATCAGCCACTGAAATTGGCGGATGACCAGTACATTAGGAACTTCAGAAATAAAACAAAATATGCCTTGGATATCTTAGATAGAGGCAAAACAAAAACAGGTACTTTAGACGCTGTGGTTTAAATTAGGCGAGTGAGTCACGTAGCTTGTAGTTATATTTGTAAGTATGTTAATGCAGTTGCAGACGGCGGTGTATGACAGTTACACTAACAGCATGACTTTCATAACACAGTGTCAGGCCCTTTCGCCAAATTGTGTAAAGCTACAGTTAGCTTCGTCTTGTCTGTCTTTCCGTCCGTCCGTCTGTTCACATGGAACAACTCGGCTCCCATTGGACGTATTTTTATGAAATTTTATATTTGAGGCTTTTTCGAAAATCTTTTTTTTTTCAGATATTGTGGGAAAATGTGGTACATCCAGACAGGCCAGAAGTGACAACATAATGCGTGGCGTGCGCTTTACATAGGGATAACTAAGGCAAGAATGCACACACACACACACACGCGCACGCACGCACGCACTCATAATATTTATTACGTATTGCTTTTCCGTATCAACAGTCGTTACGCGAACGCGCCGCAATGTTACGTTTATACGTACATTGCTGTATTGTTAATGTCAGATATAAGTTATATATAGAATGTAACTTCAGGGTCAGCCCCCCCTCCCCCCCAGAATTAAAATTGTGGATGCGCACCTGCTGAGTGGTGTATAATTTAAGTATGTTCAAGTCCCTTGTGCCGTTCTTACGCGACACCGAATGTGTGGCGGAACTGAACACAGAAGCACCAAACCCATAAAGTGGGGTCGGAAGACATAAATATGAACCACTTTCACAGCAATAAAATAACGGATGTCAATAAACACAATTCGTATCGGTTTTCGAAGAGATAACTTTATTA
This sequence comes from Coptotermes formosanus, assembly GCA_013340265.1. Taxonomy (NCBI): domain Eukaryota; kingdom Metazoa; phylum Arthropoda; class Insecta; order Blattodea; family Rhinotermitidae; genus Coptotermes; species Coptotermes formosanus. The sequence goes on from BLKM01000075.1 coordinate 739,753, forward strand.
CAAAGCATTAGGATTTTAAACTTAAAGACGAAGCGTATCTGTTTTATATAAGGACTCAGTGCGTACCGCGCTGTAAACACTCTCCACTTCGGTTATAAAAACCAATTTCTTAATGTTTTATAAGGCAAAAGTTGCTGTTTGTTCTGAGATCCGTACAAAACACATAAACGCAATGTGGGCACCACGTAGAATTTTTTAATGTTAAACCTGGTGGTACGTAAAGTTACCGCTAGGCTTTAAAAGGTTAAAGACGAGGCGTATCTGTTTTGTATAAGGACTCAGTGCGTACCGCGCTGTAAACACTCTCCACTTCGGTTATAAAAACCAATCTCTTAATGTTTTATAAGGCAAGAGTTTCTGTTTGTTTTGAGATCCGTACAAAACACATAAACGCAATGTGGGCACCACGTAGAATTTTTTAATGTTAAACCTGGTGGTACGTAAAGTTACCGCTAGTCTTTAAAAGGTTAAAGACGAGGCGTATCTGTTTTATATAAGGACTCAGTGCGTACCGCGCTGAAAACACTCTCCACTTCGGTTATAAAAACCAGTCTCTTAATGTTTTATAAGGGAAAAGTTGCTGTTTGTTCTGGGATCCGTACAAAACACATAAACGCAATGTGGGCACCACGTAGAATTTTTTAATGTTAAACCTGGTGGTACGTAAAGTTACCGCTAGGCTTTAAAGACACATACAGTTCTGTAAAAAGTAGGTGTTAGATCGTGGGTCTCCAACCCACGGTTCGCGACATTGCGTAATTACGCTGCCGACGGCCACATTTCCAATTATGTATATATATTTTTTCCCCATGGCACAACAGCCCTCAGTGGGGCAGGGCCCCCTCATTATCGAGGCTTCACGATCACACTCAGACACACCGCACTCGGTAGGACTCCTCTGGACGAGTGATCAGCCCGACGCAGAGACCTCTACCTGACAGCACACAAACTCAAAAGAGACAGACTTCCGTCCCTCCGAAATGATTCGAACCCGCGATCTCAGGAAGCGAACGGCCACTGGGATCGGCAAGCATTATTGGGTTACGGGTCAGTATTTTCCTGTGAATGTCATAAAGGCATTTAGGAGGGGGGCGTGGTGTTATAGATCCACTCGTTATTAATCTCGCCACTAGAGAGAGCGTGTGGTCAGCTTCAGGACCGGACCGCTTTACCGCCGAGCGGATACCCTTGATAGTACCCCTGATAACCTTTAAAGAAGAGGCTGATTGGGCCCAGTACTAGTCAAAGACTTCGGAATAGAAATGGGGCTGTTTCCCCAGCCGGGATTCGAATCACAGCCGGCCCGTAGCCTACTTACTATATCGACTGAACCTTCCGGGCTGTCCAACTATTATTGGGCGGAAAATAGTCTTCACAAATATGACACCATGGCTCTTGGTATAACTAACTAACTAACTAACTAACTAACTAACTAACTAACTAACTAACTCCATGGGTCATAGGCCTTCTTGAGAAGCTAACAGTTTCTCAGATAGTCAAGAAATTCCCTGCATTTTATGGAATCCGGAGGTTCATTACCGCATTCACAAGAGCCCGCCACCTGTCAGTATCCTGAGCCAGCTCAATCCAGTCCGTGCCCCCATCCGACTTCTTGAAGATCCAGTTTAAAATTATCCTCCCATCTACGCCTGGGTCTCCGAAAGGGTCGCCTTCCCTCAGGTCTCCCCAACAAAATCCTGTATGCACCTCTCTTTTTTTCCCATACGTGCTACATGCCCCGCCTCTCTCATGCTTGTTTTGATTACCCGAATAATATTTGGTGATGAGTACAGGTCAGTAAGTTCCCCGTTATGTAGTCTTCCCCACTCCCCTGTCGCCTCGTCCCTCTTAGGCCCAAATATCCTCCTCAGCACCCTATTCTCGAACACCCTCAGTCTTTGTTCCTCCCTCAGTGTGAGAGACCAAGTTCCACTCCCATACAAAACAGCAGGTAAAACTACAGTTGTCTATTGGTATATACCGTCATTTTTAAAAATGTGGTTAAATGGCAGGGTGAAAAATTCTCTCGTTTCCCCTATCACCGTTTCAGCACTGCAGACAGGCAGCCCTACGTTCCGTTGGTAGAGGGGCTGTTCATTGGGATAAGGAGGCCACAGCGTGTATTTCTCAACCTGGCCTCCATCTACTGCAGAGTTTGTGAATGCGTGGGTTTGTACCTCCATTCACCCGTTCCCATTTATGATGTAGCGTAGTCGGCGTGGCAACTTCCGACTGAACGGTCCGGGCATCGAATCCCGGTGGAGAACAAGACCTGTGCCTATCAAGATTCCACCCCGAACTCCACTTACCCTCCTTTACATTGGGCATCGGATATTTCCAGGGGGTAAAACGGACGAGGCGTTGTGCTGACTACTATCTTGTAGCACCGAGATTGCGTATGGGTTGAAACTATAAAGTCACCCTGTCACTTTGTCCAACACAAGTTCGGCATGGACTCAGCTGGGTGTGGACGGACATCCGAAACCTGACGCAGACAAATGCTTGTAACGAACAGAAGTCGCCAAATTGTTTTACAATTCTGAGTTCTGAATACAGCTATCACCGTACGCGTAAATATGTTTCATACTTGTCATCCCAGGTGTAATGAGTGACCTCGTCGTACTCGTTTGTATGTCGACCTTCATGCCTCTCACCACCCCCTCGCCCCCCCTCCCCCCCTTCTCGTTGCGGTGAAATGGCTCTGTCGATAAGGAGATCTCCGCGTCAGATGTCTAAAGCAGTCATGCCAGCTCGTTCCGAATTGGATAACATGCGGTCTCAGACTGAATTTTCTATGTGGTTTGCAGAGAGATCGTTTTGTGTTCAAACAACATTGAACTGAGTTTGCTATCATATCGTGCCTGCATTGCTTTTTCTGTAAGCTGGACAAAACAGAACCATAACTATCTATGGCGAGCCAAGCGCTGTGTCTGCGTCGCTTTAGTACTCTCCGGTTTCGAGCTTTCTCTTCTATTCTAAAAGTTTGTGACGATCAAATTATCTCAAAGCGTCTATGTCAGCAACGCGAATGCATTGAATAAGCAGTAGCGGACAGCCGACAAGGGGTGGTCCTCCAGGTTGGGTGTTGGGCGAAGTGCTAACAACTCCTCACCGTAAAAAATTATGATGTTAAGAACCATTACACAAAGCCTCGGACTTGGACCGATTCTTTGGTACGACCGCAGCTACGGAAGAGGGACATGAGTTTTGGCTTCAAGAAGTGGGATGGAGGGGGGGGCATGGACTGGATTGAGCTGGCTCAGGATAGAGATATGTGACGGGCTGTTGTGAATGCGGTAATGAACTTTCGGGTTCCATAAAATGCGTGGAATTTCTTGACTAGCTGAGAAACTGTTAGCTTCTCAAGAAGGCCTCTGTTTCGTGGACTTAGTTAGTTAGTTAGTTAGTTAGTTAGTTAGTTAGTTAGTTAGTTTGTTTGTTTGTTTGTTAACTAGTTAGCTAGCTAGCTACCTATGTCAACAACAACGCCAGTTCCGTTTTGCAGTTGTATTTTGTGTGCGTGTGTGCGTGCGTATCTAGACAGGGCGTTAACAATACTAGATTTGTGGCCCTGGAAATTTGTGCAATAGGAATGGTGTCTTTTAAATTAACTTCTGCCAAGAGTCCCTTTTATTCTTATGCATAATACTGTGTAACGTATGCTGTCATGTTATAACATAGTTTGTTCAGGTAGAATTGGTTCTGTCTGTAACGATTATTTGTGCAGTGTAGAGCACACAAACCTGGAGCTGCATCGAAGTGCAAGAAAGTACTGCCTTGTTCAAATCACGCCGTATTTTAAACATTTAAAGGCAAGTAATACGTGAAATAGTTTATATATTGAGCTCGTACCGCGCAGTAAACACACTCCATCTCGGTTATAAAAACCAGTCAGGTAATGCTATATAGGGAAATAATCGCTGTTTGTTTTGAGATCCACACAAAACATATAAATACACTGTGTGGGCAGAACGTAGAATTTGTGAATGTTAAACCGGGCTGTACATAAAGTAACCACTGGGCTTTAGGTGTGTACATATAGATTCAGTCCGTACCGCGCAGTAAACACACTCCGTCTCGGTTATAAAAACCAGTCAGTTAGTGCTGTATAGGGAAATAATCGCTGTTTATTCTGAGATCCACACAAAACACATAAATACACTGTGTGGGCAGAACGTAGAATTTGTGAGTGTTAAACCAGGCGGTACATAAAGTAACCACTGGGCTCTAGGTGTGTACATATAGATTCAGTCCGTACCGCGCAGTAAACACTCTGCGTCTCGGTTATAAAAACCAGTCAGTTAATGGTGTATAGGGAAATAATCGCTGTTTGTTCTGAGATCCACACAAAACACATAAATACACTGTGTGGGCAGAACGTAGAATTTGTGAATGTTAAACCTGGCGGTACATACAGTAACCACTGGGCTTTAGAGAACTAGATGCACCCTGTACATATGACAGACTGTAATCGTACTAGCAGTTTCGCTGTAGGAACTTGAAATTTGACAAATCCCACTGCGTGTTTGAAATCGCATGAGTACTGAACACAGACTACTATTTTTTTTAGAGTGTTAATAATGTCTTTATGTCGCAATAAAAGGACAAGCACCTCCTGTCAAGAACGTTTACAAATTCCAGAACAGCCTTACACGCCGTACAGTGCAGGCACGTGAAGTTTTTATCACGCGAAACCCCTTATTGGACGTAATAGGCGGCAAAGAGCCACCGCCGAAACTTGCAGGTCAATCACTGAAGAACAGAGAGCTATTCTGGCCGGTTTATCTTCAGCACCGGTCAACTGAATTTAATTGGCAGTGTTTAGAAAACGAACGATTGTTGGTGTCTATCTTCTTGTCTGCATAATACAGGGTGATCATACAAAATGTATATGATGGCGTTTTTTCAATCTTGGTTTGTTATACAGACGCGAATATGGGGATGATTGTGAATAATGAATGAGAAAGAATGTTGAAGGATCCAGTAATGGGCTCTCCTAACAGACGATAGCAAGACAGTAATATGTGGGAATTATATTTAGAAATTATTATAATAAATGTCACCGAAAATCGATTGTGATTTTCCGCGTGACAGAAGATGTCTTCTGATATATTCGAAACCTACCCTTGGTTGTGGGATGTTCTAACTAAGTGCCTGTCAACAGGGGTGTCACATTACTTTTGCTAATCATGGCATGCTGGGAGCCTTTCGAAGGAAAAACAAGATTTGAACATTCAGATGGTATTAATGGGTGGGAATAGATAGAAAAATACACAGTGGAACCCGGTTATAACGACATCGGTTTATGCGACACGGTCTATAGCGTTAGGTATTGTGTGGTACCAATTAATTCCTCACTGTTAACCATAACATTATGCCCCTCGGTTATAACAACACTCGTTTATAACGACATAAAATATTCAGTCCCTTTCATGACGGTATAACCGAGTTCGACTGTGTTTAATAAATCGTGGAAGGGAATTAACCTTTTAAAGCCTAGGGGTAACTTTACGTACCACCAGGTTTAACATTAAAAAATTCTACATGGTGCCCACATTGCGTTTATGTGTTTTGTACGGATCTCAGAACAAACAGCAACTTTTGCCTTATAAAACATTAAGAGATTGGTTTTTATAACCGAAGTGGAGAGTGTTTACAGCGCGGTACGCACTGAGTCCCTATATAAAACAGATACGCTTCGTCTTTAAAGGGTTAATACAACTATTTACTTCTCTCCCTAATATAAATGTATTTATTTGTGTGTTTAATGCTCCGTACGGTAGCCGCATTTGACCCGAATCGAAGGTTACTGGCCCAATTAAGCCATTTACATGCTCAGATTTTCATATCGTCCCGTGCTGTCGCGCCTGTAATCCTAGGTGAACCCCAAGTACATGACGTGTCTTTCAAACCTTATCGCCTGTCAAGCTGTGATTGATGGCTCTTAGTGTATAATCATGGAGACGGCGTATCCTGAAACTTGTCTGGAGCTACCATATAAAATCACGAAAGGCATCAATCTGTTTAGTGAACTCGAACAGAAGTGAAGGGCATTTCGCTCTGCAGATAAGGCTAACTTGCTGGCAAATGCCGTAGGATTTATTTCCTTTCATAGATGACGTCTATGAATAATTGTCGGAGCCATAAATTGCGTATCGGATTGCGTATCTTGGACACGTAGTACAAGTTCCGTGCTGCAGGATGTTAGCATAGATCAAGATAGATTGCTTTAAATCTTACAGACATCTCAAACAAAAGAATTGCCTTACACTGCAGTACATATAAAAAAGACAGTAATTTTTAGTCCTTGTCGGTAGATTTTGTTAGATTATTTCTTTAATGACGATTTTATATAAATACACCTACTGATATATAAAAAGCGTAAAGCATTTCACCCTGTAACGAAGCCACGAAGGCCCAGGGGAGGAGTAGAGGTAGAGTCCAACTCTTACTTTATCCTCGGCGCTAAATGGGGGGGGGGGGGGGTTGGGAGGTTGTCACGTCCCGCCTGCTTTACCCCCGGGGAAGAGACCAGGTATCCATTGTACAGGAGTCTTTGTGGGCCCCAAGACCGGTTTGGAAGGGTGCGGAAAATCTCACCCCCATCGGAATTCGATCCCCTGACCGTCCAGCCCGTAGCGAGCCTTTATCCCAGCCCAGTCTACACGTATACAGTATATACGTACGTATGTATGAACTGTGATATATATATTTAGGGACGTTATTCTACGGCAGTTGTCTCTAGTTGCTTCCCTTCGGCTCGTTTAACCCTTGAAAGACGAAGCGTATCTGTTTTATATAAGGACTCAGTGCGTACCGCGCAGTAAACACTCTCCACTTCGGTTACAAAAACCAATCTCTTAATGTTTTATAAGGCAAAAGTTGCTGTTTGTTCTGAGATCCGTACAAAACACATAAACGCAATGTGGGCACCACGTAGAAGTTTTTAGTGTTAAACCTGGTCGTATGTAAAGTTACCGTTAGTCTTTAAAAGGTTAACTTGTAAAAACCTCGTTGTGCAGTGAACAGAGTGTCTGATAGATGTGGCGCGTATTTGCAAGGCAAACGTTTCCAGCCTTTCTACTACAGCTACAGTTAGACCAAATCATTAGCAAGTAATTGTTTTGTGCAGTGACTGATGTACCTACTGCTAATGGACGAGTTAAGATCCGAAATGTGTAGCAGTATAGAGTGTTTTTTAATACATAATTGTGAATCTGTGACAAGTCGACTGCATTTGCTGGCTGATACTTAAAAACTTGCAGCACCGTCTTTAAATATGGTGAATAGAATGCTTACGAAAATCTGTCGATGACATCCAGATGTCCTTACAATCGCACAACCGTATCGGGCAATTTACTTGAAGAGCTGCATACGTTTCATTTTTGCCGGTGACATAAATTCGCCTTAAATGCGTTGTTGTGCAACTTCTATGTGCTTGCCAGTGACGTAGCTCAACAATACGCACAGAATGCATTGTTGTGTTTCTGTTGCGACAGTGGTTATACGAACTGGCCACAGTGTTACATTATGCATACGTCGCTTATCTTATTTAATACTGCGGCTTGTTTTAAATCATAGTTTGCATGGCTTATTAAGCTGACAAATTTGTAATTTTTGGAATATAGATTTTGATTTTCGGATGCATTTTTCTGTTTTTGTCAGGTTGAAATTAATAACTGAGTGATGACGTAATGAGTGCGTTTTATCTTGTGCCTGTAGAAAACATACGCCGAGAATTCAAATTACGTATTTCCCTTGCAAGAATACGACGGATTCTAAATTTCCGGTAGAAATGTGCTTCCTGTAAAATACGAAGTCTGTGACAGCTTCAGTTATCGCAGACACGATAAAGGTACTCCCTGTAGTTTAAACGCTTTTCGGGATACGAAAGACGCCAGACTTCCAAAGTTCTAAATGACAGACTCACTGTAGATAATCCAATTTTGTGCGATTTATTTCGTCATTTTCGGGCGTCGAACCCGGATATAGTAGTGCCGATGCCACACCTATATGTATATAATGGCCACTGCACTTGCAGCAGAATTAAGATGGTTTACAAATTTATTGAATGTATGCTGTAGCCACAAATTTATTGAATGTATGCTGTAGCCACAGATTTATTGAATGTATGCTGTAGCCACATACCTATTGAATGTATGCTGTAGCCACAAATTTATTGGATGTATGCTGTAGCCACAAATTTATTGAGTGTATGCTGTAGCCACAAATTTATTGAGTGTATGCTGTAGCCACAAATTTATTGAATGTATGCTGTAGCCACAAATTTATTGAATGTATGCTGTAGCCACAAATTTGTCAGAGTCGCGTTAAATCAGTTTCTTATGTTTATTTGGCGGTTATTGTATATATGCCTTATGTTAGTATGCATATTATTTGCTTCATGAAGTTACGGTGTTTCGTATTTATTTATTTATTTATTTTTCTCGCATTTATCAGTAATAAGTACAGTTATGCATTGTGTTTGTGTTGTTTATTACCGGGGTACTACGCTTGGTTTTGAACGCCGTATGCGTGTCTGTCGAACGAAGACTAACAAACCAACGGTAGCTGTGCCATGGCTCAGGCGGTTAGCCGCCGCCCTCCCAGCGCGGAAGTCGGGGTTCGATCCCGGGTCAGTCCATATGGGATATTTTGTGGACAAATTGGCATGGGGTCAGGTTTTTTCCCGAGTACTTCGGTTTTTATTTCATTCCGCCGGTGCTCCATTACTTGGAAAAGGACGAACAATAATCGTCATCTTCATCTTCATCACAGGGTTGCACAATAAGCCTCAAGGCTGCGGTGCGCCCGTAGCGTCTGCTGCGGGGCCCTTCACCACTAAAGAGACTAACCAACGGTAAGGCAAAGTAAAGGTCAAGGTCACCCTAGAACAGGCCATGAACGCCCAGAGGGGGAGTAGCAGTATAGCTGTACTTCTTTAACCTTGGCACTAGATGGCGTTGGTGGTCGACACCACGCCCCGGCCGCTTTAACCCCGGGAAAGAGCCCCGGTTCCCACTGTTACCAACGGTATCTGCTCTAAATTCACTTACATTTCTCATTAACCCTTTAAAGACGAAGCGTATCTGTTTTGTATAAGGACTCAGTGCGTACCGCGCTGTAAACACTCTCCACTTCTGTTATAAAAGCCAGTCTCTTAATGTTTTATAAGGCAAAAGTTGCTGTTTGTTCTGAGATCCGTACAAAACACATAAACGCAATGTGGGCACCACGTAGAATTTTTTAATGTTAAACCTGGCGGTACGTAAAGTTACCGCTAGGCTTTAAACGATTAAGCGACACAAAATGAAGAAAATATTCGTGCCGCGGTGGTGGCCTACACACATTGTTAATCCAAATTGAAACACGCGGTATACGTGGAAGGACACTATGTATGTGACTAAAATCCGCATGCATTTGTCTGGTTGTAATGAGACCACACTCAATTCCAGACCTTCCAAAGTCTCAAATATAATAAATATTAATTATGTATTCACTACAGGCAGTAATCGAGAATAATCGATACTAACCAAATTGCTGTTGATAACAATCGGCCCGTGCTGTGACCCGTGAACTCGCACCAAGCGCATTGTACAGAGTGTTCAAAAACAAAGTCAGCCAATGAAGAGTACATGTTTTTTCAGTGGATTATGGAAATTGTTTAATGTGTAGGCCGTTATGGTTTGCATGTAAGTTTAACCCTTTAAAGACGAAGCGTATCTGTTTTATAAAAGCACTCAGCGCGTACCGCGCTGTAAACACTCTCCACTTCGGTTATAAAACCCAGTCTCTTAATGTTTTGTAAGGCAAAAGTTGCTGTTTGTTCTGAGATCCGTACAAAACACATAAACGCAATGTGGGCACCACGTAGAATTTTTTAATGTTAAACCTGGTGGTACGTAAAGTTACCGCTAGACTTTAAACGGTTAAACGACGAAGCGTATCTGTTTTATATAAGGACTCAGTGCGTACCGCGCTGTAAACACCCTCCACTTCGGTTATAATAACCAATCTCTTACTGTTTTATAAGGCAAAAGTTGCTGTTTGTTCTGAGATCCGTACAAAACACATAAACGCAGTGTGGGCACCACGTAGAATTTTTTAATGTTAAACCTGGTGGTACGTAAAGTTACCGCTAGGCTTTAAAAGGTTAAACGACAAAGCGTGTTACCGAACACACTTTAACGTCTCATTTGATACGCCTTCTACAGCAGGCTGAATTCTGGCCTGTAATTCGTCGTGTGCGTGAGGGTGATTTTAATACATAGTTCTTTTTTTAAATATCTGTGAAAGGAAATTTGTTGTGCTGAAGTCTGGAGACGTTGGTGGCCATAAAACTTCTGAAATCGGCTGCCCGTGAAACACAGACTCGAAGTAATGGAACGAGGTGCAGAAAATGTGGGTATTCGTTTTCTTTGTGGTGCGTTTTTGAACACCCTGTATAAGGCAGGTGGATTAACCAACGACGGTATCAGTCAAACGGGGAAGGATTAAGGAATAACGAATCTGGAAATTTGAGTTACTGTCTCGTCACGTGTCTGGACGGTTCGAGAAAACCACGGAAACCTTAAGGCAGCCGGTGATGTATCCAAGATTCCATTCAGGCATCTTGCGGATAAACTTCGGGTGGGCGACCGATTGAGCCAACCTGCTGGGTGCACGTAGTTTAGACACGTAAAGTACGTACAGAGTGTTTCTGTACCCATTACCGGGCATTTTCTGTACTCATTACCAGGCATTTTCTGTACCCATTACCGGGCATTTTCTGTACTCATTACCAGGCATTTTCTGTACCCATTACCGGGCATTTTCTGTACTCATTACCAGGCATTTTCTGTACTCATTACCAGGCATTTTCTGTACTCATTACCAGGCATCTTCTGTACCCATTACCAGGCATTTTCCGTGTGATCAAGTGGAAGAATGAGTTGGGCGAGACATGTGACATGTCTGGGGGAGAGGAGGGGTTCGTTCAGGGTTTTGGTGGGTGAAATCTGAGGAAGAAGTCAACTTGAACGACGTAGGTGTAGATGTGAGAATGATATTGAAATGCGTGTTCAAGAAGTAGAATAGGAAGGGGGCGTAGACTGGATCGATTTCAGATCCGTGACTTCAGGCTGCCGTCGCGATGCTGATGAGAACTGCGCCTTTCTGGGGTATTATGCAGTGTCGAATGATAATGCTTTACCGACGTTTCGGGACACTGTATCGGTCCCATCTTCAAGGGTTAAGAAGGCCAAGTCCTGAACATATTTCGCTGAGGGTAGGGACAGGCAGCGGGCTGTTGTGAACGCGGTTATAACTTGTGGGTTCCATAAAATGTGGAGAATTTTGTGACTACATCAGGAAGTGTTAGCTTCTGAAGGACTCTGCTGTATGGAGTGAGTTAGTGAGTGAGTTGGTTGGCTGGTTGGTTGGTTGGTTGGTTGGTTGTTTGGTTGGTTGGTTAGTGAGTGAGTGAGTTGCTTGGTTGGTTGGTTGGTTGGTTGGTTGGTTAGTGAGTGAGTTGGTTGGTTGGTTGGTTGGTGAGTGAGTGGGTTGGTTGGTTGGTTGGTTGGTTGGTTGGCTGTTTGGTTGGTTGGTTAGTGAGTGAGTGAGTGAGTGGGTTGGTTGGTTGGTTGGTTGGTTGGTTGGTTGGTTGGTTGGTTGGTTGGTGAGTGAGTTGGTTGGTTGGTTGGTTGGTTGGTTAGTGCGTGAGTTGGTTGGTTGGTTGGTTAGTTATTACCGCATTGACTGTGGGTTCTTATTGGTGCTGGCGGGCGTAGCAGTGTTTGTTTCATGTTAGCAGCTCTCCAATCTAGATTGGCGGTTTTAGACGGCTGGTATTGCTGCCACATATCTTGTTTGATGCCAAACCTCCAGCTAATGAACCCTCGGCTAGAGATAACGGGACAGCTAACGAGTTGTTACTTGCACGTAGGGCCTATCAGCAGGATTAGCATGCACACCATTGATTTACGTTTTGTTTGCTATTTCGTTTTCGGCTTCAACAAGGAAAGGAGAATGCTGTATTGCGCATGCGTATGCTAGCCCGGCGTCGGATGGCTGTAGGCCGGGTGGGGTGGGGGGAGGGTGCCTCAGGCCTGCGCAGGGTTCTCCCCTCTTCTCCACACCCCGCTGGTTACCACCATTACCGGCCTCACTGGTCCTGCCCTAAACCGGCCCCAAACCCCGGACCTCCTCTTGGAGCTTCACTCGTGCCGTACGTAGCCTATCTGCTTCTTCCTTTTTGTGCTTCGCGGTGTCTTGTCGCAAGTGTTTATGTGTGTTAAGTGTTTGTTATCTGTGTATGTGTATTCACACCGTGGCTGTACACTTTCTTACGCATCGCAAAATAACAATAGCAATTCAATCAGTGAAAAATAAAAGTGCTTTGTATGCAGTTGCGGGAGGATGTTCTTTGAAATTTGGCAGAAATTAATGGAAAATGAGTCTACATTTATTTCGTTTAGATTCTTGTGTTATGTATTTGTGTTAGCTGGGTAGTCATTTGCATTAAAACGGCACGTGAGCAGTGATAAAATTTTGTCTTTGTTTTAAAACGGTAAACACCGCAGTTATACCGTACAAAACGTGTGCTTTCAGTACATACGGGTTATATTATTAATGCACACACACACACAGGCTTAAGTGACTAATTCGAGAAGAAAGAATTGTTTTTTAACGTAGGAAGATAGAGGTTGTGTTAGAATAAACAGACTTTTTTTATGTAGTCTTGGAGTTGGTTTAGGAGCGAACGTCTGCCAGCTAACGTGCTGTAGAGTTTCTGGTGTCGATAATTACCAGAAATACAGTACGGATATCGGTAGTGTTTCTTTTTTCGTGTGTAAGCTGCCAGCTTGAGCTAGAGACAATGTGTAAGGTAGCTGTGTAAAGATCATTTGATAATATTAAAAATGAAATAAGAATCACTGGAGCCTTCCGAAGTGTTTTATGTGTGTTTGCTTTAACCACAAACACAGCTACCGAAATTCTACAAAAGTCGCCAAGTAATTCAAAGAAGAACTGCAAATTCATCTACAGTCCAGCGCGGAATGTAAATATGACAGTTCCTGTTTTATGGTGTTCGTACCGTCTGTATTGTTATTATTAATACATCAACCGACTTATGTACTTAGTAAAAGACATTCAGACCCAAGTATAAAGCTGCTACATGTTGCGGCACCGGGATGCCCTCTTCAAGGATTTATTCAGAACAAAGAAGTACAAAACCAACAGCAAATTTACCTATATTGGCGTGTTGGCCTTGTGTTCCTTTGTTGTGAATAAATCACTGATTATGGCACCCCCGGTGCCGAAACATGTAGGAATTTAATACTTGCTTCTGTATGTATTTTATTAAGTTCATAATTTGAATGATGTATTAATTACTGACAGTTATTGTCTTAACTTTATTCATACGTTTCTAATAATAAGCAATAATGTGTAAATAACCCGTCAGTCACAAATAATAATGTGTATTGAATGTAGTATAATTGGTTACAACATGTTTCGGCCGTAATCGGCCATATTTAGGTAATGGGGATTCAAAAAATAAATAAATATGAAGATTAATGCACTGAACATGTTACAGCGCATTGATCTTTCTTAGTATCTTTTTTGTATGTGTGTTGCCTGACAGTGTTCTGTGTAGGCCGAAACATGTTGTAAGCAAATTCTAATACATATAATAAACGTTGTTATTTGTGATTGGCTGGCGTTTGTATATTATATGATAGTTACTGTTTATTTTAGTGTAGCTAACGTTAGGAACTGGTACAGTGATGGTGCGTAAAATAAGGCTTAGTTACAGTGATGGTCCGTAAATAAGGCTTAGTTGTATCGAATTTGTACTGCTTGAAACAAAGCAGCACTGATTTTGTGTGTTCTGTTTTGTTCCGAGAGGGAGCATACGTGTTGTTAATGCCGATACGTTATACAGGGTGTTGCAGGAACCGAATTTATGTGTTGCCAGGCGCATTTTCACGCTTGGTAATTCTGCTAGCTGGCGTATTTATGATAAATATACGGCAGAAAACGTGACAAAATAGAATACCGTTGCATGTAATTGATTCAGGCAGAACAACAGCTAAACAAATACAAATAATATTGAGTAAAATTACATATCTTGACAACGACCCAAGGTATAATACGTTTCCATAGGGATGAAATGATTTTGTTCAGGCGCAAAAACTGTGCGAGTAGTGTATAATTTATGTGAATAGGTCGTATTTAAAGCAAAATAATCAAAACTTAAAGTTTTACATACCGTGTACGTACGAATCCAACATATGTTGTTCCACCAACTCGTACACTAAGACATTTACGCAATAGATTTTAAACAGTTCCCGACATGTTTCGATGTATGTCACATCATCTTCAGGGGAATCAAGTTAGAACACTAGGGACAACCGAAGCAAGCCAGTCCCTAGTGTTCTAACTTGATTCCCCTGAAGATGATGTGACATACATCGAAACATGTCGGGAACTGTTTAAAATCTATTGCGTAAATGTCTTAGTGTACGAGTTGGTGGAACAATACGTATCAGAATACTGAAACTTTGAATCTTTCCTCGATTTATCAAGCGAATTTATGTATTGTGTTTTATGTACTATTTTCAGAGTTTACTACAGATTGAAACTTTATAAAAAAATAGAAACGTTAATACATATTTTAAATAGGCGCCTCAGGTAATTCCATTTATATACCGGGTGCCGCAAACGTCGCTTCACATTCGATGTTTAACAATATAAAGGTCGTGTCAAGTGATTTTTGTGTCACTCTGTGTTATGCGTCTCGAGTTACGTTAGTAAGAGTATTTCTAAACTAAATTGCCCGGTCGTCAGTTGAATGCATATTTTAAGTTACAATCGACATGTGTGTCGGTATGTGTAATACTTCTTCTCACTTAATACGTCATAACGTTCCTTCCATAGCACGCGTGCTAAATGGAAGTCCCCTCCCACCTTCAAACACTTTTAGATCAACAGTGAAATTTCAGAACACTGTTCACTATTACGTTATGCTGAAATTTATGTACTTCTGTGCACTAACCTTTGATTTTGCAATTGACTTATGTTAACACCTACGGATTGGCAAAAACATGCGATATGTGAGAAATACTGTATACTGAGCAAAGACAGGCCTTTGTTGCTTCTTCTTGCATTGGTTTTTTACATACTTCTTCTAGGCAAATTTTATAAAATGTAAGTTAAAAATTTTCACGTACGCAAATGGTTTCATCTTTGTCTTTTTTAGACTAATATTGACAAAATGATTAGTGCATTGTATTGATGATAATTTTTTTCCACACTCCTGCGGATGACAGACCGTATTGAAACACACAACATTATGTAATACGTTTCTGTTGCTTAGTGAAATCGTATCTGGGACTGAAACATATATTATTAATGGAACGTAAGTTATGCAGAAATGCCTAACCCTTTTTGTGTCTGTTCTAACTATTAATGCATAATACTTTCCCCAAATTATAGTAAACAATTATATATATTTTTTACGAATAATTAGGAGGTTGCACTACACTGTTACCTGCCTTTAACCTTTTAAAGCCTAGCGGTAACTTTACATACGACCAGGTTTAACATTAAAAAATTCTACATGGTGCTCACGTCGCGTTTATGTGTTTTGTACGGATCTCAGAACAAACAGTAACTTTTGCCTTATAAAACATTAAGAGACTGGTTTTTATAACCGAAGTGGAGAGTGTTTACAGCGCGGTACGCACTGAGTCCTTATATAAAACAGATACGCTTCGTCTTTAAAGGGCTAAAGTGACTAAATGTTTATACATGTACAAGACCGTGTACGACATTCTAAAGACAAGTTACTTATAAACCTTTGAAAAACGTAGGCCTAATCAGGCCTTTCGTTTATATTTTGAGTCATTTCTATGGTTTTGTTGCGCACAAATGTGGATATAAATGTATGTTAAAGTGAAAATATAGTATTTAAAGTAGTAGCTGCTTGGCCCGTCTTGTTGGAGTAACACAAACAAAAATGTAGTTAAATGCTAAAAGGTTTTGACGACGGTGTATAATATTGTGTGGTGATGGGTTTATGGACTTTATCCATTGTCCGAAGAGTAAAATATTAAAAATATTAAAAAGTTAAAATCATATGGAGGCTAGCTCTGTCTAAGGGGCCCAGCAGAGTAGGTATTCTTCTCTTCTCCCCCTCCATTCACCTGAGGACGGAAGCACAGCCAGCTTCCGAACCGTTGTGAATTTAATTTTTTAGCCATTTAAAGACGAAACGCATTCTGTCTAATATAAAGACTCATGGCGTACCGCGCAGTAAACACTCTCCACCTCAGTTTAAAAAACCAATCATTTGATGACGTGTCAGTTAAAAGTTGCATATTGTTCCCAGGTGAGTAAAAAACACATAAACACAATGTGAGCACCATGGAGAATTGATTAAAATTAAGCCTGGTGGTACGTAAATTTACCGCTAGGCTTTAAAAGCTTAATATTTTTAATCTTTTACTCTCGGACGATTTATAAAGTCCATAAACACATCACCACACAAAAATGTATTTCTTCTAGCTGCAACATAATGATTTCAAAACCATTCTAATTGATTTAATAGTAATAATAATAATAATAAGAAGAAGAAGAACAATAATATGTAAAATTCGGAGTATTGTTTAACCCTTTAAAGAAGAAGCGTATCTGTTTTATATAAGGACTCAGTGCGTACCGCGCTGTAAACACTTTTCACTTCGGTTATAAAAACCAGTCTCTTGATGTTTTATAAGACAAAAGTTGCTGTTTGTTCTGAGATCCGTACAAAACACATAAACGCAATGTGGGCACCACGTAGAATTTTTTAATGTTAAACCTGGTGGTACGTAAAGTTACCGCTAGGCTTTAAAAGGTTAATATAAGAAGGAGGAGGAGCGTGGGAAACTTACAAATGAAATTAAAAGTGTGGCACAGGATTACGCGTAATAAACAATACAAGGCGGCCAGGTGTGACACTCTCACACGGCTGTATCTGAGGGCTCAGGTCTACGGGGGTGTGGCGCTGTGTCATTTGGGTTGTGGATTTCGAAGTCTAGAGAGAGCGTAATACCTTCACCTTTAAGGGTCATAATATCACAGTCTTCTGGTACCTGTTGACCCTTATAGTTGAACACAGTACGTTCGTTTAAAAGTCAGGAACCCCTCACAAATTGAGACAGCGTCAGATCCCAGAAGTCCTGAATTTTCAATGTAAGGTGATTTCCTTATTCTTTAAATCTTTTAATACACGTCACGTTTTTCCATTAAGAAGTTGTGTTAAGGATAATTTAGTTGGCGTCAAATTTTTCCTGCTTAATTCCCTGCACGTGAAACCAGACACAAGACACAACTGCATCGGAAGCGTTGCTCGTTAAATTCTTCACCACAAAACAAATACTATTTTTAAGTATAGGGAGCTGCTCGTACTGTGGCTTAATGTAAAAACAAACAGAAAACAAACGTACGATTTAACCTCTGAAATTCTTGAAGTTTCCTGCAAGTATCATAGAGTGTGGTAACATTGCTATGAAAGTTAATTTTGTACTGAGTTAGTTTAGGCCCGAATTTGTTCTTATTTTTAGATTGGTACATCCCTCCTCTCGCGGGTTCGATTCCCGATGGTGTCATTGGAATTTTTCATTGACAAATCGTGTCGGTCGCACTGTGGCCCTGGGGTCGACTCAGCCTCTAACAGAAATGAGTACCAGGAATATTTCCTCGGGGGTAAAGGCGGCCGGTGCTTATGGCTGACAACCTACCACCTTCATGTGCCGATTGTCTAGAAATGTGGGAACCTCAACCTTCTGGAACCCTCTGGGCCTGTCCAGGCCTGTAATGGGACTGCTTTACCGTTTACATCCCTCCTCTACTGTTAACCTTTTAAAGCCTAGCGGTAACTTTACGTACCGCCAGGTTTAACATTAAAAAATTCTACGTGGTGCCCACATTGCGTTTATGTGTTTTGTACGGATCTCAGAACAAACAACTTTTGCCTTATAACACATTAAGAGATGGGTTTTTAAAACCGAAGTGGAGAGTGTTTACAGCGCGGTACGCACTGAATCCTTATATAAAACATATACGCTTCGTTTCTAAAGGGTTAAAGATAACGCAGACGCAATTCTTTCTACAGTCTGCAAACAATTCTTCTTTAGTCATAGATTAGAACGAAGAAGACTTGTCGTGTAGACTGTATAATTCATTGCGTCTAGATCATGGATATTTTTTCGCTCCAAGTTTTGTCAGTTTGCCGTGAATTATGAAACTGTCAACTGAAGATGGCAGGATATATTTTAAGGGTGTTTTCCCGTACTATTACGTAATAACTCTCGTTTTATGTGGCTATCAAAAGCGCAGTATAATTAAATGTATGGAATACTGCAATAAACCGCCAGTTAGACCCAGCAGGTTCTATTGCCAGAAACATTGTAACAAGGGACTTCAAACCAAAAATTTAATTACTTTTTTAGGTTGCGGGAAATCAGGGAGGGGGGAGTATTATTGCATTAACCGCGGCTCTTTGTCGATTCTTTGTGTCTGTATGTGTGTCCTCATATTGGAAAATTGGTTTCTTTTTTTTTTTTCGTAATAATGGCAAAGAGCCAATAATCTAAAGATGTTGAGCGGAAGTTACGTGACGGGCAGCCCTATGATTTTAATCCTGAAAAATGCAATCGATTTTGTAAGTTTCTGTCTTAAAAAGAAAGTGAAAATTTTCTGCAGAACTCGTTAAAGCCTAGCGGTAACTTTACGTACCACCAGGTTTAACATTAAAAAATTCTACGTGGTGCCCACATTGCGTATATGTGTTTTGTACGGGTCTCAGAACAAACAGCAACTTTTGTCTTATAAAACATTAAGAGATTGGTTTTTATAACCGAAGTGGAGAGTGTTTACAGCGCGGTACGCACTGAGTCCTTATATAAAACAGATACGCTTCGTCTTTAACCTTTTAAAGCCTAGCGGTAACTTTACGTACGACCAGGTTTAACATTAAAAAATTCTACGTGGTGCCCACATCGCGTTTATGTGTTTTGTACGGATCTCAGAACAAACAGCAACTTTTGCCTTATAAAACATTAAGACACTGGTTTTTATAACCGAAGTGGAGAGTGTTTACAGCGCGGTACGCACTGAGTCCTTATATAAAACAGATACGCTTCGTCTTTAGAGGGTTAAATTAAAACAAAGTTTCAGTTCCGTGGCCCAGAGACCTTACCCAGAAGCTAGCATTTGTTCAGATAGCTAAGAAACAACCTGAATTTCGTGGAACCCCGAAAATTTATTACCGTATTTAAAACAGCTTGCGGGTTTTTCAGGCTTCCGCCGCGATATTGATGACATCTGTGCTCTTCTGGGATATTACTCAACGTCGAGTCCTAATCCCTTTATTGACGTTTCGGAACAATCTATCGGTCCCATCTTCAAATATCAAGAAGTTCAAGTCGTGGACTTCTTGACACTTGAAGATGTGACTGATAGATTGTCCCGAAACGTCGATAGGAGTAACGTCTCAGAAGAGCGCAGATGTCAGCTTGTTTCTTCCCATTCTTAGCCAGTTTGGACCCAGTCGACATGTTTAAGCTCCATTTTAATGCTATATTCCCTTCTTCGCCTAGGTCTCCCAAGCATTTTATTTACTTCAGATGTTTCCACAAATATCTGTGTATTTCACTTATGTGCGTGCAACATGTCCAGCCCGTCCCATCCTTTGGCTGATCGTGCTAATAGTATTTATCAAGGGACAAAAATGCTGACGCTCTTCGTTATGCAGTTAGCTTTGAGTATTTACTCCAGTTACAGTGCGTTCTATATGGCGAACCAATTGAATTAGTCTTCGGTGGCCCTGTTTCCTGTTCGCGGCATGCATTGTTGTAACAGTAATATATAATAATACCGGACAGATTTTGCTTGATGTTGGCAGTAATGGCCGAAACTTGTAGCGTAATTGTGTAAAACTGGATTTTTTACAATAAATTTGATTGCTGTTTGACTGTAATTGTCTATTAAGCGTGTAGTTCGGACGGCACAGTGAATTGCGGCTGCCCAAGAGTATGTTATCAGCTCTAAAATACATTAAAGTGTTTTTGGGGCTTGGTGCGGTGTAGTGTTGGAGGTTGGCACCGATGTTTCTGGACCGGTTAGTACTGAAGGTGGAGGTTGCATGTTCCTCCGAAACTGCCGTGGTAACTTCCGTTACTGCTAGATATAAAATACCAGAAGTTTTCATTGTCAACAATTATCGACCCTGAAAATTCGAACACTTTGTAGAGCAGTGGTTTAACTCCTTCGATGCTAAGTTTTGGTAAAGAACGCCGACTGTTTGGGTTACATGTCCAGGGTTGTGTTTCAGTTTTTTTCTACAATAACCTCACATGGTATTGTTAAGAGGCGGAGGGAAATAGTTTCATTTTTGTTGACAAATCACAAGCCAATTCAAATTATCAGAGTTAGTCCTCCTAGATGAGAAATTCGGTGCATGGCATTGAAAGTGGTATAAAAAAATTACACGTGTTTGTTTGTATTGGTGTCACGAGAACAAGTCATTTTAACGTTATTCTGATCGTGTGGCTCAGTAAGGTGTGCGGAAAGTTAGCTCTTGACTCAGTAGGGTGTGCGGAAAGTTAGCTCTTGGCTCAGTAGGGTGTGCGGAAAGTTAGCTCTTGACTCAGTAGGATGTGCAGAAAGTTACCTCTTGGCTCAGTAGCGTGTGCGGAAAGTTAGCTCTTGGCTCAGCAAAGTGTGCGGAAAGTTAGCTCTTGACTCAGTAGGGTGTGCGGAAAGTTAGCTCTTGATCCAGTAGGGTGTGCGGAAAGTTAGCTCTTGATTCAGTAGGGTGTGCGGAAAGTTAGCTCTTGACTCAGTAGGGTGTGCGGAAAGTTAACTCTTGATTCAGTAAGGTGTGTGGAAATTTGTCTTGTGATTCGTCTAAAGGTATTATAAAAATTATATTCTAAATAACTGAGCTGTGAACCTTCTTCTATAATTCGAAACTTTAGACCTTCGCTAATACCAAGCTAACAAACAAACGATCTATCTTACTAGCTAGCTAAACTAAAGTAAAGTATACGGAACTAAACTCAACTCAACTCAACTCAACTCAACTAAACAAAACAACCTACTAATTACACTGTGCAGACGCCCTGTAAGAAGCCACTAATCTTTCGACCAGGCAATAACTTCTGCCGGTTACGTTGAACCAGAAAGTTAACCACCATGTTCACAACCGCCCGCCGTTCCTCCTTATCCAGAGCCAGATGGATGCGGTTCAGACCTGTACTTCCTACTTGTTCAGCATGTGTTTTAATATTATACTTCTTATACGCCAGTAATGTCGGACTGGCCTCGTCATTTCATGTCTGCTTTTCAAACTTTTGTGTGTGTTCGCAGCCTCACCCAAAAGCACGACGTACCCACCCATATTACAGTAAATTTCGAAGTTTCGTCCGTCGCCCTGCCGCTGATTTTCATCTTCCTTTTCCTGCTCTCAAAATCTGCATACAGATTCTGGTGTCCACCTGACGTCCTACTGAGTGGGTACCGTCAGTTTTTTCGTCGGGGTTAAGGCGACCGGGACGTGAAGCTGATCACTTATGCACTCGAACCGAAGTTCAAATTAATGGAAGTTTACCTCCACTTTATTTAACGCCATCCATCCCGTTGTGTATATAGACTTACATAAACAACACTGCGTACTGCGTCTGACACAACCTTTATTTATAATTATTATTCTTCAGGCACTTCATGTCTCAATCAAGCTGATCGTTATCAGGTGTTTGTTTATACATAAACTTAAAACTGAAGGTAAAAATGCAAAATTTTGCGAAATCTCACAAATTATGTAAAATGTATAAAATATAGATTACAACTGACTGTAATTCTTGGTGGTGCGTCGTTAAACGTAAACGGTGTGGTGTACAATTTAAAAGATAAAATTTAAAAATGTTAGGATGTTAGTTCCTAATTAATTAATTAACTACCTGCACTCTTCCGTAAGAACTTTACATTTTCAGCTCATTCTGCAAAAAGGTTTATGTTTATTTAAATTTTCTGACCAATATTTGTAATTCATTTCTCATTTTTTGAGATTGACATGTCCTGTTTGTCTTCTTGTTCATGTTAATACGATACTTATATTTGAGGGCCATCAGAGCAGATTAACCTTTTAAAGCCTAGCGGTAACTTTACATACCACCAGGTTTAACATTAAAAAAATTCTACGTGGTGCCCACATTGCGTTTATGTGTTTTGTACGGATCTCAGAACAAACAGCAACTTTTGCCTTATAAAACATTAAGAGATTGGTTTTTATAACCGAAGTGGAGAGTGTTTACAGCGCGGTACGCACTGAGTCCTTATATAAAACAGATACGCTTCGTCTTTAAAGAGTTGATTCGCCTGTGTGAACTGCAGAGCGGGAAACTCGAATACAAAGAAAGGTAAATTTATCGCTGTCAACGCCATGAAAGCATATAATTTGAGTAGCGGTATAGCTCCACGCTTTCCTAACCTCAGTACTACGGTCGTGCCATGACTGTGGCGTTTAGTCGCCGGCCTCTCGCCGCGGGGATTCGGGGTTTGATCCCGGTTCAGTCCATGTGGGATTTGTGGTGGACCAAGTGGCACCAGCACAGGTTTTTCTTGGATACCTTGGTTTTTCCTTGTCAAATTCATTCAACCAGTGCTCCATTACATGGAAAAACGAAAAATCTTATCATCATCATCACAGGGTTGCACAATAAGCCTCAAGGCTGCGGTGCGTCCGTAGCGTCTGCTGCGGGGCCCTTCACCACAAAAATAAACACAGGACTAGATGGAGGTGAGTGGTTAAATTCACGCCTGTCCGCTTTAACTCCCAGAAATCAACCCCCCAGTACCCATTGACTGGGAGACTGAGTGGGTCACAGAGCCGGTCTAGACTTTTACAGAACAGAAAAGTCTATTGCCCCTCTCCCATATCCTCCAAACCTTAGCCCATTCACTATATCGGCCTCTATTTGGAGTTTTTCATTCTACACACGCATACAGTCCTCCTGTATCGATAGACATTGATACCGCCCGGTTAATAATTCAGTAATGTTTCAAGTGCTTTTCCGCGCAGGTTTAAGTCATGGATGTGTGGGGCAGTGCGTGACAGACGGCTGTTATTCTGACGCAGTCCAGTCATGAAACACGCTCGTTTTATTGCTTCTGTGTGCCACATTACGTACTTATCCTTAAGGTCTCGATTACGGCACTTCGTTCGTTTGTGCTTCCGTCCGTTCTGTAGGTACTCCCAACCGTTAGCGTACGCCATTAATCTCGTAAATATTCATTTTAGCGGGGCACCCTGGATGGAAGATCGGCACATCACTCATCCCCGACTAAATAACTAACTCCATGGAGCAGAGGCCTTCTTGAGAAGTTAACAGTTTCTCAGCTAGTGAAGAAATTTTCCACATTTTGTGACACCCGGAGCTTCATTACCGCATTTACAAAAGCCCGCGCACCTGTCCCTGTCCTGAGCCAGCTCAATCCAATCCACGCCGCCAATCCCACTGCTTGAAGATCCATTTTAATATTGTCCTCCCATCTACGCCTGGGTCTCCCAAATGGTCGCCTTCCTTCAGGTCTCCCCACCAGAATCCTGTACGCATCTCTCTTTTCTCCCATACGTGCTACATGCCCCGCCCATCTCATTCTTCCTCGATTTGATTACCCGAATAATATTCGGTGATGAGTACAGGTCATTAAGTTCCTCGTTATGCAGTCTTCTCCACTCCCCTGTCGCCTCATCCCTCTTAGGCCCAAATATCCCCCTCAGCACCCTACTCTCCTCCCCGACAGGCGCATAAAACCGGAGCTAAAACCCCGACGTGTTCACATTTGTGCTGCAAACCGGATTCATAACACGAACCCTTTCTCGAGCATTCGTAGGTTACACGATGACAGTGATCATTGGAGATCAACAATTTGGACAGTATTTGCATTTTGTAGCAAGTTATTCCGAAACGTCGGCAACTGTCGGACTGCACGCTGTAATAACAGATAACCCTGCCAGTAGCTTAGCGGGTAGTCACTGGCTTCTCACCGGTGGGAAACGTTTGCAATCGGTGTGAGATTTGCAGTGGGCAAAGTGATACTGGAGCAGGTGTTTGTTCAAGAATTGCAGTTTTCCCTAGCTACGTGCCATTCCGCAAATGTTGCAGTACTCGTGTGTCATGCAGGTCTGTTACAATAGTGCCAGTGCTAGTCGCAGTACCAAGGGTCTGAATCTCATCCCACACGTACAAATATCCCCCTACCAAATATCTTAACCCCAAATTTAACCCTATAAAATCTCAAAACTCAATATCTTGGAATGTCCCCCTCCCCACTCTTTCAGTAGACCTATATTATCTCATTTCTGTGATGGCGCAGCGGTGTTGGTGAAACGTCAGCTGCTTTTTGATTTGACGCCGTGTTATTGGGATTGTAGTTACCGACGTTTCGGTAAGTCGTAGTACGTTCGTATTCAAGGTCAAGTTGACCGAGAAAACTGAGCTAATTTGCGCTGAATATGAAGACATTAGAGTTATTCGAAACGCCGAGAACTGCACACCTACCGACACAGCGCTACGTGCCGTAAAATTAAATATTCAGGACAGTATAAATTTAGCAGTCGCTCCACATGGCGCTGAGTGAAGGTTTTCGTATGTTATAGCACAGTGATTTTGTCAAAGTAGTAAACACTGTACTGAGGCAGGTGTACGAGAAAAGAGAAATTGAGGTAAATATGTGTTGATACTTGGCCTTGTGCGTGTGTGGATGTGTAAATACATTAGGACCCGGTTATAGCGACATCGGTTTATATAACACCTCGGCTATAGCGTCAGATATTCTGTGGTAGCAATTAATACCTCACTGTTAAGCATAACGTTAGACTGCTCGGTTATAACGACACTCATTTATAAGGATACAAAATATTTAGTCCCTTCCATGACGTTGTAACCGATTTCAGGGGGGGCGCGCCCGCGTGTGTGTGTCCGTACACAATTTCACTTCTAATTGCATGGTGCAGAGCGTCTTGAATGAGGTGTTTGTTGCTTAGATTCTCTACAATTTCCTCGCCTTCTGTAGAACCGTTACCGTTTTTTCTGCATCCAACCATATCATTTATATGTAAGTCAGTTGAATCCAACTGACATCCTCACACATTCCTTTAAGAACCGTTTTAATATTATACGGTCCACGTCCACACAACCAAGCCCCATATTTTCCCTGAAGTTTTCCTGCTAAAACCTTGTGCATAGTTCTGATCTTCGTTTTTTTTACTATATTCTCTGCGAAAACCATCTGCTTATATTTAATTACCAATATCCTCCTTGTAAGAGGTGAAGAATAGAAATTACGAAGTTCATCAATGTGAATTTTTCTCATTTATTCTGTTATTTCCTCTCGGTTGGGCCAAATATTCACCACGGCAGATTTATCCCAAAATCTCGTCAATTTATAAAAGAGACAGTCCATGATAATACCAGCCGACTTAAGTCTCAAACAAAGCGACGTAATCCTCTTAGTACACTGGAGACCGTGATGGGTTGCATTGATTTTCACATCAATACACATTTTGCTGTGCTGCTTCTTGTCACTGCTTCATATAATGGAATTTCACACACTGATAGGTAAACTGATTCTGTCACTTTTTTATTATAGCCTTTCATTAGTCGAGATTTACAGGGTGTATCTGTAATTCGTGGGCAAAATTCATGTGTAAGTTCTTCACAACAAAACAAAAAAAAACTCATAAACGCATGTCCGGAAGTGAGTTTTTTTTGAGTTTAATTGAAAAATTACACTCAACGATAAATGCGTTATATATTTAATATTTTACCTACAGCTTACACACTGCATTTAGAGTACGCGTTCACAATTTAATAACTTCTGAGATGCCGTCATTTGATGATATTATACAGGGTGATTCAAGAAGAAACATAAATGTTTTGGGTTGTGATAATATCAATCATGTGAGAAAAAGGTCATATGAACATCTGTCTAATTCTGAATGGTTACCGAGATAGAGCTGTTTGAATTTACGGACGTAAGTCCGTTAGAGTTGTTTGTGGGGTTGGATGAAGAGCGAAGTTTACAAAGCAAAGGTGGATACACGAGACGAATTGCTCGCTCACATTTTGGATGTTGTTTCCCGCATAAAGTAAACGTGAAGACCAACTGAGACGAACAACACGCGATCTTCGCACACGAGTTGCAAAGTGCACTGAGTTCTGACGGTGGGATTTGCGGACATTTATTGTGAACTGTAACAAATTTTTCATTTCTGCGTAACAAATTTGTAATTTAAACATCAAATTAAAATTAAAATTAAATTAACTGCAATTTATTTTTATGCATTACCATTGACAGTGCTTTTGTATTTCTAGATTCAAACAGCTCTGTCTTGGTAACCAATCAGAATTAGACACATGTTTATACGAACTTCTTTCTCACAATGACCGATAATATCACCTCCCAAAATATTGATTTCTTCTAGTGAACACCCTGTATACCGTCGGTCATGAATGAGTTTAGAAAAATGGAAGGAATGATAGTGACAGTAGAAACCCAAAATACTGAGGTAAACCCGCCCTAGTGCCACTTTTTCCACGACAAATACTGCATAAATTGGAACAGGATCGAACCCATGTCTCCACCGTGTAAGGCAGGCGACTGCCTGGACTACAGGACGACTTCGGTACGTCGGCCGAATTTGTAATGACTGAAGAAAATATTATTATTTAATAAGAAAATTGGTTTTTTGATTGTGATGTGTTTAAACGCGAGTTGTGATATTCCTAGACTTAATGAGCCGTAAATCATTTCTTAAAAGCTAGGAAATTCAGTATAGTGTAACATGTAACATTGTTGCGCGTTCGCGTAATGTTTATACCACCTCTATCCTAAGAGTCTGATACCATTTCTCTCGAAGAACTCTCTTCTGTGGCTATTTTTTTTGTCGCCGGTAAAAATAAACTGCACGTAGTCTCATTTAGACGAAGACCAACATTTTTGCCCTATTTTGACCAGATTTGGTTTCGGCATATATTTGTAAAGGTCTGCAATATCAAATTTCACGGAAATCCTTTCGGTGGTAGCCGCGCTGATACATGCCAACAGACGGACGGACATGAAGCTAACAGGCGCTTTTCGCGACTACGCTAACGCATGTAAAAACTGAAAGATAAGTGTAGATTTTGCATCACCCTTTACATCTTAACGAATGAGTAAAAAAAGTTATATTTGTTTCAAAGATTATATTAGGACAGGGCAATTCCAGGAGCAATATTAACCTTTTAAAGCCTAGCGGTAACTTTACATACGACCAGGTTTAACATTAAAAAATTCTACGTGGTGCCCACATTGCGTTTATGTGTTTTGTACGGATCTCAGAACAAACAGGAACTTTTGCCTTATAAAACATTAAGAGACTGGTTTTTATAACCGAAGTGGAGAGTGTTTACTGCGCGGTACGCACTTAGTCCTTATATAAAACAGATACGCTTCGTCTTTAAAAGGTTAAGTGGCGTTAGTGTTATTCCCACCACAGAAGTTCGCACGCCTGGATATAAGATGTAGAAATGTGATGTGGCCTTTAGTTGTAAATGTTGATACCAGATGTCATGTAAATCACTCTTTCCAAAACGCATTAGAGGAATGACAAAAGGGCAGACAGACTGACGAAAGCAGCTTGAACCTTTTATTGCGTATAAAATACGTAAAGTAGATTAAAATTTCATATTCAAAACAGCACAATACTTAAAAAGAAGTGGCAAATTGAACAATGAGGCCACTCATTCACGAGGCGGAAAGCGTTTGAAAGTTTCTTTGTTCTCATAAATATTAAAAGTTTGCTGCGACAGGAGTTTGGCCCGTTCCACAGATTTCGTACGCCAAGTTAACTTGTGTAGGCTGGTCAAGTGGATAAGAATTGCAGTGGAAATTACGTGAGACGATGAAACAGAATGAAGATGAAATGCGATGTGGCTGTCTGCGTTTGAAAACTGTGAATGTAACGTTCTGTTTGTCGTACGAATATTATGCTATCCTTGCGCGCTGTGAATGAACTGAAGGCATAATGGGGATGTTAAATATGTTCTTATGCAGGTCCCTTTTTTTCACATTACTTCCACTAATTCTTTGAAAAGTTGTGATTAGTTTCTACAGTAATAATTATAAAGGCCGATCCCAGTGGCTGCACTGTCTTAAGGCGTGGTTCTGCGGACGTTCGTTTGCAGGGATTGCGGGTTCGAATCCCACCGGGGGCATGGATGTTTGTCTCTTGTACAGTGTTGTGTGTTGTCAGGTAGGGGTCTCTGCGTCGTACTGATCACTCGTCCAGAGGAGTCCTAACGAGTGTGGTGTGTGTCTGAGTGTGATCGTGAAGCCTCGATGATGATGAGACCCTGCCCCACTGGGGGCTGTTGCGCCGTGGGGAAATAATTATAAAGACGAATAACACGAATGGTGAAAGATCCCTTATACTATAACTGACTGACTGACTGACTAATTACATGGAGCAGAGCCCTTCTTGAGAAGCTAACAGGTCTTCAGCTATTCAAGAAATTCCCCACATTTTGTGGAACCCGAAGGCTCGTAACCGCATTCACAAGTGTCCGCCACCTGTCCCTGTGCTGAGCCAGAGCAATCGAGTCCATGCCTCGCCATCCCACTTCTTGAAGATCCATTTTAATATTATTCTCACATCTGCATCTGTGTTTTCCAAGTGGCTTCTTCCCATCAGGTCTCTCCACCAAAACCGTGTCTGCACCTCTCCTGTCGTCAATACGTGCCACGTGTGTGTTTCTTTAGAATTGTTGTGAGCTTGGAAATTACCTCTCCTGTGTTGAAACATGTCACCCTTTTAAACACGTGAACTCTGCTCTCTAAATATAGTTGTGTTTTGACAGGTACGGATTTTGTATGTTACCATAACACAACGGTATGTTACATACAAAGATTACAGCTGTCAGTCGCTGAGATTCAATCTTGCCATTGGTAATTGGGACAGTGAGTATTACTGACACGGGGGACTCAAATACGCGGAGAAAACCCTGTTCCAGTACCACCTGGCCCACCACAAATCCCACATGGGCTGCGCTTGGACTGAAACAGGGCTCACGTGTTGAGAAGCCGTTGACTAAATCCCTAATCCACGCTACGGACCGAGCACCATGTGGACTGGTAATTAGTTACACGTTTCGAAGAACTTTCTGCCTCCATCTTTATGGTAGAGTAAAAATAATTACTAAAATTTGAGTGTGAGTGTATTAAGGTTTCGAGTAATATTGATCTGATGGTTTCAGTTTTTGTGTCACGTGTTCTGTGTTCGCCTCACGTGCATAGGCTCCAAATTTGTCCACCGCAAATTTGTGATTATATGGCTAGGTTGTTTAGATATTGCAGGGAAGTTTTGCGTAATGTTCCCAGAATTTCTTATGATGTAGAAGTCATATGGGAACGTCATGTTCACGCGAAATTCAGATTACCCATTTGTCTGAGTGTAATTATTGATGACCAGTTGTAGCTAAGTTTATGTACGTTAGCAAGGATGTACGCTGTAATAATTTCCAGCTGTGTTCTTTATGAGAAAGCGGTGAGAGTTCGCAAATTTTGGCGGCGTATTTTTTTCACGTATCAGAAACCTTTTAACTGCATGGAAGTGAGTTTTTGCTGCAAGAGTGAAATATCTTTAACTTTTTAAAAATCTTATGTCATTTATGGAACACAGACGTCATTCATGTGTTCACAAAATCCTCTTGCTGGTCGATATTCCTAACTGGTAAAACCCAGTCCGGAATATAAAAGTCAGTTTCTTTTAGATCCTTTCTAATGTTATCCTCGAATCTACGTCTTCCATATGGTTTCGTTCATACGTGGAACACTCCTTAAACTGCTTCAGTTTTTTGTGCATGATAGTTAGCAATTCCTTTAAGTTTCTGAAGATGAAAACTAACCTCGATTATATATAAAGATCCAGTCCGTACCGCGCAGTAAACACTCCGTCTCGGTTATAAAAACCAGTCAGTTAATGCTGTATAGGGAAATAATCGCTGTTTGTTCTGAGATCCACACAAAACACATAAATACACTGTGTGGGCAGAACGTAGAATTTGTGAATGTTAAGCCTGGCGGTACATAAAGTAACCACTGGGCTTTAGGTGTGTACATATAGATTCAGTCCGTACCGCGCAGTAAACACTCCGTCTCGGTTATTAAAACCAGTCAGTTAATGCTGTATAGGGAAATAATCGCTGTTTGTTCTGAGATCCACACAAAACACATAAATACACTGTGTGGGCAGAACGTAGAATTTGTGATGTTAAACCTGGCGGTACATAGAGCAAGCACTGGGCACTTCTGGAATGAACGTGAATTGACTGACATTAGCACTCAGTGAATGTCTTATCCTGTACGTGTCCTGATGATTAATATTTGTTCAGTTAAAATCTGTCGTCCGTTTCTGTTAACATCCATATGTGTATCACGAGTACAACAGTAATACGTGAATTTTGTGTTTCCCATTGCTTTCATTGATAAACGTAACCTTGGAGCTGAAACCCTCATATTTCAGAAAGCTAACTAGATTAATAACAAGTTACTAATCACGTATTTTTCTAAACGTGGAATGCTTATTGAGATATGTCAGTAGACATAAATTGCTGTGTGCGTATGAACTTTATAATAGTATCGTGTGAGAAGAGGTGCCATCTGACACCAAAATATTGCTCACGAGTTTCATGACGCGGGCTGTTCCCTTACGGTATTTTTATGGTGCAGGGCCGCGCAGCAGACGCTACGGACGCACCACAGTGTTGAGGCGTATCATGCAACACTGTGATGAAGATGATAAGTTTTTTTCCCGTTTTTCGAAGTAATGGAGAACCGCTGACAGGGGAAAGCCGAAGTACTCGGGGAAAACCTGGCCCAGTGTCACTTTGTTCACCATAAATCCCATATGGGCTGACTCGGGATAAAGCCCGGCCTCCGCGGTGAGAGTCCGGCGACTGACCGCCTGAACCATGGCACGTAACAGCCTGAGCCATGGCACGTAACCGCCTGAGCCATGGCACTTAGCAGCCTGAGTCATGGTACGTAACCGCCTGAGTCATGGCACGTAACAGCCTGAGCCATGGCACGCAACAGCCTGAGCCATGGCACGTAACCGCCTGAGCCATGGCACGGCCCCATCCTTAGAGTTTGTTACTAACGCAAGGAAGCTAATAGAAATTGCTTTCTTTTGTGGAAGCAGAATTTACGAAGAGCTAGCTTTAAACCTCACGTAGTAAATTAAAATACAAGTATAATAATTGTAGCACGTATGGGGGAAAAGACAGGTGCGTACAGGATTTTGGTGGGGAGACCTGAGGGAAGGCGACCACTTGGGAGACCCAGGCGTAGGTGGGAGGATAGTATTATAATGGATCTTGAAGAAGTGGGGTGGGGGGCATGGACTGGATTGAGCTGGCTCAGGACAGGGACAGGTGGCGGGCTGTTGTGAATGCGGTAATGAACCTCCGGGTTCCATAAAATGTGGAGGATTTCTTGACTAGCTGAGAGACTGTTAGCTTCTCAAGAGGGCCTCTGCTCCATGGAGTTAGTTAGTTAGTTAGTTAGTTAGTTAGTTAGTCAGTCAGTCAGTCAGTCAGTCAGTATAATAATTATAAGACAGTGTCAGAAATTGAGTTGACAGTATGCTGTGTGTTCTGTATACGAAGTCTGATAAGAACTGTTGACAATTAGTGCTACTGTCAGTGCACTAGGATTCCACTTTGTCCCCACTACAAATGAGGCGTTAGTATTTTCGTGGCCTGGGACATTTACCGTCCGGACGTTTGTTAGGACCGCGGAGAAACGGCTGAGTTAATGTGCATGTTGCTGTTAGCCCCCATGTGGAGACTCATTAATCGTATATGACTTGGTGTGCAGCATTATTTAACTCTCTTAAACCTTATCACTAAATGACGGCTATATATTCAGGAAATATTGATAATGTATAAATTAAATATCCCTGCGTTGTTTTCCATTGCTATTTCTGTTTTAAAGGGAGTTTGTCGATGAAATACTGAAATTTGTGTTTTCATGTTGGTAGAAATGCGAAAGGCACTTGTTAACACATAAGAACAGTACAATGTAGTCTTAATTCCTTACAGTTGAGGCTCACAATGTTTTCTGTTCAGCACGTGCTGAAGTATAGTCTTCACAGTGTCAGCAGTTAACGGCGTTCCTATCGGACAACACTTGGAAGACCCAAACGTATGTGGAAGGATGACACTGAGACGGATGGAAGTGCGTAGGGACAGGTGGCGGGCTGTTGTGAATACGGTAATGAACTTTCGGGTTCAATAAAATTCGGGATTTTTCTTTTTGACTAGCTGGTGAGAAGTCTAATCTGCGGAATTATTTAGATAGATAGTTGGATGATTACTTGGATGATCGGTTGGTTGATTTGTTACGTAGTCTACTGGACACAAGTCTGCCTACTGAAATGTACTGCTGTGGTCCATGGACTGGGCGTGTATTGTGAAGCCTTAGAGGAAAATGTGTTGGGTTTTAGTAGCAGGAATGTTTTCTTACCTAAACCGTGTCTGTCTGTCTGTCTGTCTGTGTGTCTGTCTGTCCGTCCGTCCGTCCGTCCGTATGTCCGTCCATCCCTCCGGTGAATCGGTTATGATAGACACTATTGCAGACAGTCAAGCGAAGAAGCTTCATGAAAATTCTTATGAAAAGCCCTTCAGCATTTGTCAGGTGTGAGGTTTTCACAGCTGTGTGGCTGTAGATCCTCGGCGATGTATCGCCATGTCAGTTGATACTTAGTTACAGGCGTTTCGAAAAACCGTACCGCTTTCAGTGTTGCACTGCTCGGTACTGAATATGAAGCCAATATGATCTTCCGAAACGTCATTAACTGTCTACCAGTAAACACGGTTTCATATTCCAGAAGGCTTGAATCTTCAGCAAAACCGCTGTGAGAACCTCAAATCTCGCATTTTGAGATGCCGATCTATATCACGTGTATAGACCCTCTAACTGATACAGCGTTATAATTTGACATTAAGTCGCTGCAGCTTTAAACGTGTTTTTAATTACAATAATTACAGCGAGTCGAGAAAGTTGGTTTTTACGCGCTACCGTAAAATTGTGAAAGGAGAGTGTTGACTTAAGTCATTCCCGTCCGTCTGTCCACCCGAATGAAAGAAGTCGGCTCCCACTGGATGGATTTTCATTAAATTTAGTATTTGATTATTTTTCGAATGCCTGTCGAGAAAATTCAAGTTTCATTAAAATCTGACAAGAATAAGGGGCATTTTACATAAACACCTATGTACCTTTATGATACTAAGTCAACTCGCTGAGGTTTTCTTAGAATGAGAAATATTTTGAACAAAAGTTGTAGGGAAATTCAAAACACACATTTTACGTGCAATAATTTTTTTTTTGAAAATGTTGCAGTTTATGATATAATGTGGAAAAATATGGTACAGCCAGACAGGCCACAGATGACAATATAATACGGCGCATGCGCTTTGCATGCTGGGTAACTAAGGCTACAGACACACACTGAGAATATGCAATACTTGTTGCTTTTCCACGGGAACAGTGGTTATGCGAACGCGTCTCAATGGTACGTTATACGTACTTTGTATTTGTTAACATTTCGTCCTGTGATAATGACATTCGTGTTCCCACAAACCCACCCGTACGAACCCGGTGAACACACATGCAGTGTCTCTGCGGCTTTAATGTAAAGCGTGTTACCGCCGAATATGTCCCGCCTCTTGATTAGTCGCTGGTACTGTACAACCGAATGTCCGTTTTGTCATTTCGTTTCTAATTATTCGTATGACGGGAGGTAAAGGAAGGAGGTGGGTAGCACCGATTGTGAATTGATTTGATGTGAAATTACAGTTTCTGCCAGCTATTAAGACGGGCTGATGTCAGAATTATAGATGTCCGGGAAATGTGAGCGAATTATTCGTGGTCCGGAATTACTGCTTGTCGCATATAAATAGATATTTTCAGAGCGATTCGAATTAACTAAAATTACTTGTAATTTCGCTTGAAAACTACTGAAATATGGATATTTAACAAGATAGGCAACACACTATAAACTTAACACTGAGGCACGTTCGCGTAACCATTTTTGCTGTCAAAAAGCAATAAGTATTACGTATTCTGAGTGTGCGCATATAACCTTAGTTATCCAGTATGCAAATCGCATGCGCCGTGTTGTCGAACCTTACTTATTTAAGTAAACTTAATATTTTCTTTACTTCTACATCTAAGTCTTCCATATATACTCTTTCGTTCAGTGTTCTAACCAGAAACCTTCTCTGCAGGTCTCTTCCTTACATGCTGCTTTTCCCTCTAATCCCATCTTTCTTTATTCGATCGCACACGTGATGTTCGGTGAGGAGTACAAGTCATGTAATTTTTTCCAGTCTTCTGTTAGTTCCCCTTAGACCCAAATATCTTCCCCAGCACCCTGTTTTCTAATATTGTTAGCCAATTTTCTTACCTTAATGTGAGAGACCAACTTTTGTAAGGATGTAAGACGGCAGCTAGAGTTATATTTTTGTATATGTGAGACTTCAGTATCTTAGATTTTGAATACTATAAACCAGGGCTGTGGAGTCGGAGTCGGAAGGAATTTTTAGGTGTAGTCGGAGTCGGTAAAAATGTATCGACTCCGACTCCGAACTCAATTTAAAACCTTAACTAGATACTCCAATCCCAGAGCCCTGATAGCTACAGTAACCATTAGAGTTATACTTAAATATAGGTTATAAGGCTAAACAGTAGCCTGATGATTCACGTGGTGGTGATGAAATGTCTTATAGGTTTACCGTTATTAATACATATCGGGCTTTTATGAAGGAGTCGGAGTTTTAAAAATCGAGGAGTCGGAGTCGGAAGTTTTAAAAATCGAGGGTTCGGAGTCGGAGTTTTAAAAATTGAGGAGTCGGAGTCGGAGCTTTTGTGTACCGACGGCACAGCCCTGCTATAAACTGACTGGCGGAAGATTCTGGATTACCCGCGTTTAACCTTTTAAAGCCTAGCGGTAACTTTACGTACCGCCAGGGCTTAAATTTAGTCAATTCTCCATGGTGCTCACATTGCGTTTATGTGTTTTTTACTTATCTGGGAACAATCTGCAACTTTTACCTGACGTGCCACCAAATGATTGGTTTTTTAAACTGAGGTGGAGAGTGTTTACTGCGCGGTACGCCCTGAGTCTTCATATTAGACAGAATGCGTTTCGTCTTTAAAGGTTAATCTGTGCTTACCCTCCGAATTTACTCGAATCTAAGGCTACGAACATACGATATGTACGTACGTAATACAATGTGCAATATCCATTTAAGATATTTCATTTAAAAACCTTTATACTATTAATCAAAAGTTTTTTCCTGTTGTATAGTGGTGTTAGTCCCTTGGTACGGTGGCCTCAGGTGGGTCCCCTAATGATAGATGAGTGTGGGGTATTGGGTAGAGTGATAAATTGGTGGTATGATAAATTGGTAGAGGAAAATCGCATTGCTCCCAGGTAAGCCCGCATCAGTGCCTCTCTCTCCGCCGAAAACCCCCGTGTGAACTATACTGGATGCAAACCCGAAAATCCGCGGTGAATACTCCAAAACGGAGTGCCAGAGTTATAGGTTGTCGAAACATCGGTTTTCGCGGGAAATTCATAGAGGATTCGGCTTCTGTACGACAGTTGTGATACGCTGATCGTGATACAGCAACTTTCTTCATTAGAGACGGTTGTGGTTAATGACAAAAGTTTCTTCCGCAATGTTCGTGAAGCACATTCTGTATGTATCTGCATCCGATGCGACACGCCTCACAGTTAATAAACGTATCTAATTGTTTGGATTGATTGCCTTAAACCTATTCGTACTGCCTGTCAAAAAGCATTGTTATTGCGTCTTTTAAATGTGACGTGGTTCTACAGGCCTGTTAGGACGGCACGGTGGTGTGAGATTTGATGTGACAGCAGGTTTGCTGAAGATTGATTCGTCTGGAATGATATAGCCTGTCGATTGGTAAATAGTTACCGACGTTTCGGAGGATCGTAGTGCCTTCTTCAGGGTCAAGCAGTCCAAGAAAATACAGTGCTGTTTTACGCTAAAGAAGAAGACAGTTTAACATTTTAAAGCCTAGCGGTAACTTTGGAAGTTGACATTAGTTTTCTTTTTCGTCTTGTTTTTTCTGCCTTCGTCTGCTGCAGCCCAAAGTAAGCCTTGATCTCCAATACAGTGTCACGCCACTGATCACCATCACAGACCAGTGCAAGCTCTGATCTCCGCTGCGTTGTCACTACATGATTACCATGACAACAGTTTTTCCTTCCATGTACGAATTCCAGGAACTCGACGTGTGTATATACTCTGTACATGATGCCACCGTCTCTGCTGTGTCCCGTTCCTCTCGTACTGTCCAGCGTGCCCGCAGTTTTCTACAGATCTAGGCCCCATTTTCTATGAAGAGTTCTTCCGCCCTCTTCAGTTTTCTTGGTTTGGGGCTGCAACGGTGTCAGGCTTTATTACAACATGTGTAAGTTAGAATTCGTCTGATTCACCGTAATCTTTCTTTATGCATGTAGCAATAAACATGTTTAACCTTTTAAAGCCTAGCGGTAACTTTACGTACCACCAGGTTTAACATTAAAAAATTCTACGTGGTGCCCACATTACGTTTATGTGTTTTGTACGGATCTCAGAACAAACAGCAACTTTTGCCTTATAAAACATTAAGAGACTGGTTTTTATAACCGAAGTGGAGAGTGTTTACAGCGTGGTACGCACTGAGTCCTTATATAAAACAGATACGCTTCGTCTTTAAAGGGTTAATCCGTCGTTTTTTCGTGTTAATATTTTTATTTATTTGG
Organism: Coptotermes formosanus; assembly: GCA_013340265.1. NCBI lineage: Eukaryota > Metazoa > Arthropoda > Insecta > Blattodea > Rhinotermitidae > Coptotermes > Coptotermes formosanus. The sequence goes on from BLKM01000075.1 coordinate 776,663, forward strand.
CTTTATTTTTATGGGAGTGTCACTGAAGAGCCATTTCTTCTGGGTTATTAGGTCACGACGACGGGTAAAATGTTTTAGCGTCTTGAAGGATGTTATTGCGTTCGTCTTCAGACTCAAGCAGGCTTTTTGGACTCAATATTGCGGCACTGCCTGACACTACTCCTTTAGATAACATTATTTTACTCTCAAGAAGGTGTATAAGGGAGTAGAGGTATAGCTCCACTTATTCTTAACTCCAGCACTAGGGGAGAGAGTGGTAAACTTGCCCCGGCAGGAGGCTGGGTGGACTACAGAGCCGGTTTGGAATTTTGGTCAAGAGAAAAGTCCCTGTGGGAAATTAAACAGGGACACCTCGTATATCCAATTCGTAGGCTGGTCACTATATTGACTGAGCTATATCGGCTCCCTCCTATTTTGTGTGTACAATTTTAAATTGGCGTTTATAAAATGGAACCATTTTCGAGTAATTTTAAAATATTTGCGTGACGTTTATATTATGGAACTAAGTACGCGTTTCTCTATTTTCGCGCCATTTTTTTTCCTGGGGAACGTACAGTCATGTTGCTAAAATTTCGGCGCCCACCTTCGCCCCTCCCACAGAGGTTTAACTGTTTACTTTAACCTTTTAAAGCCTAGCGGTAACTTTACGTACCACCAGGTTTAACATTAAAAAATTCTACGTGGTGCCCACATTGCGTTTATGTGTTTTGTACGGATCTCAGAACAAACAGCAACTTTTGCCTTATAAAACATTAAGAGATTTGTTTTTATAACCGAAGTGGAGAGTGTTTACAGCGCGGTACGCATTGAGTCCTTATATAAAACAGATACGCTTCGTCTTTAAAGGGTTAAACCACGATATTTCAAGGTTTGCTACATGACTGCAGGTGGAAAGCAGATGCTTCGTTAGGAGTTAGGCGATGACAGTTTTACACAGAAAATGTAATCTAGAATAAACCGCGCCATGACTCAGGCTGTTAGTCTTTGACCTTTCACCTAGGAGGACCAGGTTCGATCCCGGGTCAGTCCATGTGGGATTTTTGCTAGGAAAAGTGGCACTGGGACAGGTTTTTCTCCGAGTACTTCGGGTTTCTCCTGTCAGTTTCATTCGACCGGTGCGCCGTTACACGGAAAAACGGAAGAACTAATCGTCTTCATCACAGGGTTGCACAGTAAGCCTTAAGGCTGTGGTGCGTCCGTAGCGTCTGCTGCGGGGCCCCTCACGATAAGAAAAGAGAAAAGCTAGAAAAATGTTACAGTGTCGTAGTCAAATGTGTCTGTATTCAAACCAGAAAATAGCGATTAACCCACCAACCAGAAATCGTCTTTCTGAAGCTCAAAACCAGCTATCTCGGCACATCCCTGTTTCAAAAAGGTGCATGAAGTTATCGGAGTTGTACACCGAACGGTGATTTTACGCGTCGCGCCTTCCTCTCGTCTTAGAAAGGATATTGGCACATCTCGCAGGACGGATTTAATATAAGAGATCCGTGAAGCTCGGCAGCTGTGCCTTCACTTCAGACCAAAATTTTCACGTAACTACAAAATCTGTTTTCTTGCCTTCTACATACAGATCTGCCTTACACGTTTCTTCTCATCCTCTCTCAGCAGTGATTAAGTGTTCTCGGTTATGCGATTCCTCTCTCCACTCTGAAAAATTGAAACATAAAAACGTCAGTTCAGACCGCATTTCGCTGCTCTCCGCGTTTTTTTTAATTTATCTATCACAGCAGAAAGTTGCAGCTGGCGTTCTGTTGTCTGAATGCTTCGTGGTGGGAAGATGCAGTCTGGGTGTGTCGTATGATATGTGGATTATGGCAGTGGCTTATTGTGGATGCGGTATCGCTGTTTGTGGGCGAGCAACAGAAATGTGTGGCACGTCACTGGCTTTATTGGTATTCCGTTATGATCCGTGGGTACAAATGTGCACACGTTCTGTTATGTGTGTGTACTTACAGGAAGACGGGACAAACATTCACCTGCAGATATGGGAACAGACTCAGTAGTGTAAACCTGCAGAAGAAGAAGAGGAAGAGGGAGAGGAATGAGAAGAGGAAGAAGAAGGAGAGGTTGAGGAAGAGGATGAAGGAGAGGAGTAAGAAGAAGAAGAGTGGGAGGAAGAAGAAAAGAAAAAGAAGAGAAAGAGAAGGAAGAAGGAGAGGAGGAATAAGAAGAGGAAGAGGATGAGGAAGAAGAAAAAAGAAGAAGAAAGAAGAGAAGAGTAGGAAGAGTAGGAGGAAGAAGAAAAGAAAAAGAAATGGAAGAAGAAGAGAAAGAAAAAGAGGGAGAGGAGGAATAAGAAGAAGAGGAAGAGGAGGAAGGAGAGGAGTAAGAAGAAGAAGAATAGGAAGAGTAGGAGGAAGAAGAAAAGAAAAAGAAGAGGAAGAAGAGAAAGAAGAGGAAGAGGAGGAAGAAGAAGAAAAAGAAGAAAGAAGAGAAAGAACAAGAGGGAGAGAAGGAATAAGAAGAAGAGGAGGAAGGAGAGGGGTAAGAAGAAGAAGAATAGGAAGAGTAGGAGGAAGAAGAAAGAGAAGAGGAAGAAGAAAGGAGAGAAAGAAGAAGAGGAAGAGGAGGAAGAAGAGGAAGAAGAAGAGGAAGAATACAAAATAAAGTCTAAAGTTCAGTAGGCCGACCGCGCACTGTCGATAATCAAATCACACAACATGCAAACAAACAAACAAACAAACAAACAAACTGTATTGTTTTCAGATATTCTGTATTACAACATCCTGTTGAACAATCCGACATGTTGCCACGAGGAATCGAAACATGCAGGATCGATTAAGAAAATGATATTATGTAGGATATCAGAAAACAATGCGGTGCGATTGTGTGGCGCTGCACATTGCGTTATTTCGTAGGAAGCCTGTAACACTCGAAGTCATTCACATTTCGGGATTTTTCCGTTGTGCATTTTTTAAAATGCAAATAAAAATGACGTTTCGGAGAGAGCTTCAGTATCTGGCGAAAGGAAAAAATTGGGTAAATAGCATACCGACTGGCTGATATTTAAGCCCTGAAACTGAGAGATTTTTTTGTGTGTTAGGCACAGACGTGCCGTAGCAGCAGTGTGACGTACTCGTTACTTTAACTGTCACGCGACGTAGCAGAACAACAGGCGTTTCCAAGCTGACGTTACAAGCCTCTGCGCCATTGTAGGTTCTCACAGCAGTGTCGCTGAAGAATGAAATCTGGTATGTGACGCCGTGTCACTAGTAAACAGTTGCCTACATTTCGAAAGATAGCACTGCCTTCATCCTCAGGGTCAAGCCGAAATGTCGGAGAATACCCGACGACACAGCGTAATATCCCAGAACACTTGACATCTCTCACAAGGTCACTTGACACTTCTCGTAAGACGACTTGACACGTCTCATAAGACCACTTGACACCTCGTAAGACCACTTGGCACCTGTCATAAGACCACTTGACACGTCTCATAAGACCACTTGACACCTTTCATAAGACCACTTGACACCTGTCATAAGACTTGACACGTCTGATAAGACCACTTGACACGTCTCATAAGACCACTTGACACCTCTAAGACCATTTGACACGTCTCATAAGACCACTTGACACCTCTCATAAGACCACTTGACACCCCTCATAAGACCACTTGACACGTCTCATAAGACCACTTGACACCTCTCATAAGGCCACTTGACACCCCTCAAAAGACCACTTGACACGTCTTATAAGACCACTTGACACCTCTCATAAGGCCACTTGACACCTCTCATAAGAACACTTGACACCTCTCATAAGACCACTTTACTGTTACATAAAAGTCTATTTCTTCATGCCTGCCTGCTATTGCTGTCTCGCTTTACGTCCTGAAGAAGTAATTACATTGAGTGCTGATTATATAGTGTATAAATACATTGCAGGCCGCGGTAGCTCAGTCGGTATAGCGACTCGCACGTAGGGTTGGTCATTCCACTGCCTCAAAATTTCGCGCGGTAACCATGTTGTTACTACTGATTCTAGGAAGCTAAGAAGCGTGGCGTTTGTGTCTTCCTATGGCATAACGCACGTTACCATGTTTTGTGAGAGTCTGTTAATTGTTCCTGAAACTGACGCACGCACACACCAAAACTACCGATCTCAATAGGTTACTGTTTTATGTTTGAGAAAGGAAAAACAGCCTAAAAGTAACAGATGGCTTATGTTGTTACCTGACTCATTTTTGTTACTCATGTGTACTTTAACAGGACCCATACTACGTGAAAGAACGTAATGACCTGTAGGCATCACTAAATGTTATTGGGTTAATCAAATCGAGAAGAATGAGATGGGCGGGTCATGTAGCACGTATGGGGAAGAGAGGTGCATACAGGATTTTGGTGGCGAGACCTGAGGGAAGGCGACCACTTGGGAGACCCAGGCGTAGATGGGAGGATAATATTAAAATGGATCTTCAAGAAGAGGTATGGGGCACGGACTGGATTGAGCTGGATCAGAATAAGGACAGGTGGCGGGCTGTTGTGAATGCGGTAATGAACCTCCGGGTTCCATAGAATGCGGGGAATTTCTTGACTAGCTGAGAAACTGTTAGCTTCTCAAGAAAGTCTCTGTTCCATGGAGTTAGTTAGCCTTTTAAAGCCTAGCGGTAACTTTACATACCACCAAGTCTAACATTAAAAAATTCTACGTGGTGCCCACATAGCGTTTATGTGTTTTGTACGGATCTCAGAACAAACAGCAACTTTTGCCTTATAAAACATTAAGAGATTGGTTTTATAACCGAAGTGGAGAGTGTTTACAGCGCGGTACGCACTGAGTCCTTATATAAAACAGATACGCTTCGCCTTTAGTATTACGTGAAATATATTGATTATACCGTCTTTGATCCAACAAATCCTACAGTCACTTATGAAATCTATTGGATCGAACACTGTGTAATGTGTTTGGGCACTTTAAAAGGGAGCGTGATCTGTCGTATCGTACGTAAAATGTAAGTTTGACATTTCAGTATATTCGGTGCTTTAAAATGCATTATGAACAGAGTTACATACGAGGGAGATGAAGGTCAGGTAAAGATATGTAAATTGCAAGTAGATGAGCCTCACGTTATGTCTACAAACTGAAAAGAAAAAAACCAGACACCGCGTTCAAAAGTGACACATGTTGCGTTCTCCTAAATTGTTCATATATAATCGTTTCTACGACAGTGGCCGCACGGTCTAAGGCGTCGGTCTGCGATCGCTCGCTTGCTGGGGTTGCGGGTTCGAATCCCGCCTAGGGCATGGATGTCTGTCTCTTGTGAGTATTGTGTGTCAGGTAGAGGTGTCTGCGTCGGGCTGATCCCTCGTCGAGAGGAATCCTACCGAGTGTGGTGTGTCTGAGTGTGATCGTGAAGCCTCGATAATGAGGGGACCCGGGCCCCACTGGGGGCTGTTGCGCCATGGGGAAAAAATAGTTTTTTTATTTACTGTTACTTAAGACTTTGAGTACTATCTGAATCTACATAATACAATAAAGATTCAGTTCGTACGTCACAGAGAACACAGTGTGGGTAGATTAGAAAGACCAGTTGGTAAAGGCTGTATACGACGCTAAGCAGTATTTATTGCAAGGACCAAAAGAAATTGATGAATATAGATATTGCGTCAGAAACCAACAAATGCACACAAGTTTATGAAAATATATTATAAACGCAGTAATACCTGCTACATGTTTCGGCCACTCATGTGGCCATCCTCAGGGAGGTGCGTTACGAAGAACAAATACATCTAAATGTATTAGCATTAAGCAAATAATATATTAGGAATTTAATTTTAACACCGAAATGCTTACTTGATGGTAAAATACCACTTGAATTTACGCCACCCTTATACGCCATTGTTGCACGGACAGGTTTTGCTTGTGGTGGGTTGACTGTGTGCAAAGTTTCGCTTCTGTCACATCTTTCTGTGTATATATAATGTACAGGGGGTGGGGCGAGGGGGAATGGCGTTTGCTTTCACGGTCTTTCTTGTTCAGAACCATGCTGGGAAACGAAAGTACCATTTGTAAAGTTAATTGGCTCTTCGTACGCTACATTAGTGTCTACATCCAACTAGACATTAAGCAGAATTCAGGGCGGTGTTTTTCTTTGTGATATGCGTCTAGACATCACTGGTGCTGAGTTAACATATTCGTATCTTAGGCGCTCTTCAGTTTTTAGTGACTTGGAACTAAATGTGTTTAAAAGTAAGCGTAGGGGGTTGTGTTCTGATTGTGACAGTGATGGCAGTTAAACTGTTAGCAGCAGTTAAACTGTTAGCGACAGTTAAACTGTTAGCAGCAGTTAAACTGTTAGCAGCAGTTAAACTGGTAGCAGCAGTTAAGCTGTTAGCAGCAGTTAAACTGTTAGCAGCAGTTAAACTGTTAGCGACAGTTAAACTGTTAGCAGCAGTTAAACTGGTAGCAGCAGTTAAACTGTTAGCGGCAATTAAACTGTTAGCAGCAGTTAAACTGTTAGCGGCAGTTAAATTGTTAGCGGCAGTTAAACTGTTAGCAGCAGTTAAACTGTTAGCAGCAGTTAAACTCTTAGCAGCAGTTAAACTCTTAGCAGCAGTTAAACTGTTAGCAGCAGTTAAACTGTTATCGGCAGTTAAACTGTTAGCGGCAGTTAAACTGTTAGCGGCAGTTAAACTGTTAGCGGCAGTTAAACTGTTAGCGGCAGTTAAACTGTTAGCGGTAGTTAAACTGTTAGCAACAGTTAAACTGTTAGCAGCAGTTAAACTCTTAGCGGCAGTTAAACTCTTAGCAGCAGTTAAACTCTTAGCGGCAGTTAAAATGTTAGCGGTAGTTAAACTGTTAGCAGCAGTTAAACTGTTAGCAGCAGTTAAACTGTTAGCAGCAGTAGCTGTACTAAATACATCGTGCGAACGTGATTTTGTAATATGGGTACAATATACTTTGTAACATATGTACAATATACTTTGCAACATGGGTACAATAGACTTTGTAACATGCGTACAATAGACTTTGTAACGTTGGTACAATAGACTTTGTAACGTTGGTACAATAGACTTTGTAACATGTGTACAATAGACTTTGTAACGTTGGTACAATAGACTTTGTAACATGTGTACAATAGACTTTGTAACATGTGTACAATAGTCTTTGTAACATGGGTATAATAGACTTTGTTATATCAATAGCTGTGCCAGAGTAACAAGTGGGGATCCACACACTCGGATTTATTAATATGATAGTCAGTTTGACGCTATCCACCCCCGTTGTGTCTATAGACTTACACAAGTAACACTGTATCTCCTCTGACACAACTTTGCTTGTTGTTATTTTTTCAAACGCTACATGTTTCTTTCAAGCCGATCATCGCCACGTGTTTGTCTATACAAAAACTTAAAATTCAAGATAAAAGTGCAAAATTTTGCGAGATCTCACAAATGATGTAACATGTGTAAAATATTAATTATAAATTACAATCGATTTGTAACCTGTGACTTGTACTTTGTGAGATATCGCAAAATTTTGCATTTTTACTTTGAATTTTAAGTTTTTGTGTAAACAAACACCAGAAGATAATTGGCTTCATCTAAACATGTGGTGTTTAAAAAAATAATAATAGTAAATACAGGGTGTGTCAGACGGAATACGCAGTGGTGTTTATGTAATGTGGCAATGCTACAACCTGGTATTTCCTAAGATATCATAAACGCCCCCTTTCCTTCCTTTAAAAAAATAATAGTAAATACAGGGTGTGTCAGACGGAATACGCAGTGGTGTTTATGTAATGTGGCAATGCTACAACCTGGTATTTCCTAAGATATAAAAGCCCCTTTCCTTCCTTTAAAAAAATAATGGTAAATACAGGGTGTGTCAGACGGAATACGCAGTGGTGTTTATGTGATGTGGCAATGCTATAAGCTCGTATTTCCTAAGATATCATAAACGCCCCCTTTCCTTCATGTAACCAAGTGCGAGTATCACTGAACGTGTCCGACCTGTTGCCCTTAGGATGTCTCTAAGTTGGTTAGGTTAGTGAAGTTGTATGGGTCAAGCCCTTCCTCAGCTGTCCGTACGTACGCGAATGCTGCGACATCTATCTGCACTTCCCTGAACGACAGTTAGTTTCGTTTTAACTTCCAGACCTGCAAATGACAAGTCATGTCAACTGTCACATCTGAAAAATAACTGGCGTCTGCTGCAGACGGGGTTGCTTCCGTATCAGCTCAGTCTTGTATGACGCTGTGATGCACCGTCACTTGACGCACGTTACGTTCTGTTTCCAGTGTCAGGTCCAGCGGCGCGGTGGGACCTCTGGATCAGGCCCCCCCCCCCCCCCAGTCGCACAAAATGCTGAAGTGTATCGTGGTCTCTTCCTAGCTAAATTCCGTTTTTCTGACAGAAAATATTATTCTGAATCCCTGTTACGAGATCAGGGAGTAATTTGGGTAATAATTCGGGGAAGGCACGACTGGATATGTACGCTGTTGTCAGTTACCCTGCCATTTATCCTGTATTTGCAGGTTATTTATCACTTCCCGCTCTTACTTTACGTGTTTTTTATTTATTCAGTCACCTATTCCAGTGATTCTTTTTTGCTTTTCAATCCTTATTTCTCCCTTTTGTTCATTCCATATTTTATACTTCGCCCTCCATATTTTTTCCCCCCATGGCGCAACAGCCCCCAGTGGGCCGGGGTCTCCTCGTTATCGAGGCTTCACGATCGCACTCAGACACACCACACTCGGTAGGACTCCTCTGGACGGGTAATCAGCCCGACGCAGAGACATCTACCTGACAGCACAGAATACTCACAAGAGACAAACATCCATGCTCCGGCGGGATTCGAACCCACAATGCCTGCAAGCGAGCGGCCGCAGACCCGCGACTTAGATCGCGCAGTCACCGGAATCGGTCCGCCTGCAGACCGACGCAAGCATTCTGTATTTGAAGTTCTAACAGCAGTGTTGCTGAGGAGTCAAGTCTTCTGGGATGTAACGGCGTGTGGGCAGGTAAACAGTTACCGACGTTTCGAAATAGCTTGATGACTTAGTCTTCTTAATGCATTCCTTTGTGATTCCGTAACGTCGGTGTTCACCAATGCATGGGTCGTACACGTCCCGGAGAGCTTGGGGCCTTCATTTGCAAACTGCAGGTATTGTTTCACCGATTCGCCGTCAGGCTGTAAGACAGACACTTCGTGAATATTGTATTTCCACCACTAACCTTCTAAAGCCAAGCGGTTACTTTACGTACCACCAGGTTTAACATTAAAAAATTCTACGTGGTGCCCACATCGCGTTTATGTGTTTTGTACGGATCTCAGAACAAACAGTAACTTTTGCCTTATAAAACATTAACAGTTTGGTTTTTATAACCGAAGTGGAGAGTGTTTACAGCGCGGTACGCACTGAGTCCTTATATAAAACAGATACGGTTCGTCTCTAAAGGGTTAAACTTTTAAAAATGTGAGAGACGTGAAGTCTCAACGTTTTGTAGATATTTCCGTTTTATATTATTTATACTGCATTCATTTTTCATTCCTTTTTTTTGACCCATATATTCACAACACATAAAATAAAATAACGGTTGAAGAAATACATGTCAAGTTGGTCCTCTAAACTCAAAAGTTTTATCTTCTCCAAGCTGAGACGTGCTTCTAAAAGACAAACTTACTTGGCGTCTTGGTACTATTTGTATTCTTCTTATTTGGTGCCGTTCCCCCCTTCCTCTGTCCTCTATTGAAAGCCTCTTGTCTAGTATTGGACAGTCTTATTATTGCAATTTATCTCCGTCTCAAATAGCAGTTGATCTTCCTATGTGTAACATTCTTCATGTGTTTGAGTGACTGAGTGAGTGACTGTGATTCACGCCCTGTTTCGCTGTAAGTTACGCGCTGGGGCCCAGTAAAACGATACGTATCATATCCCACAGTGGGAATAGGAGGCTGTGTGGTAACAAGTGTGCTGTTACGTCCTTTGCCTTAGGCCTAAATGCCTTCCTCAGGGCCTAAATACCTGCCTCATCACCCTATTCTCGAACAACTTCAGTATATATATTATTTTCTTAATGTTTCGTTTCGCAGTCCTTCCCTCTTCTACCTGCTCACAGCAGGTGTCGAGGTTGTTTATTTTCACTTGATCACACTCAGACACACACCGCAGTCGGTAGGACTCCTCTGGACGAGGGATCGGCCCGTCGCAGAGACCTCTACCTGAAAACACAAACACTCACAAGAGACAAACATCCATTCCCCCGGTGGGATTCGAACCCACGATCCCAGCAAGCGCTTGGCCGCAGACCTACGACTTACACCGCGCGGCTACTGAGATCGGCCTTATTTCCTTAATGTGAGGGGCCACTTTGTGAAACAACAGGTGACACTGCGCCACATGCTTCTGCGCATTTGGTGTAATTCTTTGTATTTTGATAGCAAATGGAAAGGCTAAAATTTTGGGCTCGCAGTGTGACAGGCTTCCCCTTTATTTAATCTTCTGTAAAAATAACCTCGAATAATGGCTAAATAAGTATCAAGTAACAGATAAGCTCTGCTGTCTTCTGAGATATTACGCATCTTCGAACGGTAATCCTTCACCGACATAATGACAGCAGACCGGTGAGATATTGCCAACATAATGACAGTAGACCGATGAGATATTGCCAACATAATGACAGCAGACCGATGAGATATTGCCAACATAATGACAGTAGACCGATGAGATATTGCCAACATAATGACAGCAGACCGATGAGATATTGCCAACATAATGACATCAGACCGATGAGGTATTGCCAACATAATGACAGTAGACCGATGAGATATTGCCAACATAATGACAGCAGACCGATGAGATATTGCCAACACAATGACAGCAGACCGATGAGATATGGCCAACATAATGACAGAAGACCGTCCGTTTCTGTTTTATGTGTAATCGGAAGATCTGCAAGCATAAAAGTCTGAGGTCTGAGTTTATTTTTATTGTCGGTTGAACTCCAGGCAGTGGGGAAGCAAAAATGTTTGGGCATTTCTCTTCCGCTTCTCTTGACTTTCTTCTATCTGAGAATGTATTAGAGTTGTTTTTCTGGAGGCATATATTTTGCTGTTTCTTTTTGTATATTATATAGAATGTGCATCTTGTCGTACAGTTATTGACACCAACAAATGCAGAACGGTAAATACATATACAGCGTGTATTACAAACCCCTAAATATATTTCAACAAATTTATGTCATCATCAGAGTGTTCAAGTCAATTTGTACAAGAACTTCGCATCCATTTACATGTCAAAATATGGAGCTTTTAATATGTGATAATTTACTATCACAAAACCGAGAGAAGTGTAATATTTTAATATTTTAAGATCCTATTTTATGAATTGTGGCTGTGAAATTGTATGTTCTGATTTTGTAATTTTTGATATTTTAACATGCAAGTCGATGCGAAGGTCTTGTGTACCTTTGCTTGACGCCCGGATGTTCGACAAAGAATTGTTAAAACATATGTAGGGCGGGGACCGCAGAGAGTTCACGCCTCCAAAAACAACGCAGTACACAGTCAACAGCACATTCTCACTCAACTATAAAGTGCAAACTTAGTTTAACGATAACAAAAAAGTTCTCCCTGAAGATGACCCAGCAGGGTCGAAACACGTAGTAGTGTGTTAAAGTGCAACCTTAGTGTAACGATAACAAAACGTTCTCCCTGAAGCTAACCCAGCAGGGTCGAAACACGTAGTAGTGTGTTAAAGTGCAACCTTAGTGTAACGATAAAAAACGTTCTCCCTGAAGCTGACCCAGCAGGGTCGAAACATGCAGGAGTGCGTTACGATTGATGGTAAAACTCTCTTTGTGCATCTGGTGGTGATTAGTGTTTTTGTTTTCATATGTAGGGGTTTCTAATACACGCTGTGTGTGTATTTACCGGTAGCATTTGTGTTAAAATTGCTCTTTTCTTGTCTAAAACTAGGCTTAACATGATGACTCGTTGGTCTTGAAAATACGAATGGAATGCGTGTGCCGTCTTTCAATATGAATAGGAACCCACAAAACTCTCAGTGAGTGTTAAGTTGGTGGTTAAATTGGTGCTTAAATTCGTGGTTAAATTGGCCGTTAAATGGCTTCGCACTCAATAAATTTACGTTGTTATTTTGCCCACTTGTGATTTTCTAGTGATTTCTGTGTATGAAGGCACCTGCAGCAGTTACTGTGCTGTAACGTTCTGTAGTGATGATACGCGAAATGTGAGCGAATTATTCGTAGTCCAAAATTACTGCTTGTCGCATATAAATAGATATTTTCAGAGCGATTCGAATTAACTAAAATTATTGCAATTTCGCTTGAAAACAACTGAAATGTAGATATTTAACAAGACAGGCAACGCAATATAAACGTGACACAGGCGCGTTCGCGTAACCATCTTTGCCGTCGAAAAGCAATAAATATTACATGTTCTGACTGTGCGTATATAGCCTTAGTTATCCAGCATGCAAAGCGCATGCGCCGTGTTGTCTGACCTTACTTATTTAAGTAAAATTAATATTTTCTTTACAATTGTTTTGCTCTAACATTCTGTAGTGATGATACATCTGCTGGTAATTCGCTGGAAAAACGTGTATATTGTGTGATAACATTAAACTCAATCCCTGGGAAGTGTCGCTAAATGAATGGCTTAAGTGGCGCTGGTTCAGGATGTGGCGTATTAGATGTGTTCATCTTGGTAGAAATTGTCTTCCAGTTGGGGAAGTCAGTTGTGTCGGTAAATAGATGCTATTTGATATTTGGAACATATAGATTCTGTGTGGATGCAATTCATTTGTTGACATTAATTAATTTCTTGGTAGCATAAAGTTGTTCGTACGTGGAGGTAGTGTAAAGTAGAAGAGATATTGTCTTCGTAAAGAAAATTTAGGAAGAAGTTACGTTTGGTTTTTGACAGAAGAAAACGTATCACATCATTAACCACAACAGCTGTGTAAAGAATGGATTATAATATTTAAAAATTGAAAAATTTTATATAAAATTGCACTTTACCATTGTAATTTGGTTTCAGAATGACCCGATTGGAAGATAGATGTACAAATTAAGGTGGTTTACAGTGTTAAAACTAGGACACGGGCTGTCCTGTGTGAGGGTTATCATGGTTTTCCTCAGAACTGGCATAACACAAATTACGCCCCGCTTGTTTCAATTCACATGTTCCCGATTCGTTATTCATTAATAATCCAACTATTCGACACGTATACGCTGAGCCACACACAGGATTGTTTAATCTCTCTATTTGTACGTAAATATTTTCTTTCTTTCTTTCTTTCTTTCTTTCCTTGGTTTTGTTGTTTTCAACGTATTTCCCGCAAGAGTTCTGATGACGGTACAGTGCCTGTTTACTAACCGACAGCTTCGAGGTTTCTGTTGTCACTGAGGGAGTGGTGTTGCCAGTGGTGGGACGTTTAAATGTAGTCGACCTCGGGTTCCACTCTGCGTTGCATTTGCAGTGAATCAAAGGAACTCAAGGGCAGTCAGTTGCAAGTGTCAGAACTCTATTTTAACCATCTAAGACCCAGTGTTAATTTTCTTTAAAATGACAGAATTCTGCGTTCTGCCCACACAGTGTATTTATGTGTTTTGTGTGGATCTAAAAACAAACAGCGATTATTTACCTATACAGCATTAACTGACTGGTTTTTATAACCGTGACGGAGTGTGTTTACTGCGCGGTACGGACTGAATCTATATGTACACACCCAAAGCCCAGTGGTTACTATATGTACCGCCAGGTTTAACATTCACAAATTCTACGTTCTGCCCACACAGTGTATTTATGTATTTTGTGTGGATTTCAGAAGAAACAGCGATTATTTCCCTATACAGCATTAACTGGCTGGTTTTTATAACAGAGACGGAGTGTGTTTCCTGCGCGGTAAGGACTGGGTCTTTAAAAATCAGATTAATGTCAATCGTTAAAGAATTAATGTGTATGAGTTTTGGTTTTTTTTTTTTGCAAATTAACAAACGCCGTTTTGAGAATGGGTGTGTCAACTAAGAAATCACAAATGAAATGAAAATTAAACACGCTGACAAAAATTTTGCGCAAAATTTCGCTCTGTTTGTATGATATGTTACTGTACACACAAGTACAAACCACTGAATTGCTTGGCACATCAACAATAAACGTACACATCTAATGCAACCCTCTACTGTCGTGTGGCCGTAGCACTGTTCGTACCCTCCTGCAAACACGGTATTACCACGACGCAGCGGTAAGACATCGGAATTCGAATGGTTGTACAGGACACGAGTCTTGCATATTACAAGCATTGTGGAAGAGAGGGGAGGTTTACAATCGATAGTCGAATAAACCCCCGGGGACCTGTTTCACTGTGTATTCAACAGAGCGTGTAATGTTTTGTTACACCCTGCAAGCTGGGCGAGGGTTGGATAACACCTTACTTACATGAATAGCATTATGTAGTGTTAGTTCTTTATGTACTTTTATTGACACCTGGTTGATGCATATAAAATACATTTTGGATTTTGACATTTGCGAAAGCTTTAAAATATTAGCAATAGACAGCGTGACAGTCTTTGAAGTGGACGGTACCTGATAACATCCGGTATGAATTACTGCATTCAGTACATTTATTAATGGCACAGTTGCGATATAAAATATACGTAAAATTTCTTCGTGTAACAGGCCGTGAAGACCCAGAATTGGAACAGAGATAGAGCTATACTCTTTATTTAACCTCGGTCCTAGATGGGGGTTGGTATTCAACATCACGCCCCGGCCGCTTTACCCCCCAGAAAGAGACGGGATACCAACTGTACAAGACGCTGCGTGGGCTTTGGGGCCAGTCTGGACGGGTGCGGAAAATCTCACCCCCCATCGGGGTATTTTGATCCCGGATGTTGCTATTACTTTGCAAGGGTTCAATGGTAATGAAAGTCGCCCCTTGCTGGGGACTTAGAAAATAAATTTGTCGAATGTAGACAGGTATTTGAATTTTCTTGCGGTTGTGATAGAAGTCACTCGTCCAGAGGAGTCCTACCGAGTGTGGTGTGTCTGAGTGCGATCGTGAAGCCCCGTTAATGAGGAGGCCCTGGCACACTGGGGGCTGTAGGGCCATTAAAAAAGGAAAATTATTTACATGACTGATTTTGTGTGTCGTACAGCTCAAGTATCGCCGATAATATTACCAGAATGGTACAGACTCACCATAGTGCAAACAAAGATCCCGTTTCTTCAAAAATTATAATTTTACCAGTATGTACATTTTAATATTTGTTATTTTCGAGGTCTCTCCTAGGGGCCTTGCCATAGCTCAGAGGTTATTCGGCGGCTGTTCCCTATGGAAGTCCGGTTTCGAATCCAAGACTTTCTGTGTAGGATCTTTTGTGGACAAAGTTGCACTGGGACAGGTTATCTCCGAGTACTTCGGGGTTTCCCCTGTTATTCCACTCGTTAATTCGTCTATATAATCTCAGTGACTTACAGAATCATTCATTCACTTAAAAAACGTTTTCGTCTTCTACCCACCCGTCAGATCTAACTATGTGAGAAATATTGTGTGAGAGTTAGACAATTTGTATGAAAGACTTTATTGTCTGTTTCGTGGTATAAATAACGACACTTTACTTGCATGTCTGATAGCAAGACGGAGTTTGATAATTATATTTCGTAAGCAGCATTTTTTAAATCGATGTTTTATTTATAATTAGTCCTTTAAAGACGAAGCGTATCTGTTTTATATAAGGACTCAGTGCGTACCGCGCTGTAAACACTCTCCAATTCGGTTATAAAAACCAGTCTCTTAATGTTTTATAAGGCAAAAGTTGCTGTTTGTTCTGAGATCCGTACAAAACACATAAACGCAATGTGGGCACCACGTAGAATTTTTTAATGTTAAACCTGTTGGTACGTAAAGTTACCGCTAGGCTTTAAAATGTTAATGTGAAACATAGCGATACCAAGACCCGGAGTAGTGCTTAGGACACAGTTAATAATAAATGGCCAGCAAAATATTTATTAAAGTCTTATAAACAGAGCATATTCTCACGCGACGTTGCAACGATTTTGAATACTGGTTTGGTAAAAGGGGATAAGCAGGTATAGGATGTATCGAGCTGTGCTGTGTGTTACTGCGTGTACGGACATACTGACTGTGCGCGTGATACAAAGGACATAATCAATGCACTCGTTTTAACCCCTTAAATGACGCTGAGATTTAAATACCAACTACTGCCCAGGACGGAGTTGTTCTAGATCTGTAAAAGGTAAAGCAGTCCCATTACAGGCCTGGACAGGCCCAGAGGGTTCCAGCAGATTGAGGCTCACAGAATTTCAAGGCAATCGGCACACGAAGATTAGTAAGGTTGTCAGGCTTCCGCACCGGCCGCCTTTACCCCGCAGGAAATATTCCTGGTACTCATTTCTGTTAGAGGCTGAGTCGACCCCAGGGCCATAGTGCGGCCGGAAGGATTATGTCAATGAAAAATTCCAATGACACCATCGGGAATCGAACCCGCGACCTTTCGGCTTGTAGCGCAGTGCCTCAACCAACTGCGCCACCGCGTGCCCCAACCCCCCCCCCCCCCCATTTTAAATTTATAATATCCCGAAATATGTTCCTAACTGTACTGTGCACCGATGTGTTCTGTGTTTTGAGGATTCACTGGGTCGTGCAATGGAGGCCAACGGAGCGTGAAAACTTGCTTTGGCACAAATTTAAAATTAAGCGCCAGAATTGGTTGTATCTTGACCGCTTTTATTTCTAATCCATTTTAAATATCCAGCAAACCATTTCGGACAATGGAACAACCGAATAATGCAGTGCTTTTATAAAACTTCCCTGTGCATATCACGGGTGCTGTCTATTGCTGTTCAACAAAACGTTTGACAGAAGCGCCATGTTAAATTTTATGACAGAAGAGTGCGTCTGACTGTATAGGCAGGCACCTACTACACATTCAAGGGTTGAAGAGAGTAGGGGAGGTAACAAATGAAATGGGTGAAACCATGTGAACAAGACGACAGCCGGACAGTTAGTAGTGCTGTGATCCGGTGGGTGGGGGCGGGAGGGTGGAATGTTGCGGGAGCAGAGTGCAAACGTCCCGGAAGTGGTAGGGGCGCAAGTCCAAAAGCGGGTATTGATTAGTCCCTGAGGTATCCGCTGTGCTGTGAGGGGGACAGAGTCACAGACAGAATTTCCCAAACTAGAATTTGGCTGTTCTGGGCTCCAAACTAAATGGTTTGTGTGTAATTTTACCGAGATAATTTTTAAATTTTAATGTATTTTGATAACGTTACAACGTGAAATTTATACGAGTTCTGTTTACAGTAGATACGTAAAAATTCACATATTACAAGACAAAGTTATTTACACATTCACAAGAGCAGAAAAACTTGTAGTTTTTTCACATTTTAGCTTTCAGTGTAACAGATCACCACGTGAGCAATTACCAGCAGGGATACATATATAACAGACCAAGTATTGTTATGTAATTGTTCTATACAATAGGGTCTGATGATGATGATGATGATGGGCCGACAGGATCCGAAACATGTCGCAGTGCAGCGTTTGTAGATACATTAGTATGAACCTGTGACAGTTAAGTGCATTTGTTGGATAATATTAAAAATTGTCGTTCTTCTTATTGCCCATTTTTGTTTAGGATTTGCGAAGGTCATAAATTTTAAACGATTCATTAGCATTAGTATTATTTTGAAGATAAATTTCTTGCAAGGTATAAAATTGCTGTTCTCTGAAACCTAATTTGCCGCATTTAAAAAATCCCATGACCCTTCCGTTTGTATTAGTTATGTGAGATAATTAAATGTCGTAATATATTTCATCGTATCATATCGTTTCGTAGTCCTTACTTCTTCTACCTGCTCACAGCAGGTGTCGAGGTATATTATTAGCACTTGATCACACTCAGACACACACCACAGTCGGTAGGACTCCTCTGGACGAGGGATCGGCCCGTCGCAGAGACCTCTACCTGACAACACAAACACTGTAAAAGAGACAAAAATCCATGCCCCTAGTGGGATTCGAACCCACGATCCCAGCAAGCGCTCGGCCGCAGACCTACGCCTTAGACCGCGCGGCCACTAATATATTTCATCCCATACCTAAATAAAATTTTAATTACATTAGCCACAGCTTCTTGTAAACGCTGTGCCCAAGAATGAAAAATTTTGGATACTCATGACGGTAATTAGATGAGTTATGGATAAAAGGTAAAGGTCACCCTAGAGCAGGTCATGAAGGCCCAGAAGGCGAATAGAGGTATAGGTCTACTCTTTTTTAACCTCGCCGCTAGGTGGTGGTCGGAGGTCAATGCCACGCCCGGGCCGCCTTTACCCCCGGGAAAGAGACGCTGTACCCATTGTGCAGGAGGTTACAGTGGGCCCCAGGGTCGGTCTGGTTGGGACGCGGGAAGTCTCGCCCCCCACCGGGATTCGATCCCCGGACCGTCCAGCCGCAGCGAGTCCCTATACCGACTGAGCTATCCCGGTCTCTGAATTATGGGTTCGAATATTTACTCTTGTAAGCTACGTGACGGAGGTTTTCTATGTGCAGGTATGTACAGGAAATTGTATGAACTCTTGTTGGGCTGATAGCCGTGTCAATTGTGTAAAAACCTCCGACGTTCCGGAAGCAGTCTCCATCCTCTGGGAAAGTGATCTTTCCCTGAGGATGGAGACGGAGTGTGCCTCTGAAACGTCGGAGGTTTTTAAACAATTGACACGGCTATCAGCCCGAGAACAGTTCATACAATTTTGTCGCCGTGAAAACCTGATGACATACATAGAGGAAATATGCCTTTTAACCCTGTAAAGACGAAGCGTATCTGTTTTATATAAGGACTCAGTCCGTACCGCGCTGTAAACACTCTCCACTTCGGTTATAAAAACCAATCTCTTAATGTTTTATAAGGCAAAAGTTGCTGTTTGTTCTGAGATCCGTACAAAACACATAAACGCAATGTGGGCACCACGTAGAATTTTTTAATATTAAACCTGGTGGTATGTAAAGTTACCGCTAGGCTTTAAAAGGTTAATATTGACTGGAGAAATATGGTTTTGCATTAATGCTGACAATTTTTATTGACCAAATATTCGATGGACTTTACGCAGACTTGGATGAACCTTGTGTTGGCAGGCAAGCTGATGGCATCTGCAGCAGGTATTTTAATTATTATGTGGGATAAATGCTCCCTTCTGCGTTGTTTCTGTGTTGTGGTTTTCAGGAACGTTGTTCCGACGGTAAACAAGGACTTCGTGTAGCAGTAAACCATGTTCGGTATAACACACCCATCAAGCCGTGTGACAGCAGTGGTTTTCTGTGAGTGGCATCCACTTCAGTGGAGCCTGTCCGCAGGTTGATATCGCCTTCTGTTATTGTTATTCTTCATACTTGTATCGGTTTCGTTGCACTTGCAGTTACAGTCGTTGACTGCGGAGTTCGCAGTTGACCTTGGCAGCCAACTGTCCTTTGTTTGTGGCCAGTAACCCATCACCCACACTGTGCGGGTCAACTGCATTCTCGTGAGTAACTAGCAGACATTTCAGACTCTGTGAAAGCTATATTTGTCTTCTCAATTGCATATGGCCGGTATTTGGGTCACTCACTGTACGTCGCTTTGAATTATTTGAAACATTGGCGTGACTGTACAAGATCACCATCACGCTTGTCCGATAGGTTCTAACTAACTAACTAACTAACTAACTAACTAACTAATTAACTAACTGACTGACTGACTGACTGACTGACTGACTGACTGACTGACTGACTGACCAACTAACCAACCAAATAACTAATTACATGGAGCAGAGGCCTTCTTGAGAAGCTAACAGTTTCTCAGCTAGTCAAGAAATTCCCAGCATTTTATGGAACCCGGAGGTTCATTACCGCATTCACAAGAGCCCGCCACCTGTCCCTATTCTGAGCCAGCTGAATCCAGTCCATGCCCCCATCCCACGTTTTGAAGATCCATTTTAACGTTATCCCCCATCTACGTCTGGGTCTCCCAAGTGGTCGCCTTCTCTCAGGTCTCCACACCAAAATCCTATATGCACCTCTATTTTCCCCATACGTGCTACATGCCCCGCCCATGTCATTGTTCCAAAACTCATCCCTTTTCCGTAGCTGCGGTCGTGCCAAAAGATCGGTCCAGGTCCGAGGCTTTGTAGGCTGTTTCGTACGTTATGACTGCCCCACACAAACCGGCACACTCAGTTTTAACAGAGAACACTTGATGTTTTCACAGCGGCTGCTACACTGTTGTAAATGAACATACTCCGTCAGTTAATTGCGTGGCTGAAATAGAGCGCGCGTGTGCATTTGCATGTCCGTGATTCTATGCGTGTGTTTACGCGTGATTCTGTCTGAGCGCGTGCGTTTAAGTGACGGCACGCGTGGAGGAACCGGTGGAATGTGAAGTCGCTGTGAACTACATGACAGCATGCAGGGGGGTGTGGATAGACCTCGATTCTTAAATTAAGCCGTGGTTGTTTCTTACGCCTGGGCCGTTTTACTTCCGTTAAGAGACCCCCGATGCACATGGAATGATTGTGGGTGGCAAGGAATGCGTGAACAAATGAGAGCCTGAAAACTTCGAGTGGCAAATCGAATGTTCTTTTCAGTCCAAATGTTGTTATTAACTGATATGCCTAAAACACGAAGACAATAAGTAAGTTGAACCTCGCCCCGTAACCTGCCATGAGCGTCCAGACCTTTTAAAGCCTAGCGGTAACTTTACGTACCGCCAGGTTTAACATTAAAAAATTCTACATGGTGCCCACATTGCGTTTATGTGTTTTGTACGGATCTCAGAACAAACAGCAACTTTTGCCTTATAAAACATTAAGAGACTGGTTTTTCTAACCGAAGTCGAGAGTGTTTACAGCGCGGTACGCACTGAGTCCTTATATAAAACAGATACGCTTCGTCTTTAGCCCTTTAAAGCCTAGCGGTAACTTCACGTACCGCCAGGTTTAACATTAAAAAATTCTACGTAGTGCCCACATTGCGTTTATGTGTTTTGTACGGATCTCAGAACAAACAGCAACTTTTGCCTTACAAAACATTAAGAGATTGGTTTTTATAACCGAAGTGGAGAGTGTTTACAGCGCGGTGCGCACTGAGTCCTTAATATAAAACAGATACGCTTCGTCTTTAAAGGGTTAACCTTATAAAGCCTAGCGGTAACTTTACGTACCATCAGGACCAACATTTAAAAATTCTAGGTAGTGCTCACGCTGCATTTGTGTGTTTTGTACGGATGTCAGAACAAACAGCAACTTTTGCCTTATGCAGCATTAACAGACTGGTTCTGTATAACCGAATTGGAGAGTGTTTACAGCGCGGTGCGCACTGAGTCCTTATATAAAACAGATACGATTTGTCTTTAAACTTGCCGTTAGTTGGGGGTGGATGGTCAACGCCACGGCCTGACCGTTTTACCCCCGGGAATGGCACGGTACCCATTGTGTAGGAGGCTGGGTGGACCTTGGTGTCGGTATAAACGTTTTCCGAAAATCTCGCCTTCCCCGGGGTTCGAGTCCGTACCGTGCAGCCAGTAGCGAGTCGCTGTACCGACTGAGGTATCCTACATTAATAGGGCACTACACAGAATATATATCCGATCTGCAAAGTTATTAGTAGTGTCTGGGGAGAATCGAGTATGATGAAAGGATATGGCAAAGCGGGAAGAAATAGCATCATAGTTCGTTATTTTGCAACGGGATGGCGTACTGTAAGTGGCCAGCGATTTTGATGACTGCCGTCTGCTAATCCAGCTCGGCCTTTCCTGCTTTACCCTTCCCGTCCTTGCATAAAAAAGATGTTTAACACCATCTGACTCATCAATCATCGAATGCGACTGAATATTTATCCCAAATCCATCTCTGGTTCTGAATATCCTTCCACTCACGTTTAGAGTTTCCACGACTGGTCCAGGGCTTAATGCCAAATTCATCTTTCTCATGATGAATGTCCCTCACTCGCTGTAGAGGTGAAGGGGGAATCCCCTAGACGAGTAGAACGGATTAATGCCAAAAGAGCAGAAATAAATCATAAAGAACTGTTCCGTGTTTTTCCTCTGTCTGTAGGTTAAAATTTCTTTTTTTATTATTTCCTTCCTTGTTTATCGACGAAGTACGTATTATGTACTGAGAGATGTAACTTCTAGAAAACATGGATGTAGAGCAAGAGCGGAATAAAGGCTTGCTCTGTGTGTGTGTTTGTGTGTGTGTGTATGTATGTGTGTGTGTGTTTATGTGTGTATGTGTTTATGTGTGTGTGTGTATGTGTGTGTGTGTATGTGTGTGTTTATGTGTGTGTGTGTGTGTGTGTGTATGTGTGTGTGTGTAGCGAGCATTCGTTTGTAATTGTTACGTGTTCCAAAATATATCCTTTATTCCTTAAATTCCCAAGAGTTGGGATCATAGTTGTTTCCTTGGGCCTTCCGCTCTGTAACTTTCGAGGAAAAACGGATTGGCGTCTTTCGGGATGGCGAAAGGAAATCAGAAATGTGGAAAACAAGTGAATTATTTTGAAAATATGATTTAGATATAGTAACGTTTCGTAATATTCTTTCCTTTAAGGAAAAACAGAAGCAAATTTTCTGTAAGTATATCTGGAAGTACAACAAACAAAAGAGACATACATCCATGCCCTCAGCGGTATTCGAACCCGCAATCCCAGCAATCGAACGGCCGTAGACCCACGCCTTAGACAGCGCGGCCACCGGGTTTGGCAGTTATACGTGTATTAGCGAAGACAAGTTATACAGAAGGCGGTGTCTGCTAACACCAATTTGCAGTTTGCACCAGTTTGCAGATCTAGTGTTTTGCAATAGGCAGTTTATATATATCCCATTTTGGAACCAGCATTGTTTAATGACCAGCCCCTAGACACATCTCGATTTATGTGAGATTTTGAGACTCGCATGTTAGTGTCAGTGATGATTGAAATGTGGCGCCGTGTACTTTGACAGAACGGTATCGACGTTTCAGAGAAACCTGCTACCTCCTTCTTAAACTTAAGCTGAATACAGCAGTTTTAGCTTCTCGGATTCGTTTTGTTTTTTCCGCAGTTAAGTAGTAAGATTCATCATTTAACCCTTTAAAGACGAAACGTGTCTGTTTTATATAAGGACTCAGTGCGTACCGCGCTGTAAACACTCTCCACTTCGGTTATAAGAACCAGTCTCTTAATGTTTTATAAGGCAAACGTTGCTGTTTGTTCTGAGATCCGTACAAAACACATAAACGCAATGTGGGCACCACGTGGAATTTTTTTATGTTAAACCTGGTGGTACGTAAAGTTACCGCTGGGCTTTAAAAGGTTAATTTTGTGTCCCCTAACTGACAAGCATAATTTGTTAAAGTGCTGAAAGGTTGTCGATAGAGAATCCCTGGAAATGCGGATAATTTCCTTTAAAAGAATCCGGCCTGAACTGATTGATTTTTTCAGATTGATTGATGGATTGTTGATATAACTTCCTATCTGACGCAAGCAGACGGTCAAGTGAAAAAGGTGAAAAAAGAGGAGAAAAATTTCCCACCTTCCAAGTCTTACATCTAAAACGGGATTTGATTTTGACTCTCACCAGCCTGACCGTATCTCACTCTGCGAATAAGGATGTTTGTTTGCTCTGCTATCTGGGGTCATGGGATCGAAACTGCCCAAGGTATATACGGCGCTGTCTCATATCACATTGTCTACACACATGTTACTATTTGCTATAACGTTAAAAAGCTTTAATTTCTCGTCGCTATGGTTCGCATATCTTATAAACTTGCTACTTACAAGGGGCACGCTGTGGCGCAGTTGGTTGAGGCACTTTGCTACAAGTCGGAAGGTCGCGGGTTCGATTTCCCGATGGTGTCATTGGAATTTTTCATTGACATAATCCTTCCGGCCGCACTATGGCCCTGGGGTCGACTCAGCCTCTAACAGAAATTAGTACCAGGAATATTTCCTTTTGGGGGGGGGGGGGGGTAAAGGCGGCCGGTGCGTAAGGCTGACAACCTTACCACCTTCATGTGCCGATTTTCTAGAAATTCTGGTAGCCTTAACCTCCAGGAGCCGTCAGGGCCTGTCCAGGCCTGTAATGGGACTGCTTTACCTTTTATTTGCATCAAAACTGTGACGTTTAAGAGGAGCGAGATGACACAGTTGCTTAATACCGGACATGTGGACGTGTCGATATGAATACTGTAGACTGTCCGAAAGGCGTATGGGGGGTTGCAGATGTAGCTTCATTAGTCATTTTCCTTGGTAGTAGATGGCGTGAGGGTACAGCTTTACGCCCCTGCCGCTTTACCGTGGTGAAGTATTCCTCGACACCAATCGAATAGACAGCTGGGTGGGCCCCAGTCCCACTTTTGGCCCCAGTGCCACTTTCGGCCCCAGTGTCACTTTCGGGAAAGGTAACTGACACATCTTTAAGAAACGCGGAGCAGCTGAAATTACTCGCAGTTTATATGCCCCGTAGGTTCATTACCGTGTTCACAACATCCTGCCGGTTATCCATGCCCTGAATCAGATTAATCCAATTACCGTTCATAGATATTTATTTCAGATCAATTTTAGTATTGTCATCATATCTACACCTCGGTCTTCAGAGGGCTTTATTTTCTCTAGGTGAGCCCAGCGGCCGCGCGGTCTAATGCAGGGGCCTGCGGCCGAGCGCTTGCTGGGATTGCGGGTTCGAACCCAGCCGTGGGCATGAATGTCTGTCTCTTGTGAGTGTGGTGTGTTGTCAGGTAGAGGTCTCTGCGTCGGGCTGATCACTCGTCCAGAGGAGTTGTGCCGAGTGTGGTGTGTCTGAATGTGACCGTGAAGCCTCGACAGTGAGGAGGCCCTGGCACACTGGGGGTTGTGTCGTTATTTTAAAAAAAATACATATTCAGGGTGCATGTCTGTAGTTTTAATTATCCAGCACGCAAAGCGCATGCGCCGTATTGTCTGGCTGTACAAAAGTTTTCCTTATTATCTCATAAGTGGAACGATTTTCGGAAAAAGTCATTGAACATAAAATATTTATTTTGACTTTGTCTAAAACTTTGCCTGAAAAATTTCTCATTCTAAGAAGAATTCAGCGAGATATTTTCATGAACGTCCGCAGGTTTTCATGTAGAGTGTCCGTTATGCTGGTCAGACTGTAATGAGACTTGAATTTTCTCGACAGATTTTCGGAAAGTACTCGGATATCAAATTTCATGAAAATCCATCCAGTGGGAGGTAAATTTTTCCATGTGGACACAGACGGACGGACGGACGGACGGACAGACAAATAACGAAGCTCTTATTCGCTTTTCGAAATTATACGAACGCACCTAAAATGTGTTCTGCGTTTCATGTTCGAACTGTTCGTGACGCATGTCTCTTGTATCCGTTCGTCTTCACCTCGCAAGAGACGGACCTCCAACTTGACTCTCTTTGTGACGATTTATTTTAGCATGTTAGTCTTGTTTACATCACGCTTACATTCCTTGCCCTCCCACGTCCCCTGCAAAGTACGTGACACAGCGTGCCTGCACCAGTTACGTGTTCAGACGGAGAGACGAAATTGAGCTGGACTTAAAATGAGTTGCATCTAATGCAATATTCCAGACTTCCGTCTGTATTTAAATGCAAAGCAACGTAATTAAATGTTTCACTGAGTAAAACAAAGAGGGTGTTGTGACCTGACCCCGCTTCTGTGTGTGGTGTCCTGTAGTGGTATAGGGGCCATTCGACTGCAAGGCTGTGAATTTGCAGAATGTTAAACAGCCATGCATGGATTGTCGTTTCAAGCGAAGCATTGCATATCTACAGTAAAGACATAGAAGTGTTGACCCGTAGTCATAATTGAAATCTTTTGAAAGGAATTTTATCATAAAATTAGTTTGAACAACATGCAAGCTGAAGTTAAGAATTAAAATCCACCAGAACCCTCTTAAAACGACATCGGTTTATAAGACATCTCGCCTATAAAGTCAGATATTCTGTTGTACGAATTAATTCGTCACTGTTAACCATAATATAGTACCCCTCGGTTATAACAACACTCGTTTATAACGACACAAAATATTCGGTCCCTTTCATGACGTTGTAACCGAGTTCGACTGTATGTTAAGGAAGAGTTTGGGAAGGCAAAAATTCTTGACAGCGTTTCTTGAATAAATACAAGTGTTTGCCAGTTCATATTTTGTTTGTGGGGCTGTTTGAAATTGGATCTTGAAATGTACTGTTATAATCTAACACTATAGTTTCCTCTAATTTTATAAATTATTTTTTTTCCATCATCATGCATCTCCTAATAGTTACAGATTGTGTAAAATTTTTGTCTTTGTTTTTTCGAATTTGTAAGGAATTTAGTTTAACCTTTTAAAGCCTAGCGGTAACTTCACATACGACCAGGTTTAACATTAAAAAATCCTACGTTGTGCCCACATTGCGTTTATGTGTTTTGTACGGATCTCAGAACAAACAGCAACTTTTGCCTTATAAAACATCAAGAGATTGGTTTTTATAACCGAAGTGGAGAGTGTTTACAGCGCGGTACGCACTGAGTCCTTATATAAAACAGATACGCTTCGTCTTTAAAGGGTTAATATGGTGGCCCTCAGTAAAAGCTGCGAGCACCGAAGTCAATAAAATATGAAAAATGTAAAGATGCCTCTACACACGTCGTGAAGCTTTATAGGGGAATTGGACAAATAACTCCACGCATTCTAGCCGTTGACACTGTGTGAAGACGAGTAATCAGCCTTACGCCCCGGCTGATTTACCCTTGGGGAAATATTTCGCGGTGCCCATTGAATAGAGGCCCTATAAAATGAGCATGTTTTATATTTGATACTGAAAGTAGCTACTATATCAGTTTTAAATGTACTTGAACAAAAGCAACTGATAGAGTATTCACGAACACATTAACCCTTTAAAGACGAAGCGTATCAGTTTTATGTAAGGACTCAGCGCGTACCGCGCTGTAAACACTCTCCACTTCGGTTATAAAAACCAGTCTCTTAATGTTTTATAAGGCAAAAGTTGCTGTTTGTTCTGAGATCCGTACAAAACACATAAACGCAATGTGGGCACCACGTAGAATTTTTTAATGTTAAACCTGGTGGTACGTAAAGTTACCGCTAGGCTTTAAAAGGTTAAGGGATGATTTAAGTGTGTGGTTTTCTTGCTGTCATTCGGTGCAGAATCAGTTACCACACGACGCTGCGTAATATCCCTGAACAGCGCTGATTTCTTTGTGTAATAGTCTGCTGTGTCAAAATTACAACATAAGAAACATCAAGACACGTAATGTACATATAAATGTAAATTTGAGACGCGTTCGCGTAACCATTGTTGTCGTGGAAAAGGAATAAGTATTATGTATTATGAGCGTGTGTCTGTATTCTTGTATCTTTTTGCGTCGTATTATATTATCTTCTGTGGCGTGTCCGGCTGTACCATATTTTTCCACATTATCTCACAATCTGTAGGATTTTCGGAAACAAATATTGAACATGAAATGTGTGTTTTAATTTTCTCTACAATTTTTGACTGAAACATTTCTCATTCTAAGAATTCAGCGAGATATTATCATAAATGTACACAGGTCTTCATGTGAAGTACCCGATATTCTTGTCAGATTTTAATGAAACTTGAATTTTCTCAACAGATATTCGAAAAATATTTAAATACCAAATTTCACGAAAATCCGTCCAGTGCGGGCCAAGAGAGAGACAGGCATGATGAAGCTTATAGTTGCTTTTCGCATTTTCGCGAAAAGCTTCTAAAAGTTTAATTGCAGTGCTAAAATTTATTTCTGAAAAATTCAGTTTTTATCAGTGACATGTTTATTATATATTCCTATGTATTTTCTCTTATAAGTGTGTTTAACTGGCGCCTGATGATGCCTTATGTATCACGCGAAACATGTTGCGTGAAACAAAAGGATATTGTCAAAATCTCAGTCATGACGGACGTTCATTTTGTATTCTTCTCAAGCCGAAGTAGTGGCCGTGCGGTCTAAGGCGTAGTTCTGCGGCCGAGCGCTTGCTGGGATCGTGGGTTCGAATCCCACCGAGGGCATGGATGTTTGTCTCTTGTGAGTGTTTGTGTTGTCAGGTCGAGATCTCTGCGACGGGCCGTTCCCTCGTCCAGAGGAGTCCTACCGACTGTGGTGTGTGTTTGAGTGTGACCAAGTGAAAATAAACAACCTCGACACCTGCTGTGAGCAGGTAGAAGAGGGAAGGACTGCAAAACGAAACGTCTGAAGCTCAAGTAGACGCCAGAGTTTCAACGACAGTGTATTTTGTTGTTAAAGAAGCGAATGCATTGAAAATTATACCCGTAAGTCCTTGTTCTATTTGCTAGAAACGTTTGCTGTTAGTTTCTGTGTATTTTTACTTGGCTTTGTCACGTAGAGTTGAAGATGATTTATGTATGAAGATGTCCATATGCACGGGGTTGTTGAACGTTGTCTGTCGTGGAGGTCATTTCTGCTGACTTCGTGGGTGGACACTCACAGGAATATCATGATAGCACTTAAATAAATGGCGCTGGTGAACGAGGCTAAACAACACAGTGCTGTCCCCATGTTTTGACGATTACATTGCACTGTTTGTTCTGATTATGGTCGTTTGTTTTCTGACACGTCGCGTTCTTGCCTTGTTAAGCTTGTTTATGGTCTAGAAGGCAGGTAACTGCCCTCTGTTACAGTATAACTCGGTTATAACGTCACGAAAGAGACTGAATGTGTTGTATCGTTATAGACGAGTGTTGTTACAGCAGAGTGGTGTAATGTTATGGTTAACATTGAGGAGTTAATTGGTACCACAAAATATCTGACGCTATACACGAGGTGTCGTATAAACCGATGTCGTTATAACCGGTTTAACTGTATTTTATAGTGTTAAAGGTAAAGGTTCCCCGTAACGTGGCATGTAGGAAGTGTGTAGAATTGGAGATGTAACTTTACTCATTCTTAACGTGGGCGCTAGATGGTGTTGTTGGTCGACGCCACGCCCAGGCTGGGTTACCCCCTGGGAAAAAACCCCCGATGACCAATAAATAGGACGCTGGGTGAGCCTCAGGGGGCAGCGACCTTGATCGGTGTGGAGAAGAGGACGTTTCTTGCCTACATCGGAGTTCGACCCCCCCGAACCCGTAGTGAGTCACCGTACTGACTGTGCTCTCTGTGGGCGCAATCCCTAACTTGATGTTCTTGAATGGAGTGTCAGAAGCTAAACGCATTTAGAGAATTAACTCAGTTTTGGAGAAGGATAATTACTAATTACACCCACAGAGCAGAATGCGTCTTTAAAAGCTACCAGTTCCTTCGAAAGTCAGTAAATTTCCCCTATTTTACTGAACCCCAAAGGTTCGTTACCGTACTAACAACAGCCCGCCACTTGTCTTTATCCAGAGGCACATGAATACAATCTGCATATTCCTATCCTATGTAAGATCCATTTTAATATTATCCCTCCAGTTTGCGCACATGCCTACAAAGCAGCTATTCTTCACTTTCCGCCACCAGACCTGTGTATTATGTTACACGCCTGACATTCAAGCGACATGCCGCACACACAGTATAGTCTGTTATATAGCCACAGCGATAGGCCTGCGTGGAGAGGTGAACAGGTAATCAACGTGCGCAGGATTCACTTGTCTCCACGTTCCTCGCACGTCCTCGCATTTAGGTAAAATATCCTCCTCGCCACCCTACCCCACAACACCAGCCTGATAAACTGAGTTACACACACATAAAAAAACAGGCGAATTAAAGTTTTTTTTAATATTGTCGTGTTTACGTTTTGAGGTAGCAGGCGGAAGACGACGGTTGCTGGACCGAACGATAGAAGAGATATGGGAAGATAACTTATTTTTCAGTTAGAAAAAATGTAATGGAGAAGATAAAGAAGAAATAGGAGACGTAGACAGAATAATGGGGGATTCTGGTGGCTGCGCGGTCTAAGGTGTGGATTTGCGGCCGGTCGCCAGGTGGGATTGCGGGTTCGAATCCCGCCGGGGGGGTATGGATGTCTGCCTGTTCTGAGGGTTGTGTGATGTCAGGTAGAGGTCTCTGCGTCGGGCTGATCACTCGTCCAGAGGAGTCCCACCGAATGTGATGTGTGTTATTTAGTGTGATCAGGTGCAACAATAACCCTCTACCCCTACAACGAGTAGGTAGACGTGGTCAGAGAAAGAAACGAAGACAGAATAATATTCGTACGAATTGAAGGGCAGCGTCAGATTAGAGCCCAATACTCTACACCGGTTGGAAGGAACGTTTCTGTCCACTTTTTGTTCGTTCTAATTAGCGTTGGTTATGTGGACAATACTAAATTTGTACCCAGCCTTACTGTATCATTGCAAATGGCGCCACACCCCCCAGTGGGCCAGGGCCTCCTCACTGTCGAGGCTTCACGATCACACTCAGACACACCACACTCGGGTAACACTCCTCTGGACGAGGGATCGGCCAGACCCAGAACCTCTACCTGACAACACACAACACTCACGACAGACATCCATGCACCCGCTGGGATTCGAACCCGCAATCCCAACAAGCGAGCGGCCGCAGACCCACGCCTTAGAACGCGCAGCCACTGGGATCGGCTTATTGTATATACTTTAGTAGAATCTTTTATTCATAAGAGGAAATTCCGCGTTTTCTACTTTTATCTTTTTTCAAGCTGCTAGATTTTCTTTGCACGTTGTGAGGTTAAAGAACTGCAGAGCAGTGTGTGTGTGTGTGCGCGCGCGTGCGCGTGCAGACCTTCGTATATCGTTGCATGCCGTGGCGATGACGTCACTGCTGTAGCTGTGTTCGTAGCGTGCCTGCGCTGCTGACACCTGCACTCGTCAAACCGCATGGCTAAATAGCGTCTAATGACGTAATACGATACATGTTTGAGACGCTACTCGTCGCATAAGCTTCAGTGTGCTATCTCAGTAGCCGCGCGGTCTAAGGCGTTTGCCTGCGGCCGCTTGCTTGCTGGGATTGTGGGTTCGAATCCCACCGGGGGGGGGGGGGGACACGGATGTCTGTCTGTTATGAGTGTCGTGTGTTTTACAGGTAGAGGTATTTGCGATTTACCGATCCCTTGACCAGGGGAGTCCTACAGAGTGTGGTGTGTGTCTGAGTGTGATCAGGTGCAATAGTAACCCTCTACACCTGCAATGAGTAGGTAGAAGAGCTGAAAATGTGAAAGTTACAGATGCAGTATTCGTCTCTGTCTGCAGGAAAGAGGGGAACAGGCTGTTGGTGTTGATGTTTCCTTCCCGTCCTCCCTTTTACCTGAAGACTGAAATACGTGCGGTAGTTTAGCCCTTTAAAGACGAAGCGTATCTGTTTTATATAAGGACTCAGTGCGTACGGCGCTGTAAACACTCTCCACTTCGGTTATAAAAACCAGTCTCTTAATGTTTTATAAGGCAAAAGTTGCTGTTTGTTCTGAGATCCGTACAAAACACATAAACGCAATGTGGGCACCACGTAGAATTTTTTAATGTTAAACCTGGTGGTACGTAAAGTTACCGCTAGGCTTTAAAAGGTTGAAAGAGAAGATAAATTCAATGTACAGTCTGTGTGTCACCCTGTATCCAAGAGAGGCAGATGTTGAATAGGACGGCTTTCTCCAGCCTATAATGAACACAAATCTGATGCGGTGGATAACTGGTAGAAGAGAAACACAGAGTCAAAGAAAACTCTCTGTCCCTTTCCCCTCTTATACTTGAATGATCTTCTGCTATCAGCTCAGATCTCTCTCAGTAATTACTTGATTAACTGGAATTCAGGGCTTTCAGAAGGCAGTTATCATATCGATCGCTGCGCATTAACTGATTACCAAAACAGACCGACCGCCACAGAAAACACAGCATACTACTGACGCTAGGGGCTGTTCCTCTTATTAGTGCCCTTAAAATTTAATATCCACATTAGCGGTTTTTTGACTGTTTGCCAACACCGTCTTATGTCTACTTACGTCACAAATTTTAACCTTTTAAAGCCTAGCTGTAACTTTACATACGACCAGGTTTAACATTAAAAAATTCTACGTGGTGCCCACATTGCGTTTATGTGTTTTGTACGGATCTCAGAACAAACAGCAACTTTTGCCTTATAAAACATTAAGAGACTGGTTTTTATAACCGAAGTGGAGAGTGTTTACAGCGCGGTACGCACTGAGTCCTTATATAAAACAGATACGCTTCGTCTTTAAAGGGTTAAGTACGACCTGAGGTGTATTTGTTCTTTTCCTGTTCTGTGTTTATTGCCTGTTCCTATGCTGTACTCTTTGATATTTCACTCGTCTTCCTCATAGTGGTATATACGTTACTCCCTTTTCAAAACGCATTGTAACCCTTCTTGTTCATATTTGTTACCTTTCTCAATTAATTTATAGCGTCCTTGGCAAATATTTTTGTCTTATTTTATTTGTGTCTTTGTAGCACATTCTCACTATCACCTTACTGTAGATTACCATCCAGTATACCACTCCTGCAACAGTTACTGTAGGAGTTACATCGCTGAAAACACTGAACAGATGTCGGTTAAATGACGTATTCGAAGCTTATAGAATGAGAGTGCTGTCATGAACTTACTAGTTTTTCCCTTAACGGATGAATATTAACCTAATTTTATATGAAATTCGGATCTAAATGTAGTCTATGGTTGTTCGGGCAAACAAGCTGTTATACAAGAATAATCGGTAAGAGGTGCAAGGTAGGGTATAAAATTTTCAGGCTACAGGTTTTCTTGCGTATAATGGCGTGTTACTAGGTTGTATTTTGCTTGTTTCAAAGGAAAATAGTGCTTCCGTCTGCAGCGGTTAAGGACTCCAAGGAGAATACTTAGAACGAAACTTGATAGTGGCAAACAGAAAAATAAGTGTTACATAACCTCACTAAATATGTCAAAGTCACGTGTCTTTACGCAGGGGAATGTGTGCAGGACGTAGTGTTAGAAGTACTCAGAGTTCGCTTTATCATTCTTCCAAATTAAGGTCTGTCATCTTGAGCAACTTAAACAACTTGAATTAGAGGTGATAACAGGATAAAAAACACACAGATACTGACGTATTAAAAGTAATTGGCATCTGAATCCATGGACGTTCATTCCTATTTATTAGCTAGTCACCTGTCACAACCATAATTGTAGTCTTCATTCGATGCAAAGTAGCGTTGTTAAATAAAGGGTAATAAAATTTTGCTTCTGAAATTTTGACAGACGCCTTGTGACGATAAAACGAGGGTTTGCTGTAAAATCTGATTGACTAAAGCGAAGATTCATAAAAGGAAAAGGAAAGTGCATTCGAACCCGCTTGTAACGACATTGGTTTATACGACAACTCGTCTATAACGTTAGATATTCTGTGGTACCAATTAATTCCTTACTGTTAACCATAACGTTATACTCCTCGGTTATAACAACACTTGTTTATAACGACACAAAATATTCAGTCCCTTTCCTGACGTTATAACCGGGTTCGACTGAATTGGTTACTATCTTTAAAACGATTGTTAGAGAATTACAAGCGGCATCAACTGTGCAGGTTTCGACCTTTTTTCTCTCTTCCTGACAAAATACAGCAGTAGTTCCTATAACTATCGTTTCTTGTTGCGTTCAGAATCTGTTTGCCCCAGCGGCTTTTATTGGAGAGTCCGCGAGTGTCCTGTGGGAACCATAGAAGGCAAGGTAATGCTGCTCTGAAAGCCGGGTAACTTACTGTACCTGCGGGGGCAATAGAGTTGCATCTGCCTGTCTTATACATACTGAGCAGGCAGGTAACTTGTGATAAATCTATGTCCAGGACAAGTTGCAAGTATAGTCTAGTATTCTGGTGGTTTAATTTTCTTCCTAAATTTTTGCAATAATGGCACTCTTTAGGTGCGTTGGCAAAATTGCAAAACGTATGCTTCGCCATGTCTGTGTGTCCGTCCGCATGGAACAACTCGGCTCCAACTAAAAGGATTTTAATGAAATTTGGTATTTGAGTAATTTTCAAAATTGTATCGAGAAAAATTTAACTTTAATTAAAATCTGACAAGAATAACGGCTACTTTACATGAAGACCTGTGTGCATTTATGACAATATCTTGCTGAATTCTTCTTAGAATGAGAAATAGTTCAGACAAAAGTTGTAGGGAAAATCAAAACATATTTTGTGTTCAACAACTTTTTTTCCGAAAATCGTGCCGTTTATGAGATAATGTGGAAAAATATGGTACAGGCAGACAGGCCACAGATGACAATATAATACGGCGCATGCGCTTTGCATGCTGGATAACTAAGACTGCAGACACACACTCAGAAGATGTAATACTTATTACTTTTCCACGGCAGTAATGGTTACGCGAACGCGCCTCAGTAGTCCGTTATATGTACATTGCGTGTCTTGCTGTGTTTGTTTACTTTGTTTAACGCGTAAGTAAACTGACAGTCCGTCTCTGTTTTGTCGGCAGCTAATCAAAATAAGTGGTATAGGCAACTTATTCAGTGACCTAGTTGTTTCTCCGTCTTTATACGTATCTACGTTCAAATTTCGGGTTCCCCCCACTTATACACCCGTATAGTCCAAAATCAACATTATACACGGTTTGAAACTCACACCAACCGAGAGGAATGCACGATGCTGGGTTTCCGCAGACATCATGGAGGGGCGGTACCATGACTTATGTGGTTATTCGTCGGCCTTCCACCGCGGATGTCTGGGTTGCTTACCATGCCTCTCTGCGTGGAATTTGTGGTCATTAAAGTGGCACTGTAGCATCTTTTTTTGTAGGATTTCTTTTTTCCCCTGTCAGGTTAAAAATGGTTGTACCGTGGTTAGGTGGTTTGTCGCCGGCGTTCTAGCGCGGAGGTTTGGGTGCGATCCCAGGTCAGTGCATGTGGGGTTGTGGTGAAAGAAGTGGCACAGTGACAGGTTAAAAGTTACGAAGGCATTATGCAGGCAGGCGTCGGACTGTCACCGCGGAGGCCTGGGATCAATAGGGTGCCACTCCATGTGGGATTTGTGGCGAATAAAGTAGCACTGGGACAGTCAGCTTTCACCCGTCATTATCATTTCAGCAATGCTCCATACCCATTCATTCGTTTATTATCAATGCTATATAATCTTCCTAGTTGATTCAGAGTCATTAAAAGAAAAGACGTTCTCTTTCTCCTTCCCATGGACGACCGTTAGTCTGAGATACCTATAGGTGCCGGCAAAATTTGACAATTCTTTCTTGTGGCTGTGATATTCACAGGTAAATTATAATGTCGGAAAATATAGTAGAACCAGACAGGCAACGGATGGCAGTATAATACGGCGCATGCGCTTTGCGTGCTGGATAACTAAAGCTAGAAACACACAGTCAGAATATTTAATAATTACTACTTTTCCATGGCAAAAATGATTATGCGAACGCTCCTCAGTGCTACGTTATACGTACAGTGCGCGTCTTGTTGCGTAATTATTAGCGTGTTATGATTGTAAATGTTCACGAATTGCTGGAATATATCTAAAAATAAAATCACGCGTGAGTTATAAGATCTACGTAATTATTTGTGGTGTAATATCGAAATTGTAAAACTGTTAGCATAACTCGTTAAAACAATAGTCCCCAGCAAGTTCTTTCCACACCGTCAGCAGTCACGTGGTGTCTCCAGTACTGGTAACCCACTGACAGCACGTCGTATATTGCAGCACAGTACTTCGCTCCTATCCGTATTATCTAATGCATTTATCTGCTTAAAACTATACTTATTAACCCTTTAAAAACTAAACGTAAGCTGCTTTATATAAAGACTCAGTGCGTACCGCGCTGTAAACACTTTCAACCTCGGTTGTAAAAAACGAATGAGTTGCTGATGTTTACGGTAAAAGTTGCTGTTTGTTCCGAGATATGTACAAAACACATAAACGCGATTTGAGCACTATGGAGAATTATTGAATGTTGAACCTGGTGGTACGTAAAGTTACCGCTAGGCTTTAAAAGGTTAATTTAACAGATTTTAAATCTTTCCCTACGCACATCATAAAAGGATATGGGACAGTAGAGGTTTAGCGACATTTATTTTTAACTTCGGTAATAAATGGAAGAGTGGGCAGTTTCACGCCCAGCCGCTTTAGTCCCGAAGAAAAATCAGCTATATTCGTTAAATAGAAGCTTGTGTGGGCCCCCTTGTACTCATTGAGTAGAAAGTTGTGTGGGTTTCCCTGTATTCATTGTCTAGGAGCTTGTGTGGACCCCAGTGCAGGTGTGGACGTTTTCGAATGGAAGTAAATCTCTCGATTTTT
Organism: Coptotermes formosanus; assembly: GCA_013340265.1. Classification (NCBI taxonomy): domain Eukaryota; kingdom Metazoa; phylum Arthropoda; class Insecta; order Blattodea; family Rhinotermitidae; genus Coptotermes; species Coptotermes formosanus. The sequence continues at coordinate 812,913 of BLKM01000075.1, forward strand.
AAGGATGTCTCGGCGCTTTGTTATTTATAACAGACCCAAGATAAAATCCGGCTAAACACAACCACGTTCCATTTATTTACAGAAGAACATGTTTCGACCATAAAACAATGAAAACACTACCAAACGCATATTGAGTTTTAATGCTTTCTCCTTTATGCTTATTCATTCCTACGTGTTTCGGCCCTTCTGGGCCACCTTCAGGGAGACTTTCTGATAGTATACTAAATCACCGATATCACAGCGGTAAATCGGTGATTTAGTGTACTATCAGAAAGTCTCCCTGAAGACGTCCCAAAAGGGTCGAAACACGTAGGAGGGAATGAGCATAAATGGACAGCATTAAAACTTAAATGTGCTTTTGTTGGTGTTTTCATTGTTTTATGTTATTTAGTGGACGGAGATGAAACCCATTATGTTTCGACCAATTTGGGTTATTCTCTCGTTCATAGTTCTTATTTTTCAAAACATACTGACGATTGGCTGACCGCCAGCCATAACGTGACTCTCGGCGTTTAGCTCGCCTTTAACCTTTTAAAGCTTAGCGGTAACTTTACGTACCACCAGGTTTAACATTAAAAAATTCCACGTGGTGCCCACATTGCGTTTATGTGTTTTGTACGGATCTCAGAACAAACAGCAACTTTTGCCTTATAAAACATTAAGAGACTGGTTTTTATAACCGAAGTGGAAAGTGTTTACAGCGCGGTACGCACTGAGTCCTTATATAAAACAGATACGCT
>BLKM01000075.1:823554-902880 GCA_013340265.1 Coptotermes formosanus
ACCACCACACCACGACCACCACCACTACACCACCACCACCACCACCACCACCACCACCACCACCACACCACCTCCATCACACCACCACCACCACCACCACCACTACTGCACCACCAAACCACCACCACCAAACCACCACCACCACCACCAACACCACTGCACCACCACCAAACCACCACCACCACCACCACAGCACCACCACCACCACCACCACCACCACCACCACATCGTCTTCATTGTCACCATTATCATCGTCAGAGGGCGGAAGTAACAGGAGGCAGGATAAGTTCCGTAATGAAGAGTGCCATTATTTTTACGTCTCACGTAAAGTTTTTCGGATGATAGAGTGGAAGAGAATGAGACAGGCGACATATGTGGCACGTATGGGGAGACAATAAATGTACACAGGGTTTTGATGGGGAAATTTAAATGAGGCCGTTTCTAGCACCTAAGTGTCGGTGGGAGAATGAAAGTAACATGAACGTTAAAGGTGTGGGATCGGAGGATGCGAAGTGCATTTGTCTGGCCTGGAGTGAAGTGATGGGCTGTTGTGGACACGGCAACGAACTTGGGCTTTCGTAAAATCGTGGATTTTTTTAAATAACTGAGAAACCATTAGCTTTCAAAGAAGAACTCTCGTGCATTTGGTTAGCTAATTATCTTTTTTTAAGGGACTGCGTACCGGTGTGAGGCTAATTAAGTGTATTGTGTAGCCGTCTGCACAGCCTCAGTATAACACGTTATATGAAATTTATTTAAAAACAATGAGGCAACATGTTTCGATACCTCAAGCTATCATCAGCAGGCCTTATACAAGATAAAATTGAAGGTTTTGAAGTCACTTATCACTTATTTTATGACTTCAAAATATCGGCATCATTACAGTTAAGCTGTAGTTTATGAACTACAACCATTTTAATATTGTACATTAACCACAAAAACTGTAATGCGCCATGAGATCTCCCAGGCAAGAAATCTTCAATTTTATCGTGTATAAGGCCTGCTGATGATCACGTGAGCGATCGAAACATGTTGCCTCATTGTTTTTAAATAAATTTTATATAACAGCTGTTGTATAATATAATTAATAGTTAATTATCTTTTGTTATGTCTTTGTGTTTCCTCTTTGTAATTTCGCTGACTTTGTATCTAGTTTCTGGAATGTTTCGTCCGTACGTAAATATATATTATATTATATTATATTATATTGTATTATAGAATGTAAACTCGGCAGTAAGCTCAGTGACGTCGTTACCTCTCATGATAGAAGGGAACATCTGCTTAAAGTCTGTGCTGTATTCTGCACGGTCGATGCGTGTCGCTCGTAAAGAATGCCTGTGTATCGGAAAGTCAGATATTACATAAGATAGTGGTAATGAGGCTGCCGGCTTACCTGTCACAAGACGCCGTCCTGACACACCGTGACGTGTGCATGCGGCGCTCAGTAGCGGCTGCTGTATCGACAGGTAGTGTAATGAAAATGGGTACGGTGCGTATAGCAATAGGGGATCGTCTTTGACTGCTTGGAAGTATTAAAATTACACTTCGCATAATATCGCGGTTATAAAACACAGGTTTTCGTGTTTGTTATAAAAATCTGCAGACTTTGGAACAGGGCTGTGGAGTCGGAGTCGGTAAAAATGTACCGACTCCGACTCCGACCTCAATCTAAAACCTTAACTAGACACTCCAACTCCAGAGCCCTGATAGCTACAGTAACCATTAGACTTATACTTAAATATAGACTATAAGTCTAAACAGTAGCCTGATGATTCACGTGATGGTGGTGAAATGTCTTATAGGTTTACCGTTATTAATACATATTGAGCTTTTGTGAAGGAGGCGGAGTCGGAAGTTTTAAAAATCGAGGAGTCGGAGTCGGAGCTTTTGTGTACCGACTGCCCAGCCCTGTTTTAGAAGGCACATTCTGGGTCTTCACTGGAAGGCAGTGAAGAGTCTAACAAAAACATTATTTTTTTGCGTACGGGTCAGGGAAACTCTGTTTTTTTTAACGCGATGTTATTTTTTGTATGTCATAAAATTCAGACAAGGGCTGTGATGCTCCAGGTTGAACGATGACCCCCTCAGCGCCAGCTGGTTATTCTGTGCAAGGTGCAGCCGCTACACTGACCACACAACAAAAGCTGTTACCTTACGAGACACAATGGCCATCATTAAGGTTTATCTCCCCCCCCCCCACCGGCACCTCTTTGCTACACGGACAAAAAAGAAGTGAGAGAACGGTTTGTTCTGTAAGCCTTTTTGTACGAGTGCACACAGGAGACAGTGGTGAGGGTCAAATGGAACAGGGAAAGTGTTGTGGCAAAACTTGTCAACAGAAAAATTTACACCGCCAGGGTGTTTATGTTGTATGCTAAATTACTTACTCATCGTACCCTGTTTTAACTAGAGCGTACGTTGTGTACACACCGTGAAATGGGTCCTTCATATGAATGTCTAGTGCAGGTATACATTTTTAGTTGCGTTCGCAAATCGTTGTGAACATGATATGCAATGTACGTATAAACGTGTTATTAAGGCGCGTTCGCGTAACTCTTATTGCCGTGGAAGAGCAATAAGTGTTACATATTCTGAGTGTGTGTCTGTAACCTTAGTTATCCAGCATGCAAAGCGCATGCGCCGTATTATATTGCCATCTGTGGCCTGTCTGGCTGTACCATATTTTTCCGCGTTATCTCATAAACGGCACGATTTTCGGATAAAAAGTTTTTGAATATAAATTCTGTCTGAAACATATATCGTTCTAAGAAGAATTCAGAGATGTGTTAGCATAAATGGACGTAGGTTTTCGTGTAAAATGCCTGTTATTCTTGTCAGATTTTAATGAAACCTGAATTTTCTCGACAGATATTCGAAAAATTCTGAAATATCAACTTTAACCTTTTAAAACCTAGCGGTAACTTTACGTACCACCAGGTTTGACATTAAAAAATTCTACGTGGTGCCCACATTGCGTTTATGTGTTTTGTACGGATCTCAGAACAAACAGCAACTTTTGCCTTGTAAGATATTAAGAGGCTTGTTTTTATAACCGAAGTGGAGAGTGTTTACAGCGCGGTACGCACTGAGTCCTTATATAAAACAGATACGCTTCGTCTTTAACCTTTTAAAGCCTAGCGGTAACTTTACGTATCACCAGGTTTAACATTAAAAAATTCTACGTGGTGCCCACATTGCGTTTATGTGTTTTGTACGGATCTCAGAACAAACACCAACTTTTGCCTTATAAAACATTAAGACATTGGTTTTTATAACCGAAGTGGATAGTGTTTACAGCGCGGTACGCACTGAGTCCTTATATAAAACAGTTACGCGTCGTCTTCAAAGGGTTAATTTTGATATTAATAGAAGTGTTTATTGAAACGTATTTTAAACGGTGCTGGATCTAGCGCAATAGATTTTAAAATATTTTCAATTTAAGACAAATTTTATTGGGCTCTTTATCTGTTAAATTCTGTGTCCATAATGATTTGAGATGGCGCTTAACAAACTCGAACATGTATTGGAGTTGGCCCTGCCGAAAGTGGTAAATGGTTATACAAATGCAAGATTTGATTTCTCACAGCGGATTAGTTGAGAGAAGAGGCCAATATAAAAGTGACAACACTGCACACGCATCATCAGACTTTTCCTATCCGGTTCAAAAACATCCACAGTGACTGAACCTATGAACGTACTCCCAGTACAGTAAATGTTTTCCAAACAGGTATAACGCTGCCTGGCCGTTCCGATGTGGGCCAAGTAGTGACCACGCCATACCGACAGCAGCTGTGTGCAATGTTAGGGAGCTCAGCTAGCATGTAATTTAGTCAGTGCTATAGCGCGGCTGGAACAGCCAATAAGCTAACCGACATAACGGTGCCTCACAATACACATCATTGCCACCCGTTTGTCCAGCAGTCCGATAATTAAACACGTCTAAAATGAGTCGTTATTACACAGCAAATACAGTACGTCGTTTATAAATACGTGTAAATCCTTATATAGGGCGGTTAACTGAGGATCCAATGTCCACTTTGCTAACCACATGCGGTTTGTGGACGTTTGCTAAGCTGTGTTACGGACGTGCTTTGGGCCCACACTAATAAAAGGGCTAACCAATATTGCTTCCAGCCAAAATGTACTAAAGTCTCCATGTACTGTCGCTTTCTCACAGGAAGTTCCAAAATGTCATACCCGATGAGGTACAGGTCTATATTACTTCTATCGAACACTTCCTCAGCTTGTTTCGACATCCACGCTGTTCTCGATTTTACATAGCGTAGATTGGTAGTCGGTTACCGACGTTTCGGAACAACCCGTCCGTACCATCTTCAAGGGTGAAGCAGTCCAAGAAGAAATTCATGAGAGGTTTGTCGAGTTCCAATTCCGTTGAAACGAGTTGCGGTAAAGCATTTTGTGAATATTAATAAGTGTGGGTCGAGCCCTTACGGTCCCGATTTACGTAGGCCTTACTGGCCCTTTGTGCCCCGTTCCTCGGCCCGAGGCATGACAGCCCTGTCCTTCTGAAGAAGTTCCCCACTGCCCCCAGACTCAGACCTCTAATGTGCTTAGGGTCCATAAAAAAAGGATCCCGGATAAATATGCCTGAATGTCACCAGGGCCACACTCACACAAACACATGGGCTGAGGTTTGCTCCCCAGCCCCGTTACATATCTTTCAAAGCCCCCAGAAAACAAGCCTCGCTCCAGGATCCACTTAACAGAGCCCGGTAAAGCATTTTAGAACAGGCCACGACATATTGGTTCTTAGCGTTTTTGCATCTCGTCAGCCATCATCCCAATTCGGACGGACGGACAGACAGACAGAGAGACAGACAGAATGTATGCAGTGCACTTGGAAAAGCGCCTTTAACCCTTTAAAGACGAAGCGTATCTCTTTTATATAAGGACTCAGTGCGTACCGCGCTGTAAACACTCTCCACTTCGGTTATAGAAACCAATCTCTTAATGTTTTATAAGGCAAAAGTTGCTGTTTGTTCTGAGATCCGTACAAAACGCATAAACGCAATGTGGGCACCACGTAGAATTTTTTAATGTTAAACCTGGCGGTATGTAAAGTTACCGCTATGCTTTAAAAGGTTAAAGACGAAGCGTATCTGTTTTATATAAGGACTCAGTGCGTACCGCGCTGTAAACACTCTACTTCGGTTATAAAAACCAGTCTCTTAATGTTTTATAAGGCAAAAGTTGCTGTTTGTTCTGAGATCCGTACAAAACACATAAACGCAATGTGGGCACCATGTAGAATTTTTTAATGTTAAACCTGGTGGTATGTAAGGTTACCGCTAGGCTCTAAAAGGTTAAGGCGTTTATTGGTGAGTGTAATCTTTCAATAAAAGTCAAAACCCACTAATTCCCATAGATATGTTTATATGAATTTTTTAATGTCAGTATCTTACTTTTGAAGTTCGTTAAAGCATTTTAGGTACACCCTGTAAGATACGCTCTGTATAGATATGCTGTGGGTGTGTGAACACTCGTGTGATTCTGAGGCATGTAAGCAGGGGCATTACTTATTGTGGAAATCTAAGGTTGAAATTATATTTATGTACTTTGAAGCTTAGTAAACATTTACTCTTTTTAAACTAGCATAAAAAGGAATGAATTATGTTAGAAACACAGCAGTAACTTTATTTTCTTCGGCAGTTGTTACGCTTAAGTACGCTGGTGTTGTGCGTACATTGAGGTGTTACTGTCTAATGCTTTTGAGTTCTCGTGCTCTGCACGCGGAACGATGCTCCAAAAATTTTGATTTTGGCTCAGTGCATAAGTCAATAATTCTGATATGAATGCTGTTGCGATCTAAAAGGTGGGCTGCCCCATAATATATTTGCCACAAACGGGTCAGAGTAGGGCGTTCGACGGCGCGTGAAAACACGTGTGAATACCCATGTTTTCACGCGTGCATTCAAACATGCAAGACCGTGTCCGCACATGTTTGCTCTATAAAAGCAGATCCACATATCAAATGGGATTTGCTGCAATATTAAATACGATACATATTTTGTGGTGGGCCGGGTTAGCTCAGTCGGTATAGCCAGACGCTACGGGCTGGACAGTCCGGGGATCGAATCCCCGTGAGGGCGAGATTTTCCGCAGCCGTCCAGACCGGCCCTGGGGCCCACCCAGCCTTCTGCACAATGGGTACCGGGTCTCTTTGCCGGGGGTAAAGCGGCCGGGGCGTGGGGCTAGCCACCCCATCCCCTCCTCGTGCCGAGGCTCAGGAAAGGGTAGAGCTATACCCCTACTCCCCCTCTTGGGCCCTCAGGGCCTGTTATAGGGTGACCTTTACCTTTTACGTATTTTGTGGATGCTGCCTGACCTGTTGACCTGTTCACTACTATGCCCAAGAAGTAATGTTTACATGTCATTGAAATCAAATGATAAATGATCTCAGTTGAAATATAACTAATTTATTGCACGTAATTATCATTATTTTTAAGTACAGTGCACGAAAATATCAAAGCATTTGGCCTCTCGTTATATTCCGTAACAGTGAGGAAGTGGAAATTGCTCTTCGTAAATGGTTACAAATGCAAGATTCCGATTTCTGCCCACCAAGATTTTAAAACACGTACCAAGGTGGAAAAAATTCATCGAACTTTTTTTGGGATTGTGTTAAAAAATGTGGATGCTTCAGTGAAATAAAAACGAACCACATGTGAAGACGTGACCTGCCCCTCACGTATGTTTTGTGATCTGGTGGCCTCTTACGTTTTGAATATAGGAAGTTGGGCTAAACCGCGTTGCAGAAAACCGCGTTACTCAGTCTTCTTATGGCGAAAATACGGTTACGTGAACGCGGACGCTTATGTCGCCCCTTGCCCTCCCACCATCACTTAAACTACGTAAAGTTCACTACATTAAACATTTACACAGCGCTTGCGTAGCTGATGCTGCCATCTTCCGCGGCGGTTGACTAAGTAACCACACGTGTGTATTTCAGCTATTCAGCTTTCAGCAAATTTGTTCCACATATGTTTAATTATTTTCAACCGCTTATAGGCGAAACCGCGTTGAGCGAGTTGACACTGTACGTTGATTATTCCGTATATTGTCTGAGGTGTGCTGCATGTTAAGTCAATGTGCTGTTTTTATCCTTTCGAACCATATAATTTCCTAAATATTGTTGCCAAGATATGTAAATTTTTAACGAAAAATATGCGTATCTGAAGATGTTACAACTTTCCTCTGAATATTTTCTCACAGTAATGTTATTTCATTTATGTTAAACAATTATTTATATGAAGGTTTCAGAATTTTTTTATCAGCAAGATTTGTGAGCGAGAATCTCAAATAAATTTGGAAGTATTGTAAATTATAGGGTCACAAATACATGCCATTAACTCGGACGCTGCTGGCCAGAAATCCAATAGTACCTGTAACCCAAAGGATAACTCAGATACAGATAGAGTGTCAGTGTTTCAGTTGCTGTGGCGTTGCGAGGCGTTTGACTGTATTCGGAGTTACGTCGACTGTGCGACGAACTCGCCATCATCCGAGCCTACGGCTGCTCGTTGACGCGGAACGTAACGTTGGTCTGGAGGGTTTGCTGTTGGGCACAGTAGGCTACGTGTTAGGGTAGCAGCCGGCAGGAAGCATCGGGAGTGTTACTCATTGGAAAGGTTGAAGTTTTGGACACGTGTCCAATGGAGTAGTGGAGTGGCAGATGCAAACCTGTGGTGAAACATGGTGCGACTGTATTTGTGTTTACGTGACTGTTGTTTTACCGAACACAATTTGACAGCGCCTGTGACTGTTTGAACTTTATTCATTCCGTGCTTTGTGACTTTGTTACTGATTTATAAAACCATCATATGTACGTTTCATACACGTAGCGATACTGTTCTGTATATACTGCCACATGTTTCGGCAGATCATCTTCAGGGAGTCTATACACTTAATACTTAAACCTTACTAGAATATTGCATTGTATTATATTTAAAATATAAGATATATAATATATTACAATAGAAATGTATTAGTCTTGTAATGTGTTACGTTTAGATATAATACATGTTGTGTACAATATAATACAAAATACGATACATTGCAATTATAATGTATTGCTATTGCAGTGTATTTATTATGTTTAAAGTACAATATATTAGAATACTAATGTATTTCTCTTGTCATCTACTATATATTAGTGAATTTTAAATATTGGTTTATACACTGCATGGAGATTGCGTAATTCCGCCGAGACGTGGGGCAGTAAGCAAATAACTTCATTTTTGTGTACATTAGGTGTGTGCATATTGGTTTTATAAAGGAGCAGGAGTCGCAGACTGGTCAGTCCGTATTTCCATTTGTCTGTCTTGCCACAGATAGTCATACATTGTTCGTATTTCCGCGTTTATGAAGGAGGCAAAAATCGATGTTTTCCATCATTGTTGACAGCATTCGAAAGGATAAAATTTTAGAATAGTCTGAATATTGTCGTGGAAATTTAATATAAAAGAAAATGGTGTACATCAGAGAGACATAATGCTCAGAATGGGGAACTGAACGCCATTTTTTGTAAGTGTTAGGCGATAGATAAAAAAATCAAGTTCAAATCCAGCCACACACAAACTAATTACATTTATTATACAGAACTATGCGGTGGCGCAGTTGAGGCACTGCGCTACAAGCCCGAAGGTCGCGGGTTCGATTCCCGGTGGAGTCATTGGGATTTTTAATTGACATAATCCTTGCAGGATTGGTCAACTCAGCCTCTTAACAAAAATGAATACCAGGGATATTTCGTGCAGGGTAAAAGTGGCCGGTGCGCGGGACTGATTACCACATTCATGTACCGTTCGGGGAGTCTAAACCTCCTGTAACCCTAGGGACGTGTCCAGGCCTGTACAGGGATGGTTTAAAATGAGTTCAGACGCCTGTAGCCAGTTCTGTGAGTTACAAGGAGAGTCGGCACATTTTCGAATATACTCCTACTGTAGATGAATTACACAGGCGAATACATGTCTTGTAATTCGTGTAGGAAATCAAAGTACAGTAAATATTATTTAATTTTTATATAGACGTTGAAATATAGAATGGCGCACGAAAAACTAGCCCCGCCCCCAGGTTTTAGCAGCAGCAAGCATAATCATGTGATCACGGTAGCCCCACGGACAGCTGGGATGTCCGAGGACTGAAATTCTTTAATAACAACAAAATAAATTTTTAAATGTGATATACGAGTAACATTTGTTGTTTTTTATTACTAATAAAACTTACTTACATTGATACTACGGCTGGCTTACTTTTTCATGCGTCATTCTGTACAAGGAATATTTTTGTAAGGGAAACCCGTAGTCTTTTTCAATCGATGTTCCATTACAAGCGTAAGTTGCTTTGTGCAATATATGCAAGAGATGTATTTATAATGGCGTATAGTATTATACAGGGTAATGCGTTAAATGTTACAGTCCGATGGTCGTCCGCAGGTGTTTCTGTGAATTTCATACAACCATTTGCCTGTCACGTGGGATGCACAAATAAGTGTGGTGCTGCACACTAGCGTACAAGCATGGGTCAGACAGTTATGCAGCCAAGTGATCAGATCGCTTCTTGTCAGGCGCTAATGACAGACACTTGCAGTACTTCCCGACAATAACACAGAAGTAATATCTTTACTACACTGAACACGTGAAGTAAGCGTGTGCTCAAGACATTGTTATTTCCATCTGTGCTTTTATTGTAAATGGACTCACTGATGAGTGTGAGGTTAGGATGTTCGTAGAAGTGAAGAATCATTATTATTCGACATTATTTTCTAAGTACTTTTTTCATTTATGTTAAATACTGATAGATATTAACTAATTGTGTTGAATTAATGTTCTTCAAAAGAAGCAATAAATTTATGAGATAAAAATATCCAACAGCAACCTATAGTGTGATAGCTAAATACATGAAGCAATAAGACAAATCATAGACTTTCTTAAGCAAAAGTGATGGAATTTTCGAGTGCGATAATGCAAGTGTTATAGTATATTTTTATTTTGGTGACAATATTTGTATAAATATCACATCAAGAACTACTGTTTGTTGCGAGCTAATGCCAACTTCCAAGTGAAAGGAACATTAATTTTGTCGACTGTGTGAAATTAAAAATCATCAAGGAGTTAAACAAATTTAGAACAATGGCGTTTGCTGCGGCCCGCATGATACTTAAGGACAAAAGGCGGAAGACTTCGAAAGAGGATTTTGCGCCGAGAAACAGGAGCAAGGTAACCCACTACACATCTTCTATACTAACCCTTTAACTGTTTATTATTTATGCATTTGGTTGTAGTGTTTTTGGTTATTTCTGTTTTTGGTATCCCTGATTTATGCTTGTGATGAATTTAGCATTTAACAGTTCTTTATTATGTCGGACTAACTCCATGTTATATGCGAACACATAAGTTAATTTAATCACACTGTCGTAGTCTTGTACACGCACAGAATTCGCACTACGCTCCCTGCTACAGGGTCACTGTTTCATTACAAAGTGCGGTAAAGGACGTTGTTGCAGTAGATAGCACTGTAACACACGTTATAAAGAAGGTAATAATAATAATAAGTAACGTAAATACACTTCAGAGTTTTTAGGCGCGTTCACTAAATCACGAAAAGCGACCGTTAGCTTCTTATTCACATCTGTCCGCAAGTTTGGCTCTCACTAGATGGGGTTTTATGAAATTTGATACTGGAGAATTTTTCGAAAATCTGTCGATAGAATTAAAGTTTCATTAAAATGTGACAGCAATAACGGGTACTTTACATGAAGACCTATGCACATTTATGACTATATCTTTCTAAATTCTTGTTAGAATGAGAAATGTTTCAGACAAAAGTTGTAGAGAAAATCAAAACACACATTTTATGTTCAATAACTTTTTACCGAAAATCGTGCCGTTTATGAGATAATGTGCAAAAATATGGTACAGCCAGACAGGCCACAGATGGCAATATAATACGGCGCATGCGCTTTGCATGCTGGATAACTAAGGCTACAGACACACACTCAGAATATGTAACACTTATTGCTTTTCCATGACAACAGTGGTTACGCGAACGCGCCTCAATTTTAGTTTATACTGCCCGTCTTGTTACCTTTAAAAGATGCATATTTCGATTCCAAAGGTCATCATTAGGCGTCAATTATAAAGGCTCTTAGAAACTACTGTACATATATTTTTCTTTTTCGTATTTTTAGTGTTGATACATGACGATCGTCTTTGCGGCCGAAACATGTTGTACGTTTGAAAATAAAAACTATAAAGTGTGTCATTAACTGTTTATCTATTACCTTCTTTATTAATGTCACAGCGGGATATCTGAAGCCTAGCGGTCGATATTTCCAGGACTGTAGTTTTATACGTGAGTAGGGGTTTTGTACTAATTCAACAGGAAATTGACTCTTGTGTGTTTTTTTTTGCGATTTTATATTCCGTACGTCGTATGTTAAAAGCAAACGCCTACAGTGTCACTGCATGATATTATTTTTGGTTGACTTTGCTCTAAATGTGGGATTACATTTATTGTGGAAAGCTTAGAGACGGTAAATGTTTAACACCAATCTTCTACGCACACCGAGTTGATTGTTCCAACAACACGAAGTTATGTGCGTACACAGTGCGGTAAGAAATAGACTTTTGTTCATATGCTGAAGTGTGCTTTAGGAAATGTGTCAGAAATGTCATAGCATCAAGAGATACCTGACACTTTTTCACTAATCTCTTTAGATTCTGACTCGTTTACAAGTAAAACCGATAGATGGCTCCAGGGACACGTGTATAGACCTGTTTCATGGTACATTTGACTTCGTGTCCGCATGATATTGTAACATATTTGGTAAAGTTAATTCTACAGAACGTCCCTTTTGTCGTGCTCCTTAGCACGGCAAATGTCACGGGATATCCCGGCGGATACAGGCTATCTATGCGATAAACTTTCCGTCCTCGGGGACGCAATAAAAGGGACACAGTGTATAAATGTTTTATAATGGAATGAATCATTGTGCATTTTAATTCTAAGTGTTTTCTTGTGCTGTGTCTGGAATATTTATTGAGTTATTGAATTATAACGTTTAACGGCGTGCGGAATTTATCGGAAAGTTGATAAACAAGCATTTGTACTCATCCCTTGAGCATTTTATACTCATTGCTGTCACTGACACATTGACTGCCACTTCACTGGAGTTCGTAGCATTTGTTGTAACGTCACTGAGTTTCAAAATAAGCTTAAAACCGAATCTCACGCGAGACTGAGGTATCGTTTAATAATTATGAAGTTATTGTATGATTTTTTTGATATCAAATTTCTGTATATTTATTTGCCTTTACATAATTACAGTTTTGTTGCACAACTGGTGCAGTGGCGGTACCAGTCCTGTGTTTGTCCCTTCAGTACGCAGTCCAAGAAGTTTCACTTGTCTTGCCTGCCATGCCGTAGCCCACTGCATCGGGCTAGATATGCATTTTGTACTCGGAAAGTAAAAGAAAATTTGTGTAATTGTTCCAGAAAAGAATTTATCACATTAGACCTTGGGGGTGTATTTTTGGACCTTCGATTTTCAGTCTAGTTTATCAGTCCCATATTTAGCAATAAGCGGTAGTAAGTAAATTAGTACCTTATAGTTCTTAATATGTGTTGCTACCCAAGATATCGGCTTCCCTAACTAACTAACTAACTAACTGACTGACTAAATCAGTCAGTCAGTCAGTCACTCTGTCCAGGGAGCAGAGGCCTTCTTGAGAAGCTAACAGCCATATATTTCGTAACATCATACTTTTTTATGGTGAGGGTTGTTGGCACCTCGCCCAATCCCCAATCTGGAGGAACACCCCTTGTCGGTTTCCGCGACTGCTTATTCAGTGTATTCGCAGGTACCCTCCATAACTGGAGGCCGTTGCTCCATCCGCAACTTGAGTACGCACCATGCCGTGGTGAGAGGGACCCACTTAACGCGGATCGGCTTCCCTAGCAACAGTATTAGAATACGCCTAGAAATTCTGGGACCCTCAACCTGGAGACCTCAGGACCTCTCCAGACCTGTAATGGGCTAGCTTTAGGTTTAAACGCTGCTAGGTATGAGTAGAGAGACCAGGCCTTAATACTTGTAGGTTAAAATAAATAGGTTAGGTCAGGTTTGGTTTGGTTAGGTTGGGTTAGGTTTGGTTAGGTTAGCTTAGGTTAGGTTAGGTTTGGTTAGGTTAGGTTAGCTTAGGTTAGGTTATGTTTGGTTAGGTTAGGTTTGGATTGGTTTGGTTTGGTTAGGTTTGGTTTGGTTTGGTTAGGTTAAGTTTGGTTAGGTTAGGTTTGGTTAGGTTAGGTTATCTTAGCTTGGGTTAGGTTTGTTTAGTTCACGTTTGGTTAGGTTACGTTTGGTTTGTTAGGTTTGGTTTGGTTAGGTTAGGTTTGGTTAGGTTAGGTTAGCTTGGGTTAGTTTTCTTTAGGTTAGGTTTGGTTTGGTTTGGTTTGGTTTGGTTAGGTTAGGTTAGGTTTCTTGAGTTGAGATTTTGAAGACGTCATGTTACGAATGCCGGTGTTTGTGTAGACAAACATGTGCGTGCAGACGAATTGGCGTCTGCGAGTACATTTCTGTCGGTAAATTCACACATTACATAGCCATTCTCGCGGATAATTGGTACGCGTGCATCGATTTAGCCGTCGACGTCGATATCCTACTTCCGAAATTCTTCAGCGTCTAGAACCTGTAAATTTTAACGTCCTACTTAACGCTGGACAGCCCGTATAAAGGGAGTCATTAAAATCAAATCATCTGCCATTTCCCTACCTTGTGACACCTGTTACCTGAATATTAATGAGATATTAAGACAAAAATATCGCCTTTATGGTTTTGATTTATAATTTATAGTGTAACTCAATTTCCACCTTAACCACTTAAAGACGGAAAGTAACGTGAAATATATAGATATATACACATTCAGTCCGTACCGCACAGTAAACACTCCGTCTCTGTTATAAAAACCAGTCAGTTAATGCTGTGTAGGGAAATAACCGCTGTTTGTTCTGAGATCCACACAAAACACATAAATACACTGTATGGGCAGAACGTACAATTTGTGAATGTTAAACCTGGCGGTACATACAGTAACCACTGGGCTTTAGGTGTGTACATATAGATTCAGTCCGTACCGCGCAGTAAACACATTCCGTCTCGGTTACAAAAACCAGTCAGTTAATGCTGTATAGGGAAATAATCGCTGTTTGTTCTGAGATCCACACAAAACACATAAACACACTGTGTGGGCAGAACGTAGAATTTGTGAATGTTAAACCTGGCGGTACATAAAGTAACCACTGGGCTTTAGGTGTGTACATATAGATTCAGTCCGTACCGCGCAGTAAACACACTCCGTCTCGGTTATAAAAACCAGTCAGTTAATGCTGTATAGGGAAATAATCACTGTTTGTTCTGAGATCCACACAAAACACATAAATACACTGTGTGGGCAGAACGTAGAATTGTTTAATGCTAAACCAGATGGTAAATGTACTTTCCACTGGGCCTTGAAGGGATAAACTGTGGTCAGTCGATACTACATAAATAACATGCGGTGTGTTCCAACATGTATTGAATAAAAACCTAACCCCGAGAAGAATTCCGCCGTCCGTATGAGTAGCGCGTCCATTTCTCCTTATATGGAGGTCCTCATATCGATTCCCTCAAAGCCACTGTATTGACACAGATTGATGGTGGCACAAAATACGTTAGATGCCTGACATTCCAAACTTACCTCTGTTCACGACAGATCTTCATGCGGACGGTGCATTCTTTCGCTTAAACACGTAAAATAGAGATGATAAAAAGGGAAAATGTACTCGTTAATGAAGTATATCCGATACAAAAGTTGTTGGAATCACCTGACATTTATGAACTGAAAAATTAAATTACACAGAAGGAAATGTTCATATTTTAAAATAAATTGAAGAGTCTGTACAGTGCTGTGTTGTGAGGTGCTTAAATTTGTAAAAAGTTCTTTTTTTCGCATATAAACCAAATTAAGAACAAAGAAGAACAAAGGAGAAGGTTTTAGAAAACAGCGTACAGAAGTGTAGTGCGCGGACGATGCGGCTATATAGTACCGCGTAACCATGAGTTGCGCTTTCAAGAAAGCAAGATTACTGCAGTGGGCTGGTACAGGGTTAGCCATTCGTAGCTCTTCATGTTTTGCACTTACTGACTTATGTGCGATAAAACTGAACATGGTCCGTGAGAGATGGAAACGTGTTGGAGATTTTACTGTTTTAATTATAAAATTACGCACTCACGTTGTGCATATAGAGTTGTTTGTCATAAGATCGTGTATAAAATAATGCACGAAATGAGTAATAACATTAAACAGCGACGGTGGTAGATGAATGAATGAGTATCGAGCAATGGTGGAATGATACTGACAGGGGAAACTGAAGTACTGGGAGAAAAAGGTTATACAGCGTCAGTGGTAAATGAATGAATGAGTATGGAGCAATGGTGGAATGATACTGACAGGGGAAACTGAAGTACTGGGAGCAAAACATTATACAGCGTCGGTGGTAAATGAATGAATGAGTATGGAGCAATGGTGGAATGATACTGACAGGGGAAACTGAAGTATTGGGAGAAAAACATTATGCAGCGTCAGTGGTAGATGAATGAATGAGTATGGAGCAATGGTGGAATGATATTGAAAGGGGAAACTGGAGTACTGGGAGAAAAACATTATACAGCGTCAGTGGTAGATGAATGAATGAGTATGGGGAAATGGTGGAATGATACTGACAGGGGAAACTGGAGTACTGGGGGAAAAGCATTATACAGCGTCAGTGGTAGATGAATGAATGAATGAATGAATGAATGAATGAATGAATGAATGAATGAATGAGTATGGAGCAATGGTGGAATGATACTGAGAGGGGAAGCTGGAGTACTGGGAGAAAAACATTATACAGCGTCAGTGGTAGATGAATGAATGAATGAATGAATGAATGAATGAGTATGGAGCAATTCTGGAATGATATTGACAGGGGAAACTGAAGTACAGGGAGAAAAACATTATACAGCGTCAGTGGTAGATGAATGAATGAATGAATGAATGAATGAATGAGTATGGAGCAATGGTGGAATGATACTGAGAGGGGAAGCTGGAGTACTGGGAGAAAAACATTATACGGCGTCGTTGGTAGTTGAATGAATGAGTATGGAGCGTTGGTGATATGATACTGACAGATTAAACCGCAGTACTTGGATATAAAGTAGCTCACCACAAATCCGACACGATCTAGGGACGGATCGCATTGGCCCTTCGCGGTGAGAACCTGTCGAATTGCGTCCAAGACACCGCGTGTTAAAATCTTGTTTTCCTGTTACATCGCCGGTAAATATAACCACATAATTGACGAAAATAAATTTGATTATAGTTTGTGATTAGAGGATAATATTAAAAAGGGGCCTTACGTACATAAGATTGTAAGGCAAGTGCTTGATGAATTTCGCTCAGGATAGGAAGAAGTGGTGGGGTGTTGTGAACACGATAGTGAACACGTTAGTTTTATGTGGGAATATTTTGGGAATTTCTTGACAGTTCGAGGGTCTGCACATTTCCCAAGGTAGACTCTACTGTGTGGTGTTGGCTATGTATAATTTGTCACATTCTGAAAATAGGCTGTTATGGCAGTTAGTCTGGTTGTAATCTGAATGCCTGACGGTCACGGCGCCAGTTCAGGCGCCACAGGAAATGCAGGTTTGTACAGGACTTGACAAACAAAATTCTGTTCGTCTAAATTTGGTGTGTCTGCGACGGCTTTGTCTGTAGCATGTAAATATTGTGGCGTCTAAGTACTTTCACGTGAAGGAATTATTCACTATGCATTTCCTTGGTCGTCGATATACATGCGTTACATAAACACGCGACCCCTGTTCGTTATGCAACGCTGCAGCTAGTATGTCGGCCCAGTGGCTGTGTCATCCAATTTAGGTAAGGCTGTTCTCTGTACGCTGGTGACGATCGTGCAGGTGACGAGCAGACGCGGTTCGCCCTGGGACGCAGCTTCTTTTCGTTCATTTCCTCAGTCCGTCCATGTAAATGTTGGAGTAGTATCGAGACTAGCTCATGATAGTTCCTTTACTAGCTCACCATAGTGCCTACAGTAGCTCATGATAGTACTTAAATAGCTCACCATAGTGCCTACAGTAGCTCATTATAGTACCTAAAATAGCTCACGATAGTGCCTACAGTAGCTCATGATATTACCTAAAATAGCTCACGATTGTGCCTACAGTAGCTCATGATAGTACCTAAAATAGCTCACGATTGTGCCTACAGTAGCTCATGATAGTACCTAAAATAGCTCACGATTGTGCCTACAGTAGCTCATGATAGTACCTAAAATAGCTCACGATTGTGCCTACAGTAGCTCATGATAGTACCTAAAATAGCTCACGATTGTGCCTACAGTAGCTCATGATAGTACCTAAAATAGCTCACGATAGTGCCTACAGTAGCTCATGATAGTACCTGCAATATATCACGATAGTATCTACACTAACTCACGATAGTACCCTACCTCACGACAGTACCTACAAGAGCTCACGACTATCTACAGTCGCTCATGTTAGTACTTACACTAGCTCACAGTAGTGCCTACAGTAGCTCACGATAGTGCTTACAGTAGCTCACGATAGAACCTGCAACAGCCCAAGATCCTACCTGCACTAGCTCACGACTACATACAGTAGCTCAGATAGTACCTACACTAGCTCACCATAAGCCTACATTAGCTCACCATAGTGCCTACAGTAACTCACGATAGAACCTACAACAGCCCAAGATACTACCTACACTAGCTCACGACAGTACCTACAATAGCTCACGATAATTTCTTTCCAAATTATTGTTGTCCCTGTCCACGGATTGAAGGCGTGTGGGGAGTAGAGGTATAGCTCCATTCTTTCTTAACCTGGGCACTAGATGGAAGTGAGTGGTCAGCTTCGCGCGCTTGCCGCTTTACTTACTGGAATCTGCCCCACTCTTCCACACACAGTACGATATGCCTCGTGCATCTCTGGTGTTAAGCGCCATGGATATACGTATAGCGGAGTAAGGCATTTTCAACTTCATCTTTAAATATAAGTTAGTCAGCTTCACGCGCCAGCCACCTTTATCTCCGTTACATTTATTTGGTAACCATTATTTTCTGAACGTAGCTTATGACCATTTTTAACCTGGTGTTGGCGGAAAATATTCGAAACCCTACGGGCAGTGGAACACATAGGTGTGTCTGTGCCGCAGCTTTTGTGTGTTTAATATTAGGTACTTACGCAGACTTCAGAAAGTTAAAGTTACAGATCTGTCAAGATGAAGGAAGGAAGGAAGGAAGGAAGAAAGAAAGAAAAAGAAAG
This sequence comes from Coptotermes formosanus, assembly GCA_013340265.1. Classification (NCBI taxonomy): domain Eukaryota; kingdom Metazoa; phylum Arthropoda; class Insecta; order Blattodea; family Rhinotermitidae; genus Coptotermes; species Coptotermes formosanus. The sequence goes on from BLKM01000075.1 coordinate 841,955, forward strand.
AAAGAAAGAAAGAAAGAAAATAAAGCGAAAGAAAGGAAGAAAGCAAGGAAGAAAGAAAGGATGAAAGCAAAGAATAAAGAAAGAAAGAAAGAAGGAAGGAAAGAAAGAAAGAAAAGAAGGAAGAAAACAAGCAAGAAAGAAAGAGAATGAAATGAAAGACAGAAAGGAAGGAAGAAAGAAAGAAAGAAAGAAAGACGATTTGAAGGGGTGAGCAGTTCCTGAATGTGAACCCTATTACAGTGCCCTCAGGTGTGAAGCCCGGCACTGTCGCCATGTCTGCAGACTGCGGTACTGTCGCCATGTCTGCAGACTGCGGGACTTCACATTCCAGAAGGCATTACCACTGAGGCAGCTGCATAGGCTGAATCACGTTTCTGGCAGTATTTGTGGCCCCAGTAAGGGCAGAGATCACCCCTCCGCACCCGCGTCTCGTGTCCGTTTGTGTGAAGTCTCTCTCCACCGTTCAAACACGGCGGAATCGCAGTAATTGCTACACTGACGTGCACTTAATGAGACAGCCGAGGATTGTGATCGAGGTGCGGGAAGCAGCAGAGACTATAACAGCGGTGGAATTCGGGGAGGATAGACGGAAATTTATCTCTCACTCAGTTTCTCTCTCCCCTGTATGCCTCGTCCATCGTCAGAGTTTCCCCACCAAAAATGCAGCCACGCACCCTACGTATATCCCTCTCTTTCATCCGGAATTCCCGCATTTGCGAGTTGGAGCTGTGTGCGGGGGGATGATAGACTCTACGTACAGCCGCACACCGTTTCCACAGCCCTTCCCCCTCCCCACATTAATATAGGCAGTTCCGTGCAGTCCCGTCTTTCCCATGCCTCTCCATTGGTTTCCAGTTTCTGTTCCTCTTCATTCTTCTAATTCTTGTTCGCTGAGTAATTACACTGCTTTTTCGAGGCTGCGTAATGTTGCGGTACAGTCTATTGATTTTTGTTTCAGTTAACAACAGCCAGCATAGCTCAGTCAGTATAGTGACTGAGCTATGGGCTGGGTGATCAGGGTTTCGATTCCGGTCAAAGTCAGTAACATTTCTTTTTTAACCGAAGTGCCCGGATTTTTTAAACAAAGTGCCCGGATTTTTTACCAAAGTGCTCGGATTTTTTTCTGGGGTCCACCCAATTTCGCATTCAATTCGCACCAAAGTTATTTCACGGTGGTAACGTTGCCGGGACGTGGAATTGATCACTCACCTCAATCTAGTGCAAAGGTTAAGAATGAGTGGAGCCATACCTCTGTTTCTCCATATACATACACTCGCATGAAAGCCGCGAGGTCGAGCAGGGAGGCGGCCAGAAAATTCGAACACTTAGGTATTTTGGTATATTGTACCGCGTTTATCTGTAAATAGTTACATGCGTTTCGAAAGCACCTTGCTAATATCAAAACTTTAATATTGAGTGATTTCAGGCTGCCGCCGCGATGCTGGTGATATTAACGCAGCGTCGAGCAGTAACCTGGGACTGCTTGACCCTTGAAGACGGGACCGATACTTTGTCCCGAAACGTCGGTAAAGGATTACCACTCGACGCTGCGTAATTATCTCAGAAGGGCGCAGATCTCTTTAATACTCAAGTTTGCTTATAAAGTTACGTTTTGTTAATTTAAGAATATTTTTTCTTCACCCAGCCCTATAATTTTGTGCCAGTATACTGATACAAGTGTTTAACATCACACATATTTAGTAGCCGATCCCAGTGGCCGCGTGGTCTAAGGTGCGGCCGAGCGCTTGCTGGGATCGTGGGTTCGAATCCGACCGCGGGCATGGATGTTTATCTCTTGTACAGTGTTTGTGTTGTCAGGTAGAGGTCCCTGCGACGGGCCGATCCCTCATCTAGAGGAGTCTTACCGACTGTGGTGTGTGTCTGTGATCAAGTAAAAAACAAAAACCTCGACACCTACTGTGAACAGGTAGAAGAGGGAAGGACTACGAAACGAAATGTATTTATTAACTTTGATTCTTTAGGCGGCTGTGGTTCTCATTTTGTCCAAAAATCGAACGGTACCGGATGTCTGGTTCCAACTTCCGTCCCCTCCCCCCTCCCTATGTCTGGTTACTCAAATATTTTGACCCAACCGCAATCATAGGAGCGTAGCATAAACATTCCTCTCAAATACAGTTAACTGTATTCAGTCCGTACTGCAGCATGTACGACTGACTGGAGGTACTGTTAATCCATGAGTACGCATTTCAATTACAAACGTGTTTAATCACATATAGGCCTCTGTGTGTGTGCGGTGCCCCCATAATATTCTGATACACAGTGGCTGTTTACACTGTGCACACAAATCCTGACACATGTGTATAACATGCAGAATTACGCTATACTGTATGCGCTGTATATCGGTTCAGTGGAAACGGAAGGGCTTTGCTAGTTACATCTTCTTTGTTATTTGAAATATACAGACAGTTGGCGGTAATTAAACGATATGGAAAAATACATTTACATGCCGTGCTTTAGAGCCATAATTGAATCCGCTGGTGCGGGCAGTTTAGAATGATTAGAAATTTATAAGTCTGAAAAATTCCAGTTTAAAATATGATTTTAGAACTCTGCGATATTTCGCTGTGTGTGGCGGGGTTTAAAATTATATTATTAAAACTCTTACTGTAATTTGCTGTTATCGTTATTGTTTTGTTCTATGTGTTGTTTCTTGTTTTGTATTTCTTTTGTGCATTTATGTTGGCTTTGTAATTGACACTTGTGCTGCTGAGTCCGCTTTTACCCGTTAAAAGTTTAGGAATTAATTTCTGTAGTTTACAGTGTGTACCGGATCTTTCTCCGGGGTAAAGCGACGCAAGCGTGGTGCTGAGTACGCATATTCTTCTAGCGCAGAGTTGCGAAAGGGTTGAATCTGTACCTGCCCCTCCCTTTGTGCCTGCATAGGCATGTGTGGGTGACCTTTACCTTTACTATATGTACCGCCAGGTTTAGCATTCACAAATTCTACGTTCTGCCCACACAGTGTGTTTATGTGTTTTGTGTGGATCTCAGAACAAACAGCGATTATTTCCCTATGCAGCATTAACTGACTGGTTTTTGTAACCGAGACGGTGTGTTTACTGCGCGGTACGAACTGAATCTTTATATATAATTCAGGTTAATTTTCGTTTTTTAAATATTAATTTACAAGTTAAATTATTATTATTATTATTATTATTATTATTATTATTATTATTATTATTATTGTACGTTNATTATTATTATTATTATTATTATTATTATTATTATTATTATTATTATTATTGTACGTTTCCTTTCCAACAACGTGGCCCCGTGTTATTAACCTGACATTTTACAAAAGTGGAGCTGCGATATAACCCCAATTTAAAGCATTATTTCATGACGCTGTCAGTATATCAGACCATTGAGTGGCGGGAGGATTCATTAGTCATGAATTGGAAAGGATTTGGAAGGAAGTGGGCCTCATTGAGACTGCCCGTGTCGGCTATAACACACAGTCAGTTTAAATAATGTACAGGAGCCAAAATGCAGCCCTCCCAACATTATCAAATTTTCGTCATAATGCTGCCCCCCAAACACGAATTTCAGACCAAATGCCCAACTTTTTCCCTCTGCTGCACACGCCCAACATTCTACTTCCCATCGTGTTACCTTCTTCACTCCGCAACGTCTTACCTCGTTACCATCCTACCTTTACCAGAAGGACGAGCGGGTACTGCTTAGGAACCTTAAGAATAGTAAAGTTTTCTGACCTTCTCCATCACCCCTGTACGTAATATGTGTAGTGGGGGTGTCATATTTGAGGAAAACACAGTATGATTCCTCAATTGCTTCCAGGCATTAACCTTTTTAAAGCCTAGCGGTAACTTTACGTGCCACCAGGTTGAACATTCAATAATTCAACACAGTGCTCAAATCGCGTTCGGAACAAACAGCAACTTCTACCGTAAACATCAGCAGCTCATTCTTTTTTTATAACCGAGGCTGAAAGTGTTTACTGCGCGGTACGCACTGAGTCTATATAAAGCAGATTACGTTTAGTGTGTAGAGGGTTAAATATGGCGCACAGGAAAGGGAAGTATCGTGAAATAAGCTTTTGGCCTGTAAATATCTTCATTAGTTCAATTCAGAACTGAAACAGAAGCATTTAATGAGAAAATTTTGTGCTTCTTGCTTGTATTTCTTCTCCCGAGATTACTGTTTATGGTAGAGATATGTAAAGAGGGTGGCACAAACTGTACGGGCAGTATAGGGATTCACAGAATAACTAACTAACTAACTGACTGACTAAGTAACTAACCAACCAACTGACTGACTAACTGACTAACTAATTAACTAACTAAATAACTGACCGACTGAGTGACTAACTAATTAACTAAGTAACTGACTAACTGACTGACTGACTAACTAACTAACTAACTAACTAACTAACTAACTAGCTAACTCCATGGAGCAGAGGCCTTCTTGAGAATCTAACGGTTTCTCACCTAGTCAAGAAATTCCCCGCATTTTATGGATCCCGGAGGTTCATTACCGCATTCACAAGAGCCCGCCACCTGTCCCTATCCTGTGCCAGCTCAATCCAGTCCATGCCCACCCATCCCACTTCTTGAAGATCAATTTTAATATTATCCATACGTGCTACATGCCGCGCCCATAATTCACAGAATATTTCGTTCTAATGTTGTAACGTAAAGGAGAGTGCAGTTGCTTACGTCATTATCACGTGACCGTATTTCTGGTTTACAGTTTGCTGTCTTTACAGCATGTGTTGCAGCTTAACAAGGCGCTGAAGTAATCGGTGGCACCCGCAAGACGAGAAAATGTGATCTCCTGTAGCGCAAAATAACAGGACTCAGCTGGCTACAAAACCGTATAATGCCAGCAGCTTCGTTCTAAACATCAGCTCCTTCAAATGTTCAGCGCCACAAAACGAACTGCACATTACGGTATTTTGTTTGCCGCCCTTCTCTCATTAACCGTGTAAAGACGCAGCGTGTCTGTTTTATATAAGGACTCAGTGCGTACCGCGCTGTAAACACTCTCCACTTCGGTTATAAAAACCAGTCTCTTAATGTTTTATAAGGCAAAAGTTGCTGTTTGTTCTGAGATCCGTACAAAACACATAAACGCAATGTGGGCACCACGTAGAATTTTTTAACGTTAAAACCTGGTGGTATGTAAACTTACCGCTAGGCTTTAAAAGGTTAATAGAGCTTTAGTTTTCTGGATAGATTTTCGAAAAGTTTTCAAGTGTAGAATTTTGTGAAACTCATTCCATTGGGAGACGAATTTTTTTACATTCGGACAGACAGACACGACGAAACTAACAGTCGCTTTCCGCCATTTTGCAGCACTGACGTAAAAGTGCAACCAATACACGTAACCGTGACACGAGTTACAACGTTGGTCCATTAATTTTTGTTGTTTCGAAAACTAGTTGTTTATTCCCCCCCCCCCCTTTTTAGTATAAAACTTCTGCACGAACAACTGAACGAGCGAATTCTAACTGGGTCACGAACTGCGATAAGAAGCAACAACTAAATTCGTAGGCTGTTTATTTTGTAACAATTTATTTTGCTTAGTGTCCATTACCGCAGGGTCTATCAGCAATATCGTGGTGCAGACTTATTAGGGGCAAGCCTGAGTCTTTTGATCCTACGCCAAGTTCTCGCTGCAGACTTTGTTGTGTCTCTGTTTAGCTACACTCCTGCACTTGGCAGTGACCAACTCTCTCTGCCTTCTAATATTTGGTCAATAATTGTGACACGTAATTTTAAAAATGAAGGCATAATTTGCCAGCAAGCCGAAACAAAATTATTGGCGCAGAAGACCACTTCTGGTAACAATCTAGTTTCACAATTACCGGTAGTGAACTTTTGCTTTTCCATCGTAAATTTAACTGAGCCAGCATATATTATTATTGTAAATAAATAACATTCTTCAGCAGGGGTGTACAAATTTTCCAAACATTTATAAGCCACTTCAAAAGTCTAGGCATCAGAATTGTGACTTGACGCAGTTTCGATACTGAGGGCCCACAAATATTAGACGCCATCGTATAAATTCAGCAGTTCGAGCAACATGGTAGCTGTAATTTGTGCACCCATGTTTTTCAGACTACTGTGTAAGGGAGTGGAAATACTGAATAAAGGGAACTTATAGGAGTTAAATTGACGGCGTCGCACACGAGGAGACGGCCGTCTACATGTTCGCAGTTACGGTAACCGAGATGTTCACGTGTATTTATCGCCATTTTCTGCAGTACTTTGACGTGACACCTGAGCCCGGTTACAAATGACATATTTTAAATTTTGCATAATAAATATGAATTCAGTGACAGACAGCAGGGACGTGTAATAATATTGTTATTATTTTCATCACTGCGTCACCCTCAGAACATAAATTGTTAATTGTTCTAAAGTGATTAACTGCAAACATGATCCGAACTCACTACGTTAAGAGTTGTTTTGATTTCGCAATACATTCACGGTATTAAACTTTAAATTAACACATCTTTTGTCTAAAGCTGTAAATTTATAACTGTGTACACAATCACCCGTCTGCATGAAACAGTATCTGCCGATCCCAGTGGCCGCGCGGTCTACGGCGTGAGTCTGCGGCTGCTCGCTTGCTGGGATTGCGGGTTCGAATTCCGCCGGTGGCATGGATGTCTGGTATGAGTGTTGTGTGTTGTCAGGTCTCTGCGTCGGGCTGATCACTGGCCCAGAGGAGTCCTACCGAGTGTGGTGTGTGTCTGAGTGCGATCGTGAATCTACCATAATGAGGAGGCCCTGGCACACTGGGGGCTGGGGGCTGTTCTGCCGTGGGGGGAAATACAACGTTACATATAATTAATACCCAAATAAATTCTATTCTGACTGGAATGCATTCAAGATTCCGTCAGACAGCTGCCATCATATCTGTGACCCTTATTAATATTGACGTTAATTAATAATCAACACATTTTTGTGGTAATGTTGATCATATGTTGTTTTAATGTCGGGGGCTGGATATTTGAGGCTTGGAATTTTATTTAAGGCAAGCAGCACTAAGTGTGCAACATCGGATGTTTTTCCCACTCCTCTCCCCGCTTCTTAACCCCAAAAGTCACAAGTTACCAACCCTCAGTGGTATATATATATACATATATATAATTTTAAAAATAGAAATATTGTGTAGTTATTAATTGCGTAGGGAAATGAACTATTCCGCAATTAACGGATTGTGTAAGGTTTTATTGAACAAATTTACAGCGTAGTTGTATTATAAATACCTACTTCTGAAGAAACGGGATTTTTGGTGAACAAACTCTGGACCTTAAATGAGGACTGTAACAGATTTACATGTCTTGTAGTATATTGTTAGATAAGGGAATAAAATTAAACAGTTCTGCAGCACTTCAACAGAGTGAGACACCTGACAAACACATCAACGTCTTGCTGTTCATTAGACAGAGTTTCAATTTTAGCTACATGACAGCCAATTCATATTTCATAAGACTTGTGTCACTACAAAGCTACTAAGCTATCTCTCTCTCTTTGTTTTCTCTTGAATCTACCTTTTTTCTTCTCTTCTCTCTTTTTCTTTCTCTTTCTTTTCCAGGCTCGGAGTAGCGCGAGTACAAGTAGCTTTAGGAGCCTGAGTCAGGTAAAGGTCAAAAGTCTAAATAAAGATAATAACTGAGATTATTAGATTCCCCCTCCTTTTTGTTTTGTTTATGTCAAATATATTTGTAGTCCTTATTACCAAGTATTGCAGCAACCATGATTAGTGCTAGTGCAAGCATTATTTAATTGAATGAGGTGATGCATTTTGAGTTAGTGTTTGTTAGATGGTATCACGTGCGTTATAAATCAAGGTTTGTATCTGAAGTGAAAGAGATATTATACGACCGAACGTGAAAGGAATGTGGGACAGTATTATGGATTATTGTAATTTCTTTTGTCTTGTTACTGATAGATTGCGTCGGTATTGCAAAGTTGTGTGTAACAAAATTAAGAGTGCACACACAAAACGCAGTACAGAACCTGTATAAATAACGCCTAAGCCAGTGTGTATTACGCGGTATAAAGTGGAAGCGCTACACCTGTCGCAGGTATCTTTGCGTTCTTATGAGTGAAATCAATAAGGCCAGTAAAATATTTACGTAACTTCGCTGTTGTTTACAGGAGCAAGCAGCGAACACTGAAGATCCCAAGTCTTGTGGGAAGTTACGCTGTGTATTTGGATAAGTATGAACCGACGTTTCCAAAGAACCACAGTACCTTCTTCTCCAGCGTCAAGCAGGCAAAGAAGAGGGTACTTGGCGGTGGAGATGAAGGTACTAATGATCCTTTTGAAACGTCGATAAACATCCAAATACACAACGTAATATCCCAGAAGACTTGTGTCTTCGTTAATAGCGCTGTGGTAACCCCAAAACGTGTATCATTTAAACCTTATCGTATAATCGTGTTCGTTATTCTTAATCGCTAGATTTGTAACTAGGGACCGAGTGTAATGTAATGTGTGTAATCAATTAAATATTTAATTTACACTATTCTAAAAACGCCTCATTAAATAATACGCACTCAGCAGTGATTACAGTTCACACCTGCACCGACTAGAATGAGCTAAATTGCTTTTTCGATAAACTTGTGTACAATTTTGTAATGAATTACATAATTAACCCTTTGAAACTGGATTTAAATAATGCCGCAGGAAAAAATCACCAACTAATGCACAAAAAGTATGTTATCTTCGTTCGTAGGAAACCTTCCGACATGTTTCGACCCCGCTGGGTCATCTTCAGGGAGAACAGTTTCGTTACACTAGGGTTGCACTTACACAGTTGAGTGAGAATGTGCCACTGGCTTCGCACTCCGTTCGCAGTGGGGTCGAAACATGTAGGAGGGTTTCTACGAACGAAGATAACGTACTTGTTGTGCATTAGTTGGTAACTTTTGTTTTTGTATGATATAGTGCAAGGATATGGAACGTATTAAAAATGCCGCAGAATTCTACTTCTCATCACATATAAAGCACATTCCGCATTAATTGTAAAAAAATGTCTTGTTAATGCTGCATAGGGGAATATTCTATTTGTTTTTAAAATCGTAAAAAAAACATAAATATATGTTGTGGATAAGATTTATGACTCACACATGTTAAAGCGGATGTTGCGTTGGCCTGTGGTTACCACCTGGCTTCGAAGTTCTTCACGTAAGTAAGATAAATAGTTGGCAATTTTTCTTGTTCCTTTTTTTTTTTCCTGCCAAATATATTTCTAGAATAAGGATCTGAAGTTCACGTCTTACCCTGTTTGTTCTGAGGGCTTTAGGACGAGGCTTTATTCATGAATAATGCATTATTACTGCGTCCCATATACGTAGCAGAGAAACATACAAACCGCAGTTTCGTCTGTAAATGTTATTTTTGGAAATAAATACATCTTTAATACGAAATATTTATAGACTAAACAAAACGCTGAAAGAAACAGGGGAGTTTTTTTTAAATTGTTCATTTAATATGATTAAAAATCATCAGATGATTTGACATGTAAGGAAATAAATTAGATTCAGGTGATTAACACTTACGCACGCTCATTTCAATGCGTGTGGTGACGACATTCAGATAAGAACGCTGTAAGTTCTCCGTTTAAAACTTGAGGACTCAGTTTGTCAGAAGCGCTGAAAAGGTTGAGGGAATTTCAGGACCATCAGTGCAGGGGCTTTGCAAATATAACGTCAGAGTTGGTAAGCCAGATTTATTACGCACGAGTGTAGCGTGAGAAGATACTTGTATCTCTCGTTTCCTTTTTCGTCTTTTATTACGAACGTTTTTATTACATTTGTTTCCTTTGAATCACCTTTCTCTTTCAATTGCGTGCAAAGAAAATTTATGTTACATTTTTATTAGATTTCTAGTTTTGAAGAGTACAAGGTATTTCGTGGTCAAAAGGGCTCCGACGATACTTTGCATAGAATCTTGATGAAGCACATTCAATTTGCAAAGCGGAGCTTGTTTGACTCGAAATACGATTGTAGGGGGAAATATGGATTTATTTGTTTCTTCCTTAGAGTGAATGACTGGAATTTAGAATGGACTTGATTAGTTGGTTTTTAGAGTCTGTGCCGTTTTTGCAATGTGGAACACGAGAAGCGTCCAACAGGATATCTCAGAATGACATGTTTTAGAATGTATTTAAGTTATATTAATAAGTTTTTCCAGTGAAACACAACTTTTCTTTTTAATAATATTATTAATATATGGCTACTACATGTTTCGGCCCACTAGTGGCTATCATCAGGTACGCAGTACAAAAACTAAAAGGTGTAAAGGTGTACCTGATGATGGCCACTAGTGGGTCGAAACGTGTAGTAGCCATATATTTTTAATAATAATAATATTAAAAAGAAAAACTGTGTTTGACTGGAAAAACTGATTAATATTTTGCAACACAACGGAGTGGCATGTTTGAAAATTGTATTTGAGTAAGAACAAATCTGTCCACAAGTTTCAATTGCGTAATCTGTAGGACTGCTGACTTAATTACGCTGAACAAATGTGGACGGTACTTCTGTCGGAAAATGAAAACATTTTGATATCGGAAATGTTTTGTAGATGCGGAGAAAAAAATTGTTGCGGTGCGTATAGCTCACATGATTATGGGCTTGCATGGCGCAATTCAAACTCAATTTGACGTGGCATTTCGTTACTTTCCTATACTCTAAGCTTTGCTAGAGAAGTGCAAAGTAGCTGTCATAGCCTGTCACGTAAAGCCATGTTCAGCAACTATAAAATCAGGTCCTTGCGGCAATTGGCCGGTTCTCAGGACACGTTAGACAATACTGTAAACGTACAATCACTGTGTTTCCAGAACAGTGTAAATACAACTATCACTGACGTCAGTATTTGTATATAAACCAAATGTATGTGAATAATTGACGCGCCAAGTCCCTTGAAATGTCCATTCGTACTTTATCCGCACACATTCTGCAAAGTCTGTGATGTTAATTGCTAATTTATTCACCACATAGTTTCTGTAAATGCTGACACCTTCAATGTTCATTTATCGACAAATCTTCCGTAAATCCTTACATATTAATTTCTAATTTATCCACATGTCTTCTGTAAATTCTGGCATATTCATTGCTAATTTGTGCACACGTCTGCTGTAGACGCTGGTATGTTTATTGAAATCTTATGCGCACATCTCCTCTAAAGGCTTATATGTTCATTTCTAATTTATCCACAAATCTGTAAATTCTGATATCTTAATTGCTAATTTATCCACACATCTTCTGTAAATTCTAACATTTTAATCGCTAATTTGTGCACTCATCTGCTGTAGATGTTGATATGTTTATTGTTAATGTGTATCATCATTTTTCATAAATCCTCCTCACAAACGAGTCTTTCCTCTGCGTTTAAAATCTTGAAGGACACTGAAGACAGAACAGTCTAATTTAGTCGTTCTTCAAATAACGTTCAGTACAACACGCGACAAACCTACACTTGATACAAAACAACACGGGATTCTGAGACATCCTGTTGAAGAGTTCTGGTGTACCGCTTTGTATAATTTGTTATTATAGTGTGCATTTGGTCTTGCATTTTATCTCCTTTAACCTTTATCCTGCTAATGTGGAATATATGGTGAGCTGCTAATAATGCCAGCACCACTAATGTGTAGTATTTGGTGACCTACATTTGGCAACGCTGAAAGGAGCCTCTTTGTCTCTCTCTCTCTCTGCACAATGTCTCAACACTGAATCAGTCGTGAAAGACGCCTTACTCGGCTACCAACTAGGCCCTCAGCCGAGTAAGTGTATGCACACAGATATGACATAGGACGTCTTTCACGATTGATTCAGTGTTGAGACATTGTGCAGAGAGAGAGAGACAAAGAGGCTCCTTTCAGCGTTGCCAAATGTAGGTCACTGAATATTACACATTAGCGGTGCTGGCATTATTAGCAGCTGACCATATATTCCACATTAGCAGGATAAAAGTTAATTGGCAATGTGAATGACGTTACTTAGACTGACTTGCAAGCCTGTTGTAATAGTGTTTTTGAGTAGCAAATAGCGTAGCGTAGGATATAGCCTGTACCATAAGGTGAGTTCAGCACTGTTGTAATGTAGCATTGGATTCCTCTTAGGGGAATATTTCACACTGTTACAGTATCTTAACATTTTAATAGTATCCTGCATAGTGCTGCTGGTGTTATGGAACACTGCCGTTGTGCAGCGTAATTGTTTGGCCAGTGGGTGATCCCCAGAGGTCGCTTGGCGGGCTTTTCTCGTAAATATTTAAGACAGTCGATATGCATGCCCCCCCCCCCTGTGAGGCATAACGTGTATCATTGCACGATTACGGCTGAGGCTTTGCTGTATGTGAGGTATTTAAATATGTAATTTCAATTCGAATGTGCCTCAGAAACATTTTCTGTCTGCGGGTAATATATTGTGTTAGGTAATGCCCGAGTGAAGATAAAATCCGGAACGTCTCTGCAGGTAACATAAGCGCGTTATAAAGTGCAGGTGTAATTTACAGGCTGCGCAGTGGATATATTTTATGCGTTCTTTAAAAACTGGTAGTGGTCTGGATAGGATTACTGTCGTGTCGGATAAATATTCTGTGTGTGTTTTCATGTTATTTATGGTTACGTTATGTGACGTGGAATGGAACAAAAATTGTTGCTGTTGTGAATGGCGAGTTATCACACGAGGAGTCGGTTTTTGGTAGTCTATACCAGGGGTGGCCAGCGACACGGACTCCGAGAACAGCACTTAAGCAAACAACTTAAGCAAGAGCCATGCGTTAATTAAATAAAATGTATTATTCTTGTGTGGTGATGGGTTTATGGACTTTATCCATCGTCCGAAGAGTAAAATATTAAAAATATTAAAAAGCTAAAATCACAACGTTTCGGAAGCTGGCTCTGCTTCCGTCTTCAGGTGAATGGAGGGGGAGAAGAGAAGAACATCTACTCAGTTGGACCGCTTATTTAATTTTTAATATTTAATTTTAATATTTTACTCTTCGGACGATGGATAAAGTCCATAAACCCATCATCACACAATATTATACACCGTCGTCAGAACCTTTTAGAATTGTTTTGTTCTTATTTCATGGCGCCATATTTCTGTTCGTCCAACTACAGAAGTTCGGTTTCAGCCAGTTATGAGTCTGCTGTCTTTAGAAAGTCTGTTAAAACGCCGTTCACTGTCAGCCTCGTGTGCATGTAAACTGTCTGAATGTCACTGATATATTTTTTATATATTTTTTGATGAAAACAGTCGTGCACAACATACAGAGTAGAATAAAATAGGCGACATGTTTCGGCTTATTAAATCACGTACTGTTCCTTATTAAGAGCATTAAAAAGGCACGTAATACTGCAAAATGTACGAGATCTCGATCTTTACATATCATAATACATTATAAATGTATCTAAAAACTTAGAAAGTGGTTTCTAACACAACATTCATTAACCCTTTAAAGACTAAGCGTATCTGTTTTATATAAGGACTCAGTGCGTACCGCGCTGTAAACACTCTCCACTTCGGTTATAAAAACCAATGTCTTAATGTTTTATAAGGGAAAAGTTGCTGTTTGTTCTGAGATCCGTACAAAACACATAAACGCAATGTGGGCACCACGTAGAATTTTTTAATGTTAAACCTGCTCGTGTGTAAAGTTACCGCTAGGCTTTAAAAGGTTAATGTAGACGATAAAAGTACGATATATAAAAACTGAAGGTAAAAAGGTTTAAAACTTTTAAAAAAGTTGTGCTTGTAGGCACCTCTGTGTTATTTTTCATAGGCAACTTGTGCGAGCCGCACAACGAAATGCGCGACCACCCGTTGTGGTCACCCCTGATCTTTATAATTTAGCAATTTCGTGCGCAAAGAAAGTCGTTGCAGGAAGACCAGTGTCTGTGGACATACAAACAGACGGAATTCCAAATAAGGAGGCGGGCTACGCAAGTACTGTCACATGAGGGTGGAGACGCCTGTAGCGATATCGTAACAAATCTCAAATGTATTTTTTCGCCGGTTCTAGCTCAAAGAGCCGCCACATTTATGTCCAGTGGAGCCTTGGTGCCTTCATAAGGTTTGTTTAGTGAAGGAGTAAGGGGTTGGGGTGTTCTTGTACGGGAGTTGACGTTACGGGTTTGGATGTTAGAGGTTTTTGGCACACGACGCCTTAGCGGTTCTTAAATAGTTAACATTCCATCCCATTCGTCACTCATCACTAAGTTTTACCATTAGGAAGCTGTATCAATTGGCGTAATTAGGTTGCAATTAAATTCACAATCTACAAACAAATAAAATAAGTTGTCTTCATTTTATATTAATTGGTTCTTAATTAATCTGAAATTTTCCATATTCATCAACAGAATTTTATCAGAAATATAATAGATTCGAATTTAGAATGCGGCGTTCAATTTATGTTAAAGTGAAACTTCATAACCGGCTCAGCATAGACAACTATTCTTAGCGTAAAACACGCAGTTGACATGTGCTTGAGAGACAGGCAACCGTTACGTCACAGTTTCGCACGGTGAGCTCCTCCTCCAATCCTTGATGACAGTCTTACTGTCTCTAATCTCCAGTCATCATTTCCATAAACTCTGTAAATAAAGAATTGGTACGTCAGACAATACGGATAGCATTGCAGCTGCAGTTCTGTAGCAAACTGCCTACTTACATAACAAGCGGCGTTTGTGAGTGAGTCACAACCTGGTACCAAAGCCAGTCGACGCGCACATGGCGCATAATACCACACCGACTGTGACGGCGTCTCCCAGCGCTCGCAGTTTTCTCTTTATTTGTTACTGTTATACGATATATGAATATTTCCAACACGGGGCGGTGTAAAGAAAATACTCTAAAACTTTACTGAAAAGTTGCGTGTTAATGAAACATTACCAAACAAAGTATCATAGAATATAATGGTGTAGTTGTGACCTGTGATTTTATGGTATATTATGCAGTGTTCACTGTTAGTTCTGTACCGACGTTTCGGGACAACATATCGCTTCCATCTTCAAGGGTCAAGAATTTGGAGAAGTCCTCCAAAGAGACTTCTTGACCCGTGAAGATGGGACAGATAGGTTGTCCCGAAACGTCGGTACAGAACTGACAGTGAACACTNCCCTTGAAGATGGGACAGATAGGTTGTCCCGAAACGTCGGTACAGAACTGACAGTGAACGCTGCGTGATATCCCACAAGAGCGCCGATGTCATATACATAGCGACGGATTGAAATCACGCGTGCTGTAAAGTATTTTGCAGCAGACACTGCATTCAAGTGCTTCCGTCCGAACTGCCAGCTTTCGCCTACCATAACGCAGTTCCTAGAAGCTGAATCAACACAAATCGCAGTAAAGTTTCGGCAAAGCCTCTAACCAGATGTCGACACTGCAGTGCTACAGTGTTGCGGTCTAGGCATTAATTCTTTAGTGTGCGGATCAGTGCTGAGGCAGTGTTCTGTACACACACGTCAGGTGGCTCAGAGTAAACAGCCGTAAGATTGGTAGGGCGTACAGAATGGATAGGACGCAATATAAAGGCCTTGGCGCAGGGTATTTCGAGCCTGTATCATTATTAACTTGTGCAGGATGGGGCAGCGTCCATACAGCGTTGTTAGAAGCACTCTACTGCAACACTGCTTATTAGAATTCATTCAAAATATTGTTCAGTGAAACACAAATGTATCTCAGCTCTGAGGAACTTGATAACTCAGGCCGTGCCATGGCTCAGGCGATTAGTCGCCGGCCTCTCACTGCGGAGGCTCGGGTTCGATCCCGGGTCAGTCCGCGTGGGATTTGTGGTACACAAAGTGGCACTGGAATAGGTTTTCCTCCGAGTACTTCGGTTTTCCTCTTTCAGTTCCATTCCACCGGTGTTCCATTACAAGGAAAAGCGGAAAAAACTAATCATCTTCATCATAGGGTTGTAAAATAAGCCTCAAGGCTGCGGTGCGTCCGTAGCGTCTGCTGCGGGGCCCTTCACCACTGAATGAATGATGCTATTGCCCACAGCTTTTCTTTTGTTTTCGAATGTGATCTGACAGCTACGCAACTGTAATATGTCACAGCGCCCCACCCCCTGACTCTTAAATCCTCTATCCCAACTGTTGATACCGAAGCACGCTGCAGTACCGACTCACCTTCAAAATCCACTGTGCCGGAGCCGTCCGTGTCGATCTCGCCAATCATCTCATCCAGTTGGTCTGGTGTCAGCTGGTCATCCAGTGCCATTAGGATTTCTCTTAAGCTGGACGTGGGGATGTAGCCATTGCCTGTAGAAAGCAATGCTTCATGAACGTAGTTGTCTCGTACGTTCCGTTAACTGTGTGTCAATGTACGTGCGAAAAACAAATCATCGCCGAATCAAGGGTTTAGACACTCGCATCGCCTTTCATTAATCCCGGTTTTCATGATGTTGCAACATGCGTTTCTCGGGCCGGGTCATAAATTAACCCTTTAAAGACGAAGCGTGTCTGTTTTAGATAAGGACTCAGCGCGTACCGCACTGTAAACACTCTCCACTTCGGTTATAAAAACCAGTCTCTTAATGTTTTATAAGGCAAAAGTTGCTGTTTGTTCTGAGATCCGTACAAAACACATAAACGCAATGTGGGCACCACGTAGAATTTTTTAATGTTAAACCTGGTGGTATGTAAAGTTACCGCTAGGCTTTAAAATATTAAGACTCTGTTTTGGATGTGATTTCCCCCCTTATTTCGGTATATGCTCAATACTAAGGAAACTCAGTATCAAAGGAGTGAAATAAACATGTGCATAAGGTAAGCATTTACGGCTTGGTAGGCTCTGTGCGTGTTCTTACGGACTGTACTTTATGTCACTCCTATACCGTAGTAGTTCACATACATTTTCATAGATGGCACCTCTGAAGGATAACGGTGTAACATATTTTAGTGCTTTAATCGATAAACGAGGGAGGTGAGATAAAGGCACGAATGGGATAAAAGGGAAGAAGAGAAAGGGGCTAGACCACGAAGAAATTATATGAAATGTTCCTAACTGAATACCAGTAGGATTTTCCACTACATAATGTGGATGGGAAATCAAAGGGCAGTTGCCAAAGCCGACTAGGTTCGGAGCCTCCTTTATATCTGATCTGCGGTACTCTGAGGTCGTGAACGAATTTACTGGTGAGCTTAAAGTAGCTCAGCTGGTTAAGAAATTAAAATTATCCGCAATTCATAAAAGCCTGTCATTCCTTACGCTATTCAGAAAAGCCCTCTAATGTCTCTAGTCTGAGCCAGACTATCCCAACTTACCCTTTGGAGAAGTATTTTAATATTATCGTAACATCTACGCGTGTGTATTTTTCCTACAGATTATTTGACTGGAATTGCTTATCAATTTCTCATTCCCCATGCGTGCTACATGTCCTTGTTGTCTTATCCTGTTTACTTGATAGCACAAGTGATATTTGGTAAAAATTACTAACTTTTGAACTCCTGGCTGTGAAGTTTTCTGAGTCTCCTGTTAATTCCTGCCCCTCGTTCTGTCTCAAGTCGAAATGTTTTCCTCAGTACCATATTCTCAGGTATCTTCAAACTGTTATTACGTGGGGGGGGAGAGAGAGAGACTGGCCTTTCTATTCGTGTAAAGTAAGAAATAAAATTAATATACGTTTAAAAATATTGGGGTAGCATATTACAGTAAAGGTAAAGGTCACCCTAGAACAGGCTATGAAGGCCCAGAGGGGGAGTAGAGGTTTAGCTCTACTCTTTCTTTAACCTCGGTGTGTTGCCAGTGCCACGCTGCGGCCGCTTTACCCTCGGGAAAGAGACCCGCTACCCATTGTACAGGGGTTACTGCAGTAGAGTATATATATAGTATTGTATACATGTAGGCAGTATGTGTGTGCAGTGATACATAAACACATATTGTGATAAATGCAGATCAAATGACTGATAGGTCTTTGGGCACACTCACCACCTCGGCTACACTCACCACCTCGGCTACACTCACCACCTCGGCTACACNATGCACTCACCACCTTGTGTAACTAACGACCTTGCATGCACTCACCATCTTGTGCACACCACCTAGTGTACATTCATCACCCTGTGCACACTCACCACACCTGGTGTACACTCACCATCTTGTGCACACCACCTAGTGTACACTCACCACACCTTGTGTACGCTCTCCACACCTTGTGTACGCTCTCCACACCTTGTGTACACTCACCACACCTTGTGTACACTCACCACTCCTTGTGTACACTCACCACACCTTGTGTACGCTCTCCACATCTTGTGTACACTCACCACACCTTGTGTACACTCACCACACCTTGTGTACACTCTCCACATCTTGTGTACGCTCTCCACACCTTGTGTACACTCACCACACCTTGTGTACACTCACCGTCTTTGTCATACAGCCGAAACGCTTCCTTGAGTTCCTTCTGCATGACCTCATTATCTTCGTCGTCCAAGAAGTGCATGGCCACCCGACAAAATGAGTCGAAATTCAGCTTCCCGATTTCTGCAAAAAGACGCACAGTGTTCGTGTGAGGCAGTGTTTGGGCATGAAGTCAAGTTAAGCGGAACGTGCCTGCATTCCCACAGTGCCTTACCGTAGCTGCAAGTGTGTGGCTTGTGTGTAAGGACTGGCTCTTGTAATGCTACGTGAACTGAGGGACTGGTAGATACACTGTGTAGATGAAGGGCAGAGGATGTTAGAGAACAGGGCCTAACAGGGAACAAGTGGCAGGAGATTGGAGAAAACTACGTAGTGGAGAGCTTCACCATTTGGACTCTCGTCAAATATCATGAGGTTCGTCATATCAAGAACAGTAAGATGCACGGGGCGTTTGGCACTTATGGCAAAGAATAGAAATGCATACAGAGTTTCGGTGCGGAAACCTGAAGGAAAGAGTCTCTTTTGTAACACATGGGTGTAGGTTGGAGGATATTATTAAAATGTATGTCAGGGCTTCAGGTATAACTAACTCCATGGAGCAGAGGCCTTCTTGAGAAGCCAACAGTTCCTCAACTATTCAAGAAATTCCCCGCATTTTATGGAACCCGGAGGTTCATTACCGCATCCACAAGAGCCCGCCACCTGTCCCTATCCTGAACCAGCTCAATCCAGTCCATGCCCCATCCCAGTTATTGAAGATCCATTTTAGTATTATCCTCCCATCTACGCCTGGGTCTCCCAAGTGGTCGCCTTCCCTCAGGCCTCCCCACCAAAATCCTGTATGCATCTCTCTTTTCCCCCATACGTGCCACATGCCCCGCCCATATCATTCTTCTCGATTTGATTACCCGAATAATATTTGATGATGAGTACAGGTCATTAAGTTCCTCGTTATGTGGTCTTCTCCAATCCCCTGTCGCAGAGGTTCAGGTGTGGAAGATGTAAACTGGGTTCGTCTGTCTAAGGTGGGGGAAAATGGCGGACTGTTGTGAACACGGTAATGAACAATCAGTTTCCATAAAATGGGGGAGGGGGTGGTTGTCTTGACTGGCATATTTGGCGCCCTTCTGCTACTTGAATACTTGTATATAAGCATAAGGAGTGAGTCAGATAAGAGGGCAGCACTGTCGGCAGCGATAGGAGTCGAACAGCCAAGATGGCCGACCTGTAGTGTTATTCTGTTTGCTTCTCTTGAATGCGTTTATGTTTGTGAGAATCCGTGTTCGTTTTTATGGATGTGCTCGATCACAAATAGTAAAACGTTACATGCAACTTCAGACGTTGCGAACACACCGGTTTTAAACCGTAGTGGTTAAGACAGATTCAGCAGCAGGGAGAAGCCTGACCAGTGCGAAAAATGTAGTGACACTGAAGAACGAGGTAGGCCCGCCTTAAGTTACGTATTACACGGGATCTTACAGTTTTCTTTTTGTGTTGAAGGGCCCCGCAGCAGACGCTACGGACGCACTGCAGCCTTGAGGCTTCTTGTGCAACCCTATGATGAAGATAAAGACGATGATGATTATTTTTTGTCCTTTTCCTAGTAATGGAGCACCGGTGGAATGAAACTGACATAGGAAAACCGAAGAACTAGGGGAAAAACCTGCACCAGTGCCACTTTGTCCACCACAAATCCCACATGGACTGACCCGGGGGTCGAACCCGGTCCTCCGCGGTGAAGGCCGGCGGCTAACCGCCTGAACCACGGCACGGCCTTATGTTACAGTTTAAACCTCAGCGGTAAATATGTATACCACCTGCCGTAACATTAAAATGTTCTGCATCTTAACATGTCCTGTATTTATGTTTTTAATATTATTACAGCTATAAAAACTGTTATTTTCGCCCTGCAACAGTAGGCGTCTGGGGTTTGTAAGTGACAGAAAGTGTGGTTTCTGTGAAGTAGGGAAGGAATTTTTGTGTATAAATTAGAGCGACGGCAGTCTTTCAAAATATACACTGGAAATACAGAATTAACTTCAGTCCCCAGAATTTTGTTGATTCATCTAAATATTTCATGACGTGTGTCACTTATAAACTGATACACTTGTGAGAGGTCTAACACTGCATCTGTTTTGGGGGAGAGATTTACGGAAATATCGTTTATGGTTTCTTTCTAAAATAAGACGTACTTTCTCATGAAGTGACCCTACTTGTATAAACGTATTTCTTTTAAATTAGTTAAATTTAAAATGTAAGGAGCATCTTGAAAATTTTGTCACAGACATTAATTACGGGCTGTAAAGAAGAGAACCGCGCCTTGTAATCCCACGTCGCATTGACTCTACAGTGTGGCCAACTTTCATAATCCTATATTAAAAGCACAGACGCTGTTCTCCTTTTGTTGCACGAGTCCAGTAATCCCGGGAGAGGGCCCTGCTTTTTATGTTCTCAATTCGCTGCGACATTACACTTTATTAGCGACATTCATTCCAGTCTCTTGCAGTACCTCGAACAAAACCCGCTGAGTTCTCGCCATAAGATTCAAGTGTCTCTACAGCGCAACTGGAGATTTAGTAAATTAACTGCAATGAAGAAAGTCTCTTAGAAATCATTTGATAATTTTTCTCGCCGACAATATCACTGGTCCCATGGGTCTTAGCAATAACTACTGATTTGTGAACCTAATAAAGTTTATAGATGGCGAACTGTAAATAAAAATTGAAGGCATTTCTGCATATAAAGTTCAGACTTCGACAAATCAGGTTTTCACGTACTTGAATCTGTCGGACTTTGGCAGAAAGTCAAGCGCCGTGAGGTACTTAGTAAACCTTTTCTGTCATTCATGGTAATAGATGGACATTATTTGTTCTTTCTTAGTCCTTCACTCACCTACCTACTTGTTCACAGCAGATGTCGTGGGGTTTTTGTGAGTTCATTTGATCACACTCAGACACGCACCGCAGTCGGTAGGACTCCTCTGGACGAGGGATCGGCCCGTCACAGAGACCTCTATCTGACAATACAAACACTGTACAAGACAAACATCCTTGCCCCCAGTGGGATTCGAACCCATGATCCCAGCAAAGGCTCGGCCGCAGACCTACGCCTTAGACTGCGCGGCCACTGGGGTCGGCGGTCATTGTTTTATTTGACCAATATTGTTTGCCAGTTACTGTCGGTTCGCCTCTCATACGTGCGTTTGAACAGCAGCAGGAAGTGATAAACATATTGGTTATATAAAACAAGGGCTGTATATAATAACCCGGTACCCACTCTTCGAACTTGTGAAAGGTCGGAGTTACATATTTGAAACTGTGTTCTGAAACTGAAGTTTCAGAACCTGGAGCGCTACAATAAAGCATCTCACGACAATTAACAATGTATAACCGTTACTTCTCTATTTAAATAGCATATTGAACTTCATGAATATAGAATTACAACATATGCGCAAACACCCAGTCCGTACCGCGCAGTAAACACACTCCGTCTCGGTTATAAAAACCAGTCAGTTAATGCTGTATAGGGAAATAATCGCTGTTTGTTCTGAGATCCACACAAAACACATAAACACACTGTGTGGGCAGAACGTAGAATTTGTGAATGTTAAACCTGGCGGTACATAAAGTAACCACTGTGCTTTAGAGGATACTATCACGCAATTTAGCAAGTAGGTTTGTTACGTAGTACCCGGGTAGTTTCAGTTAATATCTCCCGTATTGTGCCAATCATTCCTCTTTGACAATGAACACGCTAGTATTCTCCCCTTCCCAGAAAGCATTCACTATTGAGCGTGCAGGAAGCCTTTTTGTACAAAAAATAACAACGATCTCATTCTGCCAACTTTCGTGCTTCCCTGAACTCCTATAATGAGTTCCCTTGACAACAGTACAATGAAATGGCGGCTTTCACAAGCCTTACTCTGCCCTCTGAATACACGTTAGGTTTATGAGAAAAGAAATACCTTACTTCGCGCACGTTAATACAAAATGAAATTGTGTAAGATTTCCCTTGATGGACGTCTTTTATAAGACTCAGAGTTCATAGAGAATGAAGCGCATTAGAGACAAAGGGGCTGAAATTCTATCTCAGCCTCAATTATTAGAGCGTGTATTAACTGTAAGGCTACAGGAATGCTGGGTGTGAAAGTGTATATTGGGTCAGGAATATTTTAGAGAAAATGCATGAAAGATACTAAATTTCGTCATGTCTTCAAAATTAGTGTTAATATTTTCGTATTTGGGGGCACGCGGCGGCGCAGTTAGTTGAGGCACTGAGCTACAAACGGGAAGGTTGCGGGTTCGATTCTCGGGTGTCATTCGAATTTTTCTTTTATGTAATTCTTCCGGTCGCACTATGGCCCTGGGGTGGATTCAGCCTCTAACAGAAATGAGTACCAGGAATATTTCCTGGGGGGGTAAAGGCGGTCGGTGCGTAGGGCTGACAACCTTACCAACTTATGTCAGTAGTCTAGAAATTCTGGGAGGCTCAACCTCCTGGAACCCTGAGGGCCTGTCCAGGCCTGTAATGGAACTGTTTATTACCGTCTATACCTGTGATCAAGTCAACAAAATGGGCCCACTGTCTTCGTGTTACGAATAACGTCGTGAATTTTAAATCTTGCCATATGACGCTGTGTAAATGATTATCATCCGTCCACAGAGTATAAATATGAACTGGAATTTTAACAGAAGATAGATACATAACGACAAACGAACAAAGCGAACAAGATATACAATGTACGTGTAACGTACCATTGAGACGCGTTCGCGTAACCACTGTTACCTTGGAAAGGCGATAGGTATCAAATCTTATGAATGTGTGTCTGTAGCCTTAGTTATCCAGCCTGCAAAGCGCATGCGCCGTATTATATTGCCATCTGTGGCCTGTCTGGTTGTACCATATTTTTCCACATTATTTCATAAACGGCACGATTTTCGGAAAAACGTTTCTGAACATAAAATGTGTGTTTTAATTTTCTCTACGAATTTTTTTGTGAAACATTTCTGTTCCTAAGGAGAATTCAGGGAGATATTACCATAAATGTTGATGAGTCTTCATGTGAAGTACCCGATATTTGCGTCGGATTTTAATGAAACATTTTTCTGTCAACAGGCTTTTCGAAAACTCTTTGCAATGCAAATTTCATGAAAATCCGACGTGAGTGGGGGGGGGGCCGAGTTGTTCCGTGCAGACGGACAGACAGATATAACCGAAGCTAATATTATCTTTTCGCAATTTTGCGAACGCGCCTAGAAAGGGTAGGGAAGGAAATTTAAGTTGCTTTTTGGATGAGTTAGTGACCGCTATGAACCGTACCGACGAAGTGTTCCATACCCACACAAAAATTATTTTCAGAATGGAATTTAAAAAGGAATCACGAAGGATAAAGGAAATTTGAAGTCGAACCAGGTAGAACTACGGGTCGCAACAGTGGCAAAAATTGTCAGAAGATAAAGCCAAAATTAAAATTGTCCCTTTCCACACCATGAAGGCACATAGGGGGGAATAGAGGCAAAGCTCCTCTGATTCTTTACCACGGCGCTATATAAACGTGACTGGTCAGTTTCACGCTCCGGCTGCTTTACCCCCGGGAAAGATACCCGGTACCTATTTTGCAGGAGGCTGGGTGGAACCCAGGGCCGGTCTGGACCAGTGCGGAAAATGTCGTCGTCACCGGGATTCGATCTGCGGACCGTCCAACCCGTAGTGAGTCGCTATAACAACCGACGTTGTTGATTCTTGGCTTGATTAAAGGGCAAGGAACGGCTAAATGTATTTGCGGTTTGTGTGTGGCCTCAAGTGCTTTGTTAACACGAATTTACTACCAATTCTGAAACCGGGGCCTCAGTACACAAGAGTTCGCCTGTTCCTGTTTTGCGTGGTGGTGTGTCTGTCCCCTGGGCTTAGATCTGCAATGACATAGAAGTTCACACAGAGATGTCGCTCCTTACTCGCTGTAGTTAACTTTGTCCTCTAAGGAACTTCCCCGAGACCCCTTTCTCCCATCATCCCTGGTGATGCCAGTGGTGTACGTTCCTGCAACCCCCAGTTCCCACAGCTTTGTTCTGCCACTAGAGACTTCGCACTGCGCGAGGGGCATAGTGACTGAGAATAACCCATGTGGGTAGTTCCGTGTAGAAATCCAAGTCTAACAGTTAAATGCGGCTTTATTGTAAGTTTTGATAAAAGCATCACGCAGTTTGTAGACACATTTTGTACGTAATCACCATGATTATAAGTTTTGATAAAAGTATCGCGCAGTTTGTAGACACATTTTGTACCTAATCACCATGATTATAAGTTTTGATAAAAGCATCACGCAGATTATAGACACATTTTGTACCTAATCACCATGATTCTAAACTCATTTGTTTCAAATTCCCGCGTATTTGTACGTGTCATTAGAATTAAATATTTTATGTTGGACTTCCATCAATCTATTGGCTGTTTCGTTCCTTGACTGAAGCGAATCTTAGATCTGTTTGTATCAGTGATGTTCCTGCGGGTGTAATTGTTCTGATTCGTAACCCTCACGCCCCGTCGCGGTCTCTGGCTTCACAAAATTCGGTTCCAAAATCATTTCTTCAGATTTTTGTGTCTGGG
Source organism: Coptotermes formosanus (assembly GCA_013340265.1). Classification (NCBI taxonomy): domain Eukaryota; kingdom Metazoa; phylum Arthropoda; class Insecta; order Blattodea; family Rhinotermitidae; genus Coptotermes; species Coptotermes formosanus. Next base: position 866,944 of record BLKM01000075.1, read on the forward strand.
GATACTTAAACCTTTTAAAGCCTAGCGGTAACTTTACGTACCACCAGGTTTAACATTAAAAAATTCTACGTGGTGCCCACATTGCGTTTATGTGTTTTGTACGGATCTCAGAACAAACAGCAACTTTTGCCTTATAAAACATTAAGTGACTGGTTTTTATAACTGAAGTAGAGAGTGTTTACAGCGCGGTACGCACTGAGTCCTTATATAAAACAGATACGCTTCGTCTTTATAGAGTTAAAAACCTTAATGTATTCAGGTCCAATTGAAAATAGAGAGGCACCTCACCGACGCATTCTTTATGCCTGTCAAACCGTTCACAACCGCCCTGGGACCTTTGAAATGCTGCAACAGTCTATCGTCAACTATGTCCGTGTGTGCATTGATTCGGGTGGAGGACATTTGGAGGATTTGTTATGAATTGTGACTTTATAAACAGTAAGAACTGAACTGCTGTTGAATTGGGAACGTGTGCTGTGAATGTACTGTGTCAGTTTTTATTAAAATATTTCGTACTTAAGGTATTTATTTTTGAATGAAATTTTTCAATTAAACTCAACAAGATAGACATTGTACTTGCAACGTTATATTGTGGTGCGTTCGCTAACAATTGTTGCCACGTAAACGCAACAATGCGTTCCCTTTTTATTGCTTTTGGTTTAGTTGTAGCGGTCAACAAAATAAAAGTGTTCAGTGTTGCCATGGAAATGCAACAGTGGGTTCCCTTTGCACTGTTGTCGAGCTACAAAATACGGGTATTTCGTACTGCTGTCAACAATAACATTTGTCACACATTCAGAGTGTGTGTCTGTAGCCTTAGTTATCCAGCATGCAAAGCGCATGCGCCGTATTATATTGTCATCTGTGGCCTGTCTGGCTGTACCATATTTTTCCACATTATCTCATAAACGGCACGATTTTCGGGAAAAAGTTATTGAAAAAATGCGTTTTGCGATTCTCCATACAACTTTTCTCTGAAACTTTTCTCATTCTAAGAAGAATTAAGCGAGATATTATCATAAATGTGCATGAGTCTTCATGTAAAGTACCCGTTATTCTTGTCAGATTTGAATGAAACTTGAATTTTCTCGACATATTTTCGAAAAATCCTCAAATACCAAGTTTCATGAAAATACGTCCAGTGGGAGCCGAGATGTTCCATGCGGAAGGACAGACGGACAGACATGACTAGGCTAATAGGCGTTTTTTGCGGTTTTGCGAAAAGCTCCTAAAAGCCGTTCATTCCCGGACATGCTTTTACATAAGCCTTTGTGTTGATGTGAAGAACTGGCACTCGAAGTTTGTCCAGTTGTTGTGTATACGTCCTGTATACAGCTTACAGGTCTGCCTCTTTGAGACTCCTGCACGTTACCTTCCTTATCCTCCTCCTCCAGCAGCGCCTCCAGTTCCAGGTCGTTGATTGCGAGGCCCAGCGTGTTGAGGATGGTCCGAACTTTCTCATTTTCGATCTTGCCCGCCTTACTGGAGTCGAACATGGAGAATGCGCGCCTCAGCACTGGAATGACGAAATGTGTGTACAGTTATGCTAAGGAATTCTGCAAATGGAGATTAAAGCAATTTGAAAATGGTGACGGATTCTAGGTCCAGTGCTAGGTACTTCAGTGCCTGTGTGACAGTCTCGACAACAGCAATGCCTGTTGTTCTAAAGCATCTAGCCCAGCGGTTCCCAAATTGTTCGCTGCTGATCCCAAGGAATCCGCGGCAAGTTCCCACAGGATCCGTGCATACATTTCTGTAATGGCTGCTTTGAAATCTGCTAGTTTTTTAATTAAAGGAATAAAGTTTTGATAAACATATTGCGTGTAAAATACAAAAACACTAATCACCAACAAATGCACAAAGAAAGTTTTATCATCAATCGTAACACACTCCTACGTGTTTCGACCCTGCTGGGTCGTCTTCAGGGAGAACTTTTTTGTTATCGTTAAACTAAGGTTGTACTTTATAGTTGAGTGAGAATGTGCTGTTGACTGTGTACCTGTCAACAGCGCATTCTCACTCTCTTTGTGCATTTGTTGGTGATTAGTGTTTTTGTATAATATAGTGCACGGACGTGGGACACGCTAAATAATTGCGTGTCTTCTATAATTGGCGATGCATTTATTTCGTGTGAGTTACAATATATGGGGGAAAAGAGAGGTGCATACAGGATTTTGGTGGGGAGGCCCGAGGGAGGGCGACCGCTTGGGAGACCCAGGCGTAAATGGGAGGATAATATTAAAATGGATCTTCAAGAAGTGGGAAGGGGGCTTGAACTGGATTGAGCTGGCTCAGGATAGGGACAGGTGGCGGGCTCTTGTGAATGCGGTAATGAACTTCCGGGTTCCATAAAATGCGGGGAATTTCTTGACTAGCTGAGAAACTGTTAGCTTCTGAAGAAGGCCTGTGCCCCGTGGAGTTAGTTAGTTAGTTAGTCAGTTAGTTAGTTAGTTAGTTAGTTAGTTAGTCAGTCAGTCAGTTAGTTAGTTAGTTAGTTAGTTGGTTGGTTAGTTAGTTAGTTAGTTAGTCAGTTAGTTAGTTAGTTAGTTAGTTAGTCAGTCAGTCAGTCAGTCAGTTAGTTAGTTAGTTAGTTAGTTAGTTAGTTAGTTAGTTAGTTAGTTAGTTAGTTAGTTAGTTAGTTAGTTAGTTAAGAAATTCCTGTACCCACGAAACGAGCGGTAGTCATTTTCATCAAGGTCAAGTCATGCAATGCATTGTTACGTGTGGTACTGGGGTGTATTTGTAGCTATCTAGAATCAGTTCTGCGATATAAATTTTTAATTTTGGTTACTTATCACCCGGATACTGCCGATCCCAGTGGCCGCGCGGTCTTAAGGCGTAGGTCTGCGGCCGCTTACTTGCTGGAATTACGCGTTCGAATCCCGCCGGGGGCATGGATATCTGTCTCTTGTTAGTGTTTGTGTGTTGTCAGGTAGAGGTCTCTGCGTCGGGCTTATCACTCGTCCAGAGGATTCCTACCGAGTGTGGTGTGTCTGAGTGTGATCGTGAAGCCTCGACAGTGAGGAGGCCCTGACCCACTGGGGGCTGTTCAGCCACTGGCAAAAAGAAATAATCCAGACCCTGTATATTTACGTAGAGAAGGATGTCAGTATCCGTGGTTATTTTAGAAGGCACAGGGATTCCGCGAGCAACAAGGCTTGGGAAACTCTGCTCTGTATGAACTTCTCCTTCATAAACCTCACAGTGAATATGTGTAGCGTTTGGGAACGCGGAATCCATACACATAGTCAGTAGATCGACTGGGCTGTTGGCCGGACAGCCTAGGAATCGTGGTTCGAATGCCAGCAGATACAAGACATTTCTCTTCTCCAAAACTTTCAGACCAGTTCTGGGGCCCACCCAGTTTTCTGTTCAGCCGGTATCAAGGCCTCTTTGGAGGACAAGCGTGGGTTTGAAGTGGATCACTCACATCCATCTAGTGCCGAGGTTAAGAATGAGTGGAGCTCTACTTGCACTCCCCCATACGTCTTCGTGGCGAAGACAGGGACTGTGTTACTTTTATCTCCACTATAAACGAGATATCAATGTGCAGTGGCATATATGTAGCCCCTTGTTTCTTCTTCTTATGACCTTTCTTCTCATTTCTGGTTTTCTTTATGGTGAAGGGCCCCGCAGCAGACGCTACGGACGCACCGCATCCTTGAGGTTTATTGTGCAGCCCTGTGATGAAGATGATTAGTTTTCTTCGTTTTTCCGTGTGATGGACCACCGGTGGAATGAAATTGACAGGGGAAAACTGAAGTACTCAGAGAAAAACGTGTCCCAGTGCAACTTCGTACACTACAAATCCCATATTGAGTGACCCGCAATCGAATGCGAGCCTCCGCTGTCGACACCTTTGGGTTAGTTTTAAAATGATTGTATAATCTACAGGCGCTATGAGTGTTTCAGACTTGCACGATATTTTCTAGGAATAAGACAATTGATCATATATCTCACTCTACAGCCCAGTGTTTACAGTATGTCGGCTATATTTAGCAGCGACTGAAGGTGCGGCACGTTGTTATGCATTAAGCAGTGAGTGGCGGAGTGTGTCGTCACTGGCTTTCGCAGTTTTCAGGTTGTTGATAATATATTTCCCCTACTCTGCGCTTTTAACGTCCTCCAAAATGTTCTGAAGATATTTTGAATTATAAATTTACTTTATAGCGTTTTAGAAGCAGTGTAGTTACGACATGTTGATGCCTCACGTTCTGAAGTCGCAATCAACAGGCCTGTACGTTTCGTTTGATTCATAAGCTGTTTACTGCTGTTCTTCTCATCTCTGCTGCCTTTAACAGTTTTACTAAAAGTTATAATTATGTAGCCTCAACCTTTTAAAGCCTAGCGGTAACTTTACGTACCACCAGGTTTAACGTTAAAAAATTCTACGTGGTGCCCACATTGCGTTTATGTGTTTTGTACGGATCTCGGAACAAACAGCAACTTTTGCCTTATAAAACATTAAGAGACTGGTTTTTATAACCGAAGTGGAGAGTGTTTACAGCGCGGTACGCACTGAGTCCTTATATAAAACAGATACGCTTCGTCTTTAAATGGTTAAGTTGAATGTGGGTTGGATTAATCTGGCTCACAAGACGGACAGGTTCTTTTGAACAACGGAGTGAAACTCCGGATTCTGTAAAATGCGGGGAATTTCTTGACCTGCTGTTGACAAATCATATTCTAAAGCAGCACTGTGCCCCACGTGCGTAGTTGAATATTACGAAGTGAAGCTGGCTGAGCGAATTAAATTAAGTACCAAGTGACGTAGCACAGAGACTATCAGGGCGTTTTTTACTGTCAGACTTTCGTACGGTTTTACTTAACATGCGGAAATGGGCACGCAGTGTCGCAGTTGGTTGAGGCACTGTGCTACAAGCCGGAAGGTCGCGGGTTCGATTCCCGGTGTGGTCATTGGGATTTTTAATTGAACATAACCTTGCGGCCGCACTATGGCCCTGGGATCGACTCAGCATCTAACAGAAATGAGTACCAGGAGTATTTGCTGGCGGTAAAGGCGGCCGGTGCGTAGTGCTGACAGCCTTACCACGTTCAGGTGCTGACTGTCTTGCCATCTGGTAGCCTGAACCTTCTAGAGTAATGGGATAGCTTCACCGTTACAATTGCTGAACAGCCTTATGTGGATGTCTCCTGTACTGAATTCTACCAAAACGGGTCAACAGATGTGCTGAAATTCGTTTACCCGTCAGCAAAGTGCGACTGTCAGCTTGTATTAAAGAAACTGGCGTCTGCTTCTGTACGGAATGCACCACGAAAATCGTACGAACAGTTCAGCAGCTGACACTAGGTCACGAACAGATGGATGGACGGACAGACATATGGACGTTTCCGGGTCATCTGCCGGGCTGCATCTTCAGCACATAAAAGGCCCGCCAAACGTCTACCAAATCACACCGAGTCACCTTCCAATGAGCACCTGTTTTCTGTCGAATCCGTCTGACAACTTCATAATCCATTTCTCAGTTTTAATATTTGCTTTCCGTCTATTCGTCAGTCTATTCATCCCGTCAGATTAAAATGTAAAGATAAGCTTTCCGTGCGCATGAAGGCAGATACATGTGTCGAGGAACAGAGCCACATGTTCTTTAACTCAGGGCGAGGTGCTGACGAGTGGCTGCTCTGACAGAAACCCGGGTAGCCGTTGTGTAAGAAAGTGGGTTGGCCCAGACGTTTTGTAGAAGAGAGAGTCTTGCGACTTTGTCTTCAACAGTTTAATAGAGACTGCAGTCAGGGCGTAGTGACCACTGTCTTCAAAGTTACACAGTGACTGCAGTCAGGGCGTAGTGACCACTGTCTTCAAAGTTACACAATGACTGCAGTCAGGGCGTAGTGACCACTGTCTTCAAAGTTACACAGTGACTGCAGTCAGGGCGTAGTGACCACTGTCTTCAAAGTTACACAGTGACTGCAGTCAGGGCGTAGTGACCACTGTCTTCAAAGTTACACAGTGACTGCAGTCAGGGCGTAGTGACCACTGTCTTCAAAGTTACACAGTGACTGCAGTCAGGGCGTAGTGACCACTGTCTTCAAAGTTACACAGTGACTGCAGTCAGGGCGTAGTGACCACTGTCTTCAAAGTTACACAGTGACTGCAGTCAGGGCGTAGTGACCACTGTCTTCAAAGTTACACAGTGACTGCAGTCAGGGCGTAGTGACCACTGTCTTCAAAGTTACACAGTGACTGCAGTCAGGGCGTAGTGACCACTGTCTTCAAAGTTACACAGTGACTGCAGTCAGGGCGTAGTGACCACTGTCTTCAAAGTTACACAGTGACTGCAGTCAGGGCGTAGTGACCACTGTCTTCAAAGTTACACAGTGACTGCAGTCAGGGCGTAGTGACCACTGTCTTCAAAGTTACACAGTGACTGCAGTCAGGGCGTAGTGACCACTGTCTTCAAAGTTACACAGTGACTGCAGTCAGGGCGTAGTGACCACTGTCTTCAAAGTTACACAGTGACTGCAGTCAGGGCGTAGTGACCACTGTCTTCAAAGTTACACAGTGACTGCAGTCAGGGCGTAGTGACCACTGTCTTCAAAGTTACACAGTGACTGCAGTCAGGGCGTAGTGACCACTGTCTTCAAAGTTACACAGTGACTGCAGTCAGGGCGTAGTGACCACTGTCTTCAAAGTTACACAGTGACTGCAGTCAGGGCGTAGTGACCACTGTCTTCAAAGTTACACAGTGACTGCAGTCAGGGCATAGTGACCACTGAATCTTCAACAGTTACACAGTGACTGCAGTCAGGGCATACTGACCTCGGTATCTTCAACATTTACTTACAGACTGTTGACAAGGCATAATAACCACTGCTTTTCAACTATAACTTGGTGAATAAATTAAATCTACTGATATTGGATCATTTGAACATGAGCGCGCTTTTGCCTCTGTCTGTGTACCGTCACTTCACCTCTATTGCTACGTGTTTTATCTTCTCATCACAGCGCAGCAGTTCGCAACTGCAGCGCCTGTTGTGTCCAGGGCCATAAATGTGAATGGGCAAGCACGTCTCTTGGCCTTGTATTTACCCATCGCACCCAGTTTAACTGGCCCCTCATCGCACAGTATCACCACCTGTCATCACAATTTCAAACTAAACATCTCCGGCAAGCTGGATCCACTGTGGACAAGCAGTGATTGGTTTTGGGATATAAATTATAGAACACTATCAATCGGCGAGATCTGGGATTGGTGCTTCGCCGTAAATTTATTACGTCTGTACTTGCCACATGTCAGTATTTCATTCGGCTAATCTGGTTAGCATTGATGTATTGAAAATGTGGTAATTTCGGGGCGATAAAGGCATCGAACGGACTTATGAACAAACATGGGGAAGCTTTTTGTACATACATTTCTAACGCCCCCCCCCCCCGCAGACCCAACTCGGGCGCTAACCACGCCCAACTGGGATAGCTCACACTTTCCAGCCATTGTCAGTAGCGCCGGTCCCAGCGTCGCTCTGGACAGTGTGCCAGTACTTCAGAACCACCTGACATGCCAGTCTCGTTAATCCTATAGTGTCAGCGTCGGTGCATTGTACGAACCTCTGATTCTTCACATGCTGCGGTCTTTGGTGCACCATACGGTGATTAATGCATTTAAGGCTACTATGAATTAGTGCACTGTGGCCCTGGGGTCGACTCAGCCTCTAACAGAAGTGAGTACCAGGAATATTTCCTGGGGGGTAAAGGCGGCCGGTGCGTAGGGCTGGCAACCTTACCACCTTCATGTGTCGATTGTCTAGAAATTCTGGGAGCCTCAACCTCCTGGCACCCTCAGGGCCTGTCCAGGCCTGTAATGGGGCTGCTTTACCTTTACCTTTACCTTTGGAATTTTCTGATTACGTAGCGTCGGATTAGGGAGTGGTAGATGACGAATATGTTGAAAAGAATTTGAAAGGAAAAGATTTAACCTTTTAAAGCCTAGCGGTAACTTTACGTACCACCAGGTTTAACATTAAAAAATTCTACGTGGTGCCCACATTGCGTTTATGTGTTTTGTACTGATCTCAGAGCAAACAGCAACTTTTGCCTTATAAAACATTCAGAGACTGGTTTTTATAACCGAAGTGGAGAGTGTTTACAGCTTGGTACGCACTGAGTCCTTATATAAAACAGATACGCTTCGTCTTGAAAGGGTTAATACAAATTTGGTACATTTCCTGGATCTTTACTTGTTAAAACTGCTCGCACTAGTTCCAAGGCTAAGAATACGTGGTACTACACTCTTACTGCCCCCCATACGTCTTCATAACGTGACAATTAAGGAAAGGCACAACGCTCTGTTTGAGGATGGAAGTCTGCTGTGATACAATGCTGTGTAGGTACTGGCATCAGGTGATGAAGAGAGGAAAGGCGCCTTCGAAACGTCGGTATTTACCAGTCGGCATGGTGTAACGTCCCAGAAGATTTTAATCTTCATCAGCACCGCTGTGAGAAACTCAAATATCTCAGACGTACTGTTTTATTTAAGTAGGGGTCGTATATGTCAGCCGACTGCAGACTTGCTATAAACACAAAGTGTTCTATAACGTAACCCCACTAGATTAGGCTACCATTTCAGCAGCGTTGCACGCGACACGTGTCTCAGTGACGTAAGCACACAGTACCATGGCACTCCGAGTGTTTGCTGTGGTAATGGATTGTAATGTTACGCGTCTATTTGAATCCAGGGAATGTGGAAGAAATAACAGTGCAGAGGCAAGGAGTCAGATAATGCTCCTGGTGTGTACGTTTTCACAACACCGTGTGTTTTCGTTGGAACAAATTGCGTTGGATTTCAATGCACACGTCCCTGGGAATCCAGGGACGCTTCAAAATAATTTCCTTGCATGCCGTGTTCAGGATATTAAAAGAAAACACCACGTAATTTTGAAGGAACGGTACCAAGTTTAGTGTAATTACACAAAACGTAAAGAGAGGCAAATTATAAGAGGGGTGACAGAATAAGGTTTTATGACAGGCAGGTGTAAACTTTTATGTCTAATTAACCCTTTAAAGACGAAGCCTGTCTGTTTTATATAAGGACTCAGTGCGTACCGCGCTGTAAACACTATCCACTTCGGTTATAAAAACCAGTCTCTTAATGTTTTATAAGGCAAAAGTTGCTGTTTGTTCTGAGATCCGTACAAAACACATAAACGCAATGTGGGCACCACGTAGAATTTTTTAATGTTAAACCTGGTGGTACGTAAAGTTACCGCTAGGCTTTAAAAGGTTAACAGGCAGTATACGTTTCACAAGGGTAGTGTTTGTTCTGTTGTCTGACAGCCCAAATCGAGCCTAGGTCGCCTCACTGTTGAGGTTTACAGATCACACACACTCAGACACACACGCACACTCGGTAGGACTCCTCTGGATGAGTGATCAGCTCGTCGCAGAGGCCGCTACCTACACAGTAAACACAATGGACGAATATCCGTGACCTCACCGGGATTCGAACCCGCTATCCCAGCAATGGAACGGCGGCCGCAGACCTACGCATTAGACCGCGCGGCCACTGGGATCGACTTGTGTTTGTTTTAGGGAATCATTTTGTAACAAGATCCCTGTAACCTTGCCGGTACTAGTAAAATGATAAATTAAATGGAGTTATATCTCCATTTCCCCAGACATTTTCGTAGTGTGATGCTTAATTAATCTCAGACAAATTTTGTAATTTAATTAGTTAATGTAAATTTCTCATTAGGGGCTTTGTAATGAGCGAACTTAGTAACAAAGTTTTGTTAAGTTGTGAACCTTACAACTGTTCAGCTGTGTACAGATTTGATTTGTTTTACACAGCAGTGCTTTGTACGTGTGACATTGAACTTGAAGAAAGGGAAAATTCTAAGTATGCTTAACAGTATATTCGGCAATTGTATGGGGAGATGTAAGTAAAATATATTGCAAGGTCGCCTGTGGTTGACGCTCCAACGCAAACAGGTAGCCTCAGCCGGTTTATGCCTTTATCCTACCGTAACGTAGAGACTGTCGGTGCGTCATACATAATGCAGTGAGTCTTCGTCTGCCTGTGGTTTGCCCTGTTAAAGGTCAAGGTTATTAGGAGCTTTAAACATTATAGGTGTGTATAAATTTTAGACGCAAATTAAATGCAAATTTATCCTTGTACATGCCATAAAGACGTAAAGGGGGGGTGTACGTGTTAAAGCTCTGAACATTCTTAATCTTGACACGAGACCTAGGTGAGTTCTTACCTTTACTCATCGGCCGCTTTAATCGGGGTGAAAGGCGCCCCGTTACCCATTGAAGGGATTGGTGGAGCCCACAGAAGGTCTGGAAGCTTAGGAAAAGCGGTAAGAATTCCACCGGCACCGGGAATAGAACCAGGGCCCCTTGGTCATTCAGTACATAGATTAGTGAGATTCCAGGCTCCCAAATCTTAAAACAAAATCCGAAAAGAATGGGGAAAATTATGTAGAAACGCTCTGAATATTTGGTGTATGGCCTCCTCACAAAGACGTCTCTCCCCCCCCCCCCCATGGCGCAACAGCCCTCAGTGGGTCAGGGCCTCATTATCGATGCTTCACGATCACACTCAAACACACACACACGGTAGGACTCCTCTGGACGAGGGATCGGCCCGTCGCAGAGACCTCTACCTGACAGCATAAACACTGTACAAGAGACAGACATCCATGCCCCCCGGCGGGATCCGAACCCATAATCCCAGCAAGCGAGCGGCCGCAGACCGACGCCTTAGACCGCGCGGCCACTGGGATCGGCTCTGAAGTACGTCTCAGCGGAACCAGATGCAGTCACACTGTAGTTGGAGGCAGCCACGTTCCTCCGAAACGTCGGCACAAACACATTGCACTGCACGGTATATAAACCCATAAGCCCATGATGTGAGTAGCACCCGCCATGATGATCAGTTACTTACTTGTCACCTGCTCTTCATCCAGGGATTCTGTCTGCAAAAAGAAAAAAGCCAATAATTACATACGGCCTTGTGTCTCGGCACGTAGCATGTTACGCCTTAAGGGGGTCCTTCGATATTGCACTAGAAATAACTCAAGAACTAGCAGTGTTGTGAAATGAGTATGTATATACGTCTACATCCAGTTCGTGTTTATGTGTTTATTTCTGAGTGATATGCCGATCCCAGTGGCTGCGCGGTCTAAGGCGTGGGACTGCAGCCGTTCGATTGCTGGGATTGCGGGTTCGAATCCCGTCGGGTGCATGGATGTCTGTTGTGAGTGTTGTGTGTTGTCAGATAGAGGTCTCTGCGTCTGGCTGATCACTCGTCCAGAGGAGTCCTACAGAGTGTGGTGTTTGTCTGAGTGTGATCGTGAAGCCCCGATAATGAGGAGGCCCTGGCCCACTGGGGGCTTTTGCGCCATGTGGGGAAAAAATTAGTACTAATACAGTAGTCATTGGAAGGCGTATATGAAAGTAGACTTTAATAAACCGACTCAGTTTATTCGGTGGACAGCGATCAGAAAGGGATCACGGGATAGCTCAGTCGCTATAGTGACTAGAGTACGGGCTGAACAATTATCCGCAAGGACAGGAGAATTTTTCTGTATCTACTAAAAGTCCAGACCGACTCTTCGTCCCACCAAACGTCCTACTCAATAGGCCTCTATCCACAGTGCTAAAGCAGGCGGAACGTGAAGCTGACCAGCCACTTCTATCCATAACTTCAGGTATCCGCCGCAATGTTGAGATCTGCTCTGTTCTAGGATATTAAGCAGCGTCGTGTGGTAATTGTTTATCGACGTTTCGGGACATTTCATCTGTCCGTTCTTCAAGGGCCAGGAGTCCAAGAAGAAAACTTTTTTCTTGGACTTCTTGACCCTTGAAGATGGGACCAATAGATTGTTCCGAAACGTCGGATTTTTTCTTAACACGGCGCAGAAAAGGTGCGCTTTGCATGCCTGATAACTAAGCCAAGAATACACGCACGCACGCACACACACAGACACACGCACGCAGAATAGAAAAATTTTTTTCACTGCAAAACGGTTACACGAATGCACCTGATACGTTGTACGTAGATTACCTTTCTTTTTTATATAGTTATCACTTTTCCTCAATACAAGTCTGTTCGTTTTCTCGCATGGTTGATCTCTCTCTTTTTATATCTAAGTTACTTTCGTTGCCTTCTCTTTTCTCATTCCGCACTCCAAATCCAATTAATGTCCCTTTCGCAAACAGTCGCCAGGGAGCGGGAGGCCAGAGCGGTAGATTTCCTTTATATACGATGTTGGACTGAAAAATTGTTGGGGGGGGGGGTTTATCCTGTCGAGGGAACATTGTGAATGACACTTCAGTTAGTGAAAAAGTCTCTGTAGATGAAGCATATAAATCTGACACAACAAAGTCTGTACGGCGTCTTAATGCATAGTTCTTGTGCTGCCAAAGGGAAATGTGCCTTCTGCTGTCACGTCATTTAATGACAGACAGGTGGCCGGGAGGCACTGTAAAGTGTAATGGCACTTCAGAAAACACGGCCTCCCCCCCCCCCCGCCCTCAGAAAGCGGTTACTGTATTATAAAAGCACAAACATAAAGGTCATGACCCCGTCTTACATGGAATATTTATTGCGTGTTTTGTAAAGGACGTTTTGGGAAGCCCGACGTTGCGACATCGGAAATTCTGATGAGCAAATAATTACGAAATGCTAGCTGCATGTAACAGGGTCTGTTTTAAGTTGCAAATTTGGCTGAAACATACTCGATTTCTGTGCAGGACGAAGGTTAAAGACTGAGTACAGCAGTGCCAAGATGAGCCCTGACCCTGATCAATCCAGCCCGAATGTTCACACCCTGTTTATTTAAATATTATTGTCATATCCACTCCTTGGTCGTCCGAGTGTGTTCTTTCTCCGACAATCTCTAATCAATACCATGCCAGGCTTAGACATTCCGTTTCTTTTTTTTCTTTCTAAGGGCGCAACAGCCCCCAGTGGGGCCAGGGCCTCCTTATCAGCGAGGCTTCACGATCACACTCAGACACACCACACTCGGTAGGACTCCTCTAGATGAGTGATCAGCCCGATGCAGAGATCTCTACCTGACAACACACAACACTCACAAGAGACATCCATGACCCCGGCGGGATTCGAACCCGCAATTCCCGCAAGCGAACGCCTGCAGTCCCACGCCTTAGACCGCGCGGCCACTGGGATCGGCTTAAAATCGTTGAATTCATGAACTATACTAAAATCATAAAATTGATTTCATTTTATTATGTACACGATCCATAATCCGTGCGTTATTCCAATATATGCAGTAATGGTACAAACAATTGCACGTATTTTGAAATTAGTTTCTATACAGCATTAACTGCTACATGTTTCGGCCAATCATGTGGCCATTATCAAGGATGTAAAACACATATGTTAATGCATAACGTCAAATTGTAAAACTGCCTATTGGTCCTGATATTTTTATAATTTCATTTCATACTTTTAATGTACCCAACCCTTTTAATTTACGTCCATAAAGATGACCACATGTTTGGCCGAAACATGTGGCAGTTCATTTGTCTATATAAACTAATTTCATATGCTTGTGTGCATTTGTTGGTGCCATTATTGTGTACATAAGAAGGGAGTATCACGTACGGCACGTACTGCATCTCCGCACATAAAGTGTACGAGCTAACAATCAGTGTGTCTTCCAGGGCAGAGCAATTCCATTCTGGCAAATCTTCAAGTAAATAATAATTGTTTATTTTCGGAGCGAGAGAAAGTTCTGTCTGTTTAAATAGAAAATTGTTATTACAGAAGGGTTGCCAGAGAGGAGATGTGCCACTTCAAAGATATTTTATTTACTTTTGATCAAGGAGTATATAGTGCAGCCATTCAAAATTAGAGTAGACGCTCAAAAGTGGGGTACAGAAGTTGACTTTGCAGACCGATTTGATTTTAATTATTAAAAAGGGGTTCCAGAATCGTGGATATTTACGGATCACTCCGCCTACGGTTGTGTTTATTTTCCTTGACGCGAAGAGTGCCAGGCATTTTAATGTCGTTAAGTGTGATTGGTGTAAAATGCTGACATGATGGGGCCGCGTCATAGTGAAATTGGCGTCGTCTGTGATGCAGGACAGGCATCGACCAGTAGACAAAAAAGAGGAAGTAGGAAAAGATTTATTGTGCGTTTTTTACGCGTTACCACACGCATGAAGGAATTGTGGGTACTGAGAGAAACAGACAGACAGACAAACAGACACAGACAGAGAGGGAAAATGGGGAAGTATTTTGTTGAACAACGCTACCAGTTGGTAAGGTTGTGCAGCGTAGGTAATAATACGAATGAATGAGTATGGAGCAATGGTGGAATGGTACTGACAGGGGAAACTGAAGTACTGGGAGAAAAACATTATACAGCGTCGGTGGTAGATGGATGAATATGGAGCAATGGTGGAATGATACTGACAGGGGAAAACTGAAGTACTGCGAGAAAAACATTATACAGCGTCGGTGGTAGATGGATGAATACGGAGCAATGGTGGAATGATACTGACAGGGGAAAATTGAAGTACTGGGAGAAAAACATTATACAGCGTCGGTGTTAGATGAATGAATGAATATGGAGCAATGGTGGAATGATACTGACAGGGGAAAATTGAAGTACTGGGAGAAAAACATTATACAGCGTCGGTGGTAGACGAATGAATGAGTATGGAGCAATGGTGGAATGATACTGACAGGGGAAACTGAAGTACTGGGAGAAAAACATTATACAGCGTCGGTGGTAGATGAATGAATGAGTATGGAGCAATGGTGGAATGATACTGACAGGGGAAACTGAAGTACTGGAAGACAGAATTGTTCCACTACCACTTTCTACATCACAATTTTACATGGAATGTCCTGGGATGGAACACGGACGTACGCGGTGAGAGGTCGGCGACTGACTGTATGCCTTCGTGCTGTTACAGTGCTGCCCTCTGTGTGCAGTGTGTCTGCATTTCGATGTCAGTTTGAAGGTCGGAGGTCTTGAATTCCGGCTACTAACTTCCGCACTCAGAATTTACATTCGGCAATAACGACTCAGATACTTGAGACAGTGCAGTTAAATAACTCCTTAAGCAGTGACGTAAATTGTTAAGGGCGTTAAAGAAGGAAAGCTTAAAAATAGGGCGTAAAACAGTGGCTACGTGTATCTTCTGATATTACATTACTCAGTAATATTAGAATGGATTTTAAACGAACAGTGTGTAAGGATGTAGGTTGGATTAATGTGGTTCTGAATATAGGTTAGTGACTGGTCCGTATTTTCACGGAAATTAACGTTAGGATTTTCTGAAAAACGGGTAATTCATTAGCATGTGCCATGAGAAGGAATTTTCTGCTGAAATATGGAGCCGCTAATCCACACATTCAGTAGCTGTCAACCAGTTCTGCGCCCTTCCGTATATATTTCCCCGAAAAATGCTGAATCTACTCTATCTAATTCACACCGCTAATCCAACCCAGAGGTTTGAGTATATAAAATCACAACACTCAAACAAACTGTGCTGTATTGTTCCCGGTTATTTCATATTACAATATGACGTTGAATACTGCTACATGTTTCCATCCCGTATGGGATCATCATCAGGGATTCATATCAAAGTAACACTTCGTAAAACTGAATGTGATTCCCTGATGTTTATACCATACGGGTCGAAACATGTAGCAGTGTTCAACGTGATATTGTAATATGAAATTTCCGGGAACAGTGCAGTGCCTTTTAGTGTGTTCCATGTCCGTGCACTATATCATACAAAAACACTAATCACCAACAAATGGACAAAGAGTTTTATCATCAATCGTAACACACTCCTACATGTTTCGACCCTGCTGGGTCATCTTCAGGGAGAACTTTTTTGTTATCGTTACACTAAGGTTGCACTTTACAGTTGAGTGAGAATGTGCTGTTGACTGTGTACTGCGTTGTTTTTGGAGAGAGTTCACGCCTCCAGTACACAGGCAACAGCACATTCTCACTCAACTATAAAGTGCAACCTTAGTGTAACGATAACAAAAAGTTCTCCCTGAAGATGACCCAGCAGGGTTGAAACATGTAGGACTGTGTTACGATTGATGATAAAACTCTCTTTGTGCATTTGTTGGTGATTAGTGTTTTTGTTCAGTGCCTTTGGTTGGACTGTGCACTGTGTGAGTTGATTATCGACAGTACACGTTGTGACCGATATGAAAATTTAGTGTATTTCTGTACATGATTTGTACTTATCACGAGAAAACAGTAAGTGACTGTAACGCCAAAATTCCAGTGCTTATTATGTCATGGCTGCATTGCGCACTGTGTTGCTACTTACCATCTTGAAAATCCACTGCAGGAGTTAGTTCCCTCACGTTACACTTTACACAATAATTCCACGCCACTGTGCTCCAAGAATACCCCCCTTCTCATCTTATATAGTCCTCCGTCCTCCCACCGAGCCACGCCTCTTTTCTTGAGGCTATTTCGTCAGTATACAGTACGTCTTGTTCGTCTTTTTTCTAATACAGCGAGACGTTATAGCTCTTTTCTAATTTGTTCCTCTTTAAAGCACAGTAATATAGTCTCGCGTAGGAAAGTGGTATGGGTAAGATAGACTGTAAACTTGATCATGTGTTCGTGTTTCGTGCGTTCTCCCTATTCTTAGAGAAGAATTAACCCTTTAAAGACGGAACGTGTCTCTTTTATATAAGGACTCAGTGCGTACCGCGCTGTAAACACTCTCCACTTCGGTTATACAAACCAATCTCTTAATGTTTTATAAGGCAAAAGTTGCTGTTTGTTCTGAGATCCGTACAAAACACATAAACGCAATGTGGGTACCACGTAGAATTTTTTTAATGTTAAACCTGGTGGTACGTAAAGTTACCGCTAGGCTTTAAAAGGTTAAACAAGCCTTCTCTTTACCAAATGTTAAGATGATAAAATCAAAGAGAACGAGGTTGAAAAAGCACGTAGCATAACAGAAGAAAAAATGGGGAATTCATACACAAATTCAGTTGAAAAGTATGAAAGAGGAACCACTGGGAAATCCTTGACATGGATGGAAGGATAATATTAAAATGAATTTTAATCAAACACACTGACAGGATGTAGAGTAGATGCATTTGGATTCAGTCTAGTCCAAGTGAACACGGTGATTCACTTGCGGGTTGCACAGAAGGTCGGGATGTTCTTTATTGTGTCCGTAAATTGGTTAATTTTCTACTAGAAACTTCAAAATTACAGACATGTATCTTCTGCACCGTGTAATGCCATGGTATAGGGTCCCGGCTTTGGTTCTGGCTCTTACCGTTTATTTTAAAAATTAAAGTCGATATCTGTCAGTGTAATGGGAACCAAAACACTCTGGAAACCAGCCCGTAGCGCGAAGTCCTCGCTGGCTACTGTATCAGATGTGCCATGAACAGTGGACATCACTGGCTACTGTATCAGATGTGCCACGAACAATGGACATCACTGGCTACTGTATCAGATGTGCCACGAACAGTGGACATCACTGGCTACTGTATCAGATGTGCCACGAACAGTGGACATCACTGGCTACTGTATCAGATGTGCCACGAACAGTGGACATCACTGGCTACTGTATCAGATGTGCCACGAACAGTGGACATCACTGGCTACTGTATCAGATGTGCCACGAACGGTGGACATCACTGGCTGCTGTATCAGATGTGCCGCGAACAGTGGACATCACTGGCTACTGTATCAGACGTGCCACGAGCAGTGGACATCACTGGCTGCTGTATCAGGTGTGCCACGAACAGTGGACATCACTGGCTGCAGTATCAGTTGTGCCACGAACAGTGGACATCACTGGCTGCTGTATCAGATGTGCCACGAACAGTGGACACTGTCCAGGATTATGAATGAAATAAATCGTATATTTTCAGAAAAAATGCAGAAACAAATACGATAATTATGCCGCCTGCACATACAGTGTTTTCATGTACGGTAACGTTGCTGAACAGTGGGCACTGGTGCCAAGTTTGGCACTCATTATAATTCGACTGGCACTGCGTCATTAAATTTCTAATTTTTATCGAGAGGCCGTGTAGTTTGACGTCATTATTCAGCTGTTCACTAAATAAGGCTCAAAATCCAGTATTTGTTATTATTTTTTACTTCCATCCGAACTGCCACAGCGACTGAGCTACGGGCTTGAGGTCCGGCATTCGAATCCCTGTAGGGACAACGCATTTTTCCCTTCTCAGAAAGGTTCAGACCGACCCTAGGGCCCATCTAGCCTCCTATGAAATGGGTACTGCGGTTTTTTGATGGAGGCTAAAGTGGCACGGGCGTGAAATTAATAACTCACTGTCTAGTAATGGCAAGGTAAAGAATGAGGGGAGCTATACCTGTACGCTCCTATACGCCTGCAAGGCGTGGGCAGGGACAGCTTTACATTTCACCTTCCCGAATACCACAAAGTACGGTGCCAAGCGTGAATATGTCTGCAGTAACTTGTTATACTGGGGGAACGTACACAGTCGGAAGAGCGGAATAGTAGCTGGGAAGTTAACTACTCGACACGAGTTGAAAACCCCGTTTTACAATTGAAATGAAACATACAGGGTGTCTGTTTTATGGTATTTCTGGGCATGGAACCTGGAGGGCACAGGCTTTGTATGCGATAATGCTGCTGTACAGAAGGACGCTTTGTGTTTCGATCTCAAAACCACAATTCAAAAACTGAAGAAATATGTACCAAGTTATATACACCCAGTTCTTGTTTTAGGCCCTTTTTAACGCGTTTTTCCTTTAACGCCTTTTGCCGTTTTACATCACTTCTCAGTTTTAGGTTCATCGTCCTTTGGCTGGCTGCGTTTTATTACACTAAATTCTTATTCCTGGTGGGAATATCGTTTTTTGATTTACGCCTTTTTCATTTATGCGCACATTTTAGGGACGCTTGGTCCTAAAGTTAAGGCACTACGATCATTCGAAACGTCGATATCTATCTTCCGAAACGGCGTAACATCCCAGATGTTTCAGCTCTTAAACAGCGGAAGGGTGCGTCATGTTTGGTACAATAATGCTTACGGAACGCAGATTGCAGTGTGGATACACGCTAGCAGTGTTTACAATTCACCATTACGACTGTACGCTTTGTGCTGTGCCAACTGTCTGTCGTGTAGACATTTCTTTTCTCCATTCCTGATGCAGAATTTCTCCCGCCCGCAAGAGGGTCCGGTTACACTTCTGGAGACGTGCAGCTGGTTGCGGTAGCGTCTTCACGCGCGTGGGCTTATATCGAGTTGAAAGCGGTTATACGTTGTAGTAATTCGTTAGAAATATGTTGCAAGGGGGAACCCCCTGTTTAACGATCGTTCCCATTCACTACAGAAATAAATTTCAAAATAAATTGTGTTTGCAGTGTTTCCACATTCATTACGTTCCGAACATTATGACAAATCATTTATAAAACCCACGTTTTTGTGTGTTCCCACGTACGTGTTGGCACGGATTACCACAATTATGTTGTGCAATCACATTCTGTTCTCCTTTTTTCCAATATTTTGTTATAATTTTGTCTCCTCTATCAGTCGCGGTAATTCACGGTTTTTGTTGCTCAACGAACATTCCTGTGATGAAGTCACGGACATGGAACAAGCGGGAAATGTGGCACGCGTAGGAGATAAAAATGTGAACAGTGTTTTGTTTAAGAAACCCGAAATAAAGAGACCATTTGGAAGAAATAGGCAAAGATGGGAAGATATTATTAAAATGTATATTAGAGAAATAGTATGGGATAGCGTGGACTGCATTCATCTGTTTCATGATAGGTGCAACTAGTGGGCTGTTGTGAATACGGTAATGAACATTTGATTTCCACCAGATGATCGTAATTTCTTGACCGGCTGTGGAACTGTCAGCTTTTGTAGAAAGACTCTGCACTCTGGAGTGTAGTTTCATGGCTAGTTAGTCATGGGAAGGAAATAGACGTCGTTAAATAAGTATTTGTGTCTTCTGCGTGTTTTGCTGTAAGAATGTGAGTGAATGTGATAAAAGGAGAATATGAATGTGAATGTGAATGTGGTAATAGGAGAATGTTATGGCTTCCATTCCATTTGTTTCCCCGCTCACATTCCTCTTTCTCTTTTCACTGCTTGTTCATCTCCTTCAATCTATTTTTCTTTCTTTCAGCATTGTGTTACTAATGGACGCCATATTTATTACTACGTAGATTCACATATTTAAGCTTTGCAGTATTGAAACTGCCAGTTCAATTGTTGTGGAAACGATGTGTCTGATTTAAGGAAGTACAGTAGAAACCTGGAACGTGTTCAGACTTCTGTGTCTTTTAAGAGAAACATCTTAGATAAAATTTAAGGCCTTTGGCAGCCATCTTTGTAGGTTACGGCACAATCTACAGTTCCAGTGCCCGGGGGTTCACTTCTTTAAGTGACGTCACGCAGGACTGGATGAGTGACCGTAGGTGTATTTACAAAAATTATACCGAAGCCTTTTGATTGGGGGCGCTGTAACTATAAATAACGCCAAAAATTATCGGACCATTCAAATCTTTATAAGTTCATGATTGGGCGCATTTGTTAGTCGTTACATTTTGACGTAAATCTTAAAGCGTCTTCGGTAGACTTTGCGACTCAAGCAGCGATTAAGTTACAGCACCAGGCATGTAGTCACACAAACAGCACAATTTACGTAAATGTGCATTCACGTTTCCTTTTCGAACGAGGAGCGCAGTAGTCCATTTTTAATCCGGAAACCGATAATCCGGATCCAGGGGTGATTCGGAAAAATTCGGGGCAACTATAGCCCGCCATTTCTCATTGAAATTATTATTATTATTATTATTATTATTATGTTAGGTACAGTATTTTCGCTTTAAGGAGTTTTACTTTAGAACTGGTTGATGATTTTTGGTTGTAACCTATACGACGTAGTTTCCCTTCGATGGTCCGGATTCGCAGGTAATCCGGACCACCCTGGTAATCCGGACCACCCTTCCCCCCGTATATTCTGGATGAATTTCAAATGTCAAATCGTGAAGTTCCACTCCCAGAGTGCGTTACCATACGCACTGTTTCGATCCACCTGTGGCCTTGAGATCAATGCCCTTTGACTACCATAGAGTGCTATGTTTATATTATTTAAGTATAGAATGTGAATTTATAGTTTCCTGCGCTCTGATAGGGCTGTGCGGATTCCCACTCTATTTCCGTACATCACACGTGTAATCTCGGTGTGGGGAGTCGCATAACAGTGTCCGTGTTTTTACTCAGAGAAGATTTCACACTAAGTCGATGGGTGTTAAAAGTAATAGCCATCGCACTATTAAGTATTTTTATAACGTACGTACTTCGGTTATACAGAGTGTTCCACTTAAAACCGGCCTGCTTGCACAGCGAAATAAAGTATTTTGTTTCTTTTAGTTTTTGGTAGGTTAAATTCGTACTCTAAAGGAAGATGGTGGAAATTAGATACTTGTGAATCAGTACATTTTTGTGCGAGAGTTGTCAAAAATCCTATCTTGATTTCGTCGTGCAAGCAGGTCGGTTTTAAGTTGAACTTTCTGTATAATGTTGTGGTTTTATGTTGGTGGATGTGTTAAGGTCCAAGCAATACGCGTAAAGACGAGTGACAACAGCTGCTGACACGATGCAGCAAATCGTTCTTTAGGCGCGTTCCCAAATTTGCGAAAAGCGACTGTTAGCATCGTCATGTCTGTCCGTCGGTCCGCATAGAACAACTCGGCTCCCAGCGGACGGATTTTCATGAAATTTGATATTTGAGTATTTTTCGAAAATCTGTCTAGAAAATTCAATTTTGATTAAGATATAACCAAAATAACGGGTACTTTACATGAAGACTTGTGCGAATTTATGGTGATATCTCGCTGAATTCTTCTTAGAATGAGAAATGTTTCAGACAAAAGCTGTAAAGAAAATCAAAACACACATTTTATGTTCAGTAACTTTTTCCCGAAAATCGTGCCGTTTATGAGATAATGTGGAAAAATATGGTACAGCCAGACAGGCCACAGATGGCAATAAAATACGGCGCATTCGTTTTGCGTGTTGCATAACTAAGGCTACAGACATACACCCAGAATATTTAATATTTATTGCTTTTCCAGGGGAACATTTGTTACCCGAACGCGCCGCCATGTTACGTTATACGTACTGCCTGGCTTGTTCTTCTGTGGAAACCCTGCGTGCAGTGACCTTCATCGTATTTACACGGGTTAGCCAGTAGCTCAAAAACTGTACAAAACTTACTGTGTGACAGTTCGTCAAAAGTGCCATTCGTGTTGCCGTTTTGAGATGAATTGAAAGCGAAGTGTTTGTTCGACCAGCTTACGTATGCACAAGGGGAGAATTTGGTTTAAGGTTGTTACAGAATAACAGACTGTGCTGAAGTGAATGGTGGGTCTAAGCGACGTAGGCGGAGAAAAATGGACATTGAATAGCTTCAGAGGTTAGGTAGAGGATTCTGAGGTTTCGTTGCAAATAACATTGTGTTGCGGTCTGTACAGCTATGTGGGCCGACGGTTAGTCTGGATTGAAACACGACAGCCAATAAATACAGTCAAACCCGGTTATAACGACATCGGATTATGCGACACCTCGCCTATAAAGTGACGTATTCTGTGGTTCCAATTAACTCCTCACTGTTAACTATAACATTATACTCCTCGTTTATAACGACACAAAATACTGAGTCCCTTTCATGACGTTATAACCGAGTTCGACTGTATTTGACATTTGATGTCACAACAGTGGTGTTGTTCAAAATTCATATCTTCTGCGATGTGAGGCTTGTCTGCTGTCAAATATTTCCAGTTACCGAAGTTTTGAAGGTTCTTAGTGCCTACATCTTCCGGGCCAAGTAGTGTTTCTTGACTTTGAAGATGAGGGCATTGCGGTCGTTCGAAACGTCGGTATTTACACAGCAGTATTAAAAAATTATGGATATAGCAAATCTTCAAGGTGTGAAACAGCATGTTGATTTATACAATGAGTAATGCACTGAAACACGTGGAAGTGTCACGCGGAATGCAGACTTTTCTGCTTAGTTAAAATGCTGTTTAGTTGAAATCTGCTTTAGAAGTTTAGATTAATTAATTACCTAAACTCCTGTCGAATTTTAAAATGTATTATGTAAACAGTGGTTTAACCGGGCGTGAGTTTGCAGGAACGTGAACCTTTCCCTTATGACAGAAGTTTGTTCCCAGCCGTGCAGATTGCGCTGTAAGAATAAATTACATGTCTGTCAAATTAAAACCTTTTAATAGAATGTATTTAAATAATAATTAATTCAAAAATATAATAAAAGCCCAAGTTACACGCTTCATTAACCTTTTAAAGCCTAGCGGTAACTTTACGTACCACCACGTTTAACATTAAAAAATTCTACGTG
The DNA here is from genome assembly GCA_013340265.1 of Coptotermes formosanus. Classification (NCBI taxonomy): domain Eukaryota; kingdom Metazoa; phylum Arthropoda; class Insecta; order Blattodea; family Rhinotermitidae; genus Coptotermes; species Coptotermes formosanus. The sequence goes on from BLKM01000075.1 coordinate 890,311, forward strand.
GTGCCCACATTGCGTTTATGTGTTTTGTACGGATCTTAGAACAAACAGCAACTTTTGCCTTATAAAATAATAAGAGACTGGTTTTCATAACCGAAGTGGGGAGTGTTTGCAGCGCGGTACGCACTGAGTCTTTATATAAAACAGATGTGCTTCGTCTAACCTTTTAAAGCCTAGCGGTAACTTTACGTACCACCAGGTTTAACATTAAAAAATTCCACGTGGTGCCCACATTGCGTTTATGTGTTTTGTACGGATCTCAGAACAAACAGCAACTTTTGCCTTATAAAACATTCAGAGATTGGTTTTTATAACCGAAGTGGAGAGTGTTTACAGCGCGGTACGCACTGAGTCCTTATATAAAACAGATACGCTTCGTCTTTAAAGGGTTAATCATCTAGATCCCAATGATTACGAAATTCTACGTGCCCTCATCACAGTGGATTTATGATTTTTTATAGATCTCAGAACAAAGAGGAATTATTTATCCAAACCAGAATGGGTTTTGTAATCGAGACGGTGTGTGTCTACTGCGCGTTGGGAATTGGATATTTATGTACATTTCAGGTTCATATCAGTCTTTAAAATATTGCTGCTGTTAGGAAAATGGTCGCTGTGTACTTCGGAGGTTACAGGGAAACACACAAATGATGCCAGTTTGGCACAGTGCCAGGGTTCGTGAAATTTAAACAGATGGCACACTGTAGTAACCAATGGACTTAGAGAGGCAAAGAATTTCAATTAAATAAAGGCATTCCTATTACCTTTGCTGTTTAATATTGGAAATATATCCGCGTAATCTGGAACTAGCAGTACACAGACACAAGAGAAGACTATTGCAGAAAAACCAACTAAAAGCACTTCCTCACTAATCTTCAGTTATTCCTCACTTCCTCGTACATGTTTCGGCATCCTGTGATGCCGAAACATGTACGAGGAAGCGAGGAATAAGTGAAGATTAGTGAGGAAGTGCTTTTAGTTGGTTTTTCTGCAGTAGTAAATAACTGCAGAACAATGCACTGTACGTAGAATATCAAAACAAAATAAGACGTTTATATCTACCTTAAAATAAACTAGCCAACAAGGGACGGTCTGGCATTAGCAGATGATGTTGTGAAATAAACATGTTTACAATATTCTGAATACATTTTCCCAAAGGTTGGCTAAAGTGGAATCACGGCGCCGCGTATAATGAGGGCTCTACAGTGGTTGTATTGAAATAAACATCTCCTGTTTTGTATTGAAACTCACTTCGCTACACACAGCAACTTCGCATCCATAAATCATATCTTGCTACCTTTTCACACCGTAAGCAAATTAACGGAGGGGGGGGGGTCATTCATTACACGGTTATTTGCAATCTGTCAAAAACGATTTCTCCTGTGGCAGTTTTTATCCCCTTGCTAGACACTGCAGCCACTCCAACACAGCAATCCCTCCTCTGGCTTTCACAGTTTTGCAGCTGACGCTAATTGGCAGCATTATAATTAAGCCTGAGGAAGGCGTAGAAAGACGTAGTGTAATGTAAGGTAACGTAACGTAACCAGGCGGCTGTTGCTCGAATTCACGGGTTACCTTTGCCTTTAGGAGCGGTCGGCTTGTATTTTACTTTCAGCTGTTGTGTGAACATTAAGCCGATCCCAGTGACCGCGCGGTCTAAGGCTTTACGTCTGCGGCCGAGCGCCTCCTGGGATCGTGGGTTCGAATCCCACCGGAGGCATGGATGTTTGTCTTGTGCAGAGTTGTGTTGTCAGGTAGAGGTCTCTGCGACGTGCCGATCCCTCTTCCAGAGGAGTCCTACCGACTGTGTTGTGTGTCTGAGTGTGATCAAGTGAAAATAAATAACCTCGACACCTGCTGTGAACAGGTAGAAGAGGGAAGGACTGCAAACTGTGAACATGAAAAGTACTTTGTCAGATTCCCCTCTTAGACGGAATGCAGCAAACACGGTTTTTTTTTTGTGGTGAAGGGCCCCGCAGCAGACGCTACGGACGCACCGCAGCCTTGAAGTTAATTGTTCAACCTTGTGATAAAGATGATTAGATTTTTCCGTTTTTACATGTAATGGAACACCGGTGGAATGAAACTGACAGGGAAAAACCGAAGTACTCGGGGAAAACATTGTCTCAGTGCCACTTTGTCCAACACAAATCACACATGGAACGAGCCGGGATCGAAACCGGGTCTCCGCGGTGACAGGCCGGCGACTAACCGCTTGAGCCACGCCACGGCACGGCCAAAGAGGACGGACGAAGCTTTGTATGTGGTACGCAGTTTGATACGTCATGGGAGGTGTGTAAAATTAATGAATGGAAGCAAAATTCAACTCCCGCATTCAAATGAACCAGGGGTGGCACTTCATCACAAAGTAGCTATATCTCATAATAATTTGGTCAGACAAACTTTATTCTACCAAAGGCCATTTTAACGGCGGGGGGCGGTTTGGAATGTTGAGTCCGCCATAAACACGAGTATGGCTGTTAGCGAATCGGTTCGCAGATATTTCACAGCTGACTGTAATTAACAGAACAGCAGTGATTTAAAGGCTGTTCCAGGACCCAATGTAATTCGCTTCCAGACAGCATTAAAACAATTGTGCTGATCCCAGTGCCCGCGTGGTTTAAGGCGTGGGACTGCGGCCGCTCGCTTGCTGGGATTGCGGGTTCGAATCCCGCCGGGTGCATGGATGTCTGTCCCTCGTGAGTGTTGTGTGTTGTCAGGTAGAGGTCTCTGCGTCGCTCTGATCACTCGTCCAGAGGAGTCCTACCGCGTGTGGTGTGTCTGAGTGTAATCGTGAAGCCCCGATAATGAGGAGGGCCTGGCCCACTGGGCGTTACCAGCAAATTGTTTGTCTTTCTAATTAGATTAATTGGATTTATAAACTTACATTAATTTTTTGGTTTATTCTGTGACACTCTGTAAACTGCAAACACTTGTACAGCATATGTTCCTTTCTATCGTGGACAGGCCCTGAGTGTTCCAGGAGGTTGAAGCTCCCAGATTTCAAGACTGTCGGCACATGAAGGTGGTAAGGTTGTCAGCCCTACGCACCGGCCGCCTTTGGGCCCCCCCCCCCCCCGGAAATATTCCTGGTACTCATTTCTGTTAGAGGTTGAGTCGACCCCAGGGCCATGATGCGGCCGGAAGGATTATGTCAATGAAAAATTCCAATGGCACCAACGGGAATCGAAGCCGAGACCTTCCGGTTTGTAGCGCAGTGCCTCAACCAACTGCGCCACCGCGTGCCTCACAAGTAAATCTACTTTCCGATGCTATACCTCTGCTGACATACAGGCCTGTATCAGCAGCACAGCAGAGTTTTAAACTTTAGGACCCAATTCAATTTCCGGACGGAGGGTGTCTGCATTCATTGCAGAACCATATCCGGACACAGCCTTTCAAGGGACCACAGCCGTTCCTCATTCAAATTTCTCCTTTCATCTGTCAAGGTCCTCTCTCCCTCCCTCCCTCTCTCCTTCCCTCCCTCCCTTACGACATACATGACGTCAGCGGTTAATAGGGCGTCTCCAGCCACAGGGATGTAACGGTATAAAATAAATGCGTTCAGAAACGAAGATGGAGTGCAAGTGGAAAGGCTGTTGTGAGATTTTTTATTCTCGCAGCGATGACTACAAATATTATTGTCGTCTGGGGTATGACGTCGTGTAGTTTTGTATCACTAAATGTTGATATTTTGTATTTTATCGGCCAATTGCACGTCATCACCCCCCCCCCCCTACACGTTAGTTATATCCTAATGACAGCTGTCGGCAAGTAGACTGTATTAATTTCTGTATAAGTGGACACAGAATTTGGTTTCAATATGAATTATATCAAAGAGGGAGCAATTTTTTTTAAAAAATTAGCAGCTACCTCAAAGTTCTACACACTAGACGAGTGCCATGATTCAAGTACCATACTGAAAACCCCAACATATTAGGTATCAGTTTTTAAAAATTAAAATCTAACAAGAATAACGGGTACTTTACATGAAGACCCTGTGTACATTTATGATAATATCGCGCTAAAGTCTTCTTAGAATGAGAAATGTTTCAGACAAAGTTGCAGAGAAAATCAAAACACACATTTTATGTTCAATAATTTTTTTCCGAAAATCGTGCCGTTTATGAGATAACGTGGAAAAATATGGTACAGCCAGACAGGCCACAGATGGCAATATAACACGGCGCATGCGCTTTGCATCCTGGATAACTAAGGCTACAGACACACACTCAGGGTATGTAATGCTTATTGCATTTCCACGGCAACAGTGGTTACGGGAACGCGCCCCAGTGTTACCCTTATATGTAAATTGCCTGTGTTGCTGCACCTCTGTAAGATAGAGTTAACTGAATTAGAGGAACTTGTATCGGACTCCCGGTATTAAGGTGTGATTAATGAAATACTCAAGTTTCTTGTGAGAAAGCCTTCAGATGGCGCATTTCATTCGGCCAGTACCATTCACAGACCGTGCACTGCTTGTCCATTGTCTTTGCTACGGTCTCTTGTCCTGACGTATTTGTCTTCACTTTGCTGGCTGTCTGCCAACAATGGTCTACATTCTGTGCGTATCTTCTTCCGTTTCACTTCCACAATACCTCCTAACACATGAACAAAAGCGCTTTAACGTGTCTGCTGTCTCTGTGTGACATCTTATGAATGTAGGCTGTAGTATCGTCGCTTCGGATATCCCTAATATCTCTGTCTTCAGGGAGAAAAGGTTACTTCATGACCTCTGCCGATACCTAACCGTAAAGAACAGCAACTGTATGATAATTTCTCCTTTTTAAGCTTGTTTCCTTTTATTTGAAGCGCCGGCTAAGGTCACGGCGTCTCTTTGTCTTTATGCATGAGAGACTCCAAAACTACGGTATGGATTTTCATGAAATTTGGTGTTGGGGACATTAATGGGGGAATTGTCAACACATTTCACTTGCATCGGAGATTGGCGGTGGAAAGCGGACACTTTACAGTAAAGTGTATTTATGTATGCGCGTATATGAGTGCAAACCGCTATTGTGTTTAATGTTCTGAACACCAAATGTACATGTCACTCGAACTCATAACGGGATCCAAAATACTGCCTTCTGTCAAAAGAGCGGCATCCAGTCCCAAAGAACCTACCATAAATTTTAGTATTCTGTATTTGGGGGTCTCTCACACTGAGGGAGGAACAAAGACTGAGGGTGTTCGAGAATAGGGTGCTGAGGAGGATATTTGGGCCTAAGAGGGACGAGGCGACAGGGGAGTGGAGAAGACTACATAACGAGGAACTTAATGACCTGTACTCATCACCAAATATTATTCGGGTAATCAAATCGAGACGAATGAGATGGGCAGGGCATGTAGCACGTATGGGGAAAAGAGAGATGCATAGAGGATTTTGGTGGGGAGACCTGAGGGAAGGCGACCACTTGGGAGACCCAGGCGTAGATGGGAGGATAATATTAAAATGGATCTTCAAGAAGTGGGATGGGGCACATGGACTGGATTGAGCTGGCTCAGGATAGGGACAGGTTGCGGGCTCTTGTGAATGCGGTAATGAACCTCCGGGTTCCATAAAATGCGGGGGGGGGGGGAATTTCTTGACTAGCTGAGAAACTGTTAGCTTCTCAAGAAGGCCTTTGCTCCATGTAGTCAGTTAGTTAGTTAGTTAGTTAGTTAGTTATATTTGGGGGCCACCCTGACCCCCGGGGCCTTCCGTACCGCGGGGACTGCGGTGACTCCGTTCACGTCTGTAACACTGATGCTGTGCAAAGACTTCAACTAAGCCGCGGCGAACACCCAGATCACTCTTTCAGTACGCTTGTTACCGCAGTCTGTACTTAATGGCAATATTCAAACACAAAATTTTGTTGCGCAAGCCCCTGTCGGATCCACGGTTCCCGACAGACGAACTAAAGGCCTCTGGGGCCCACGTGACATCGACAGTGGCCATGACTTTTGCATATGTAGCAGCTTTGTCACTTACAGAATGGCGTGTTGTCAGAGCCACAGTTTTACAGCTGTCAGCAGTACACTGCACAGATTGCTGCACTGCTGAATTTGTGCAACATACTTTAAGCAGGGTTTTACAGCACCCCGTAGTCCTGCCACTTAACCTTCTAAAGCCCAGTGGTTACTTTATGTACCGCCAGGTTTAACATTCACAAATTCTACGTTCTGCCCACACAGTGTATTTATGTGTTTTGTGTGGATCTGAGAACAAACAGCGATTATTTCCCTATACAGCATTAACTGACTGGTTTTTATAACCGAGACGGAGTGTGTTTACTGCGCGGTACGGACTGAATCTATATGTACACACCTAGAGCCCAGTGGTTACTTTATGTACCGCCAGGTTTAACATTCACAAATTCTACGTTCTGCCCACACAGTGTATTTATGTGTTTTGTGTGGATCTCAGAACAAACAGCGATTATTTCCCTATACAGCATTAACTGGCTGGTTTTTATAACCAAGACAGAGTGTGTTTACTGCGCGGTACGGACTGGTTCTTCATATATGATTCAGATTACTCTGTGTCTGCAAAGGGCCTTGACTTTCCTGTTGAAATGAAGGCTTCAAATTCCTCTTAGGACTTCGCTGTTTTCTCTGTTTATTGGCATTTATTGATCTGTGGCAGCATATTTATCCATCCAGGGTGTGTTATTTTTATAAAAATAGGTAGTGCGTTGTCATTTCTTGGGTTAAAGAAATTAATATAGATAATTACACGTACTTTTAAACACAACTGTTCACTGTATTCCAACACAGCTACATGTTTCGATCCACTGCAGAACTATCATCAGGCTGTTAAATAACTTTTTAAAAAATTACCTTACACCCCGATGATAGTTCTGTACTGGACCGAAACATGCAGTTCTTTGTTTCTTAGACTTAACATCTACCTGACAACACACAACACTCACAAGAGACAGACATCCATGCACCCTGCGGGATTCGAACCCGCAATCCCAGCAAGCGAACTGCCGCAGACCCACGCATTAGACCGCGCAACCAAAGGGATAGGCTGAAACGTACACATGTTACAATAAAATGCACAGTTGTGTTACAAAGAGAGTCTGTGTAATTTTTTTGTATTGATATTTCAACATAGCAGGATGACAACGGTCGAATTAACCCTTTAAAGACGAAGCGTATCTGTTTTATATAAGGACTCAGTGCGTACCGCGCTGTAAACACTCTCCACTTCGATTATAAAAATCAGTCTCTTAATGTTTTATAAGGCAAAAGTTGCTGTTTGTTCTGAGATCCGTGCAAAACACATAAACGCAATGTGGGCATCACGTAGAATTTTTGAATGTTAAGCCTGTTGGTACGTAAAGTTGCCGCTAGGCTTTAAAAGGTTAAAATGAGCAGTTTTGTTTTAAGTAAATCGCGAAAGAAGATGAAAGCCATGTTAATGTATTGAGTGGGTCTCTAACGTGTCGAGGTGCTTGTACGGATCCTGGCAAAGTGAATGCCGACGGATTATTGAGGCGCAGTGCGTTATTTTGAACTATTTTACGTCCCGCATTTACTCTCGGAAACTGGTTATTCCGTCTGTTGTTGGGTACTGATGTTGGTTAGGCAGTTTCATGAAACTGTGTAAAAACTGGTTGTTCCATCTGTTGTTGGGTGCTGATGTTGGTTATGCAGTTTCATGAAACTGTGTCAAAACTGGTTGTTCCATCTGTTGTTGGGTGCTGATGTTGGTTATGCAGTTTCATGAAACTGTGTCAAAACTGGTTGTTCCATCTGTTGTTGGGTGCTGATGTTGGTTAGGCAGTTTCATGAAACTGTGTCAAAACAGACTGTCTTCCATATGAGAGATTTGAGGTTATCTTAGCGGTGCTGATACATTTTGAGTTCCTGTTGGACATAACGTATGTTAGAGTGGTGTCTAAGTACCAAGATTTCGGAATAACTTACTGCCTCTATCTTCAGGGAAGTCCAAGAATAGGTTATACGAAGGGATGGTAAAATTGTGATGTGGGCAAATAGGGGGATGTAGCTGTACACCATTCTAACTTCGGCACTAGACGGGAGTGGGTGGTTCACGTCACGTCTAGGCGTCTTTGCCTCCGAGAAGGACGCTGTACCATTTATAGGGGATGTTAGGTGGGCAGTATGTCCAGTCTAGAAGGGTACTGAAAAGGGATAGTCTCTTAAGTCAAAATCCGTCCAAACACAACTAAATTCTATTCATTATACAGAACTACATGTTTCGACCCATTTCAGGTCATGTTCAGGTTCAAAATTGATCTTTAAAACATACTGAGGAAGAAATGTACATTATGTAAGTGCATTACGTAATGTGTTTCTTCCTTAATATGTTTTAGAGACCAATTTTGAACCTGAAGATGACCTGAAATGGGTCGAAACATGTAGTTCTGTATAATGAATAGAATACAATTGTGTTTGGATAGACACTGATTTAGTTTATTTACTATCAACAACACAACGGTATCACATTCTTTCAAATGAAAAAACGTTTACTTCCACAGGGTTCAAACCCCGGACAGAAGGACTTCGCAACTCATAGCTGCGCCGATCCCAGTGGCCGCGCGGTCTAAGGCGTAGGTCTGCGGCCGAGCGCTTGCTGGGATCGTGGGTTCGAATCCCACCGGCGGGGGCATGGATGTTTATCTCCTGTCAGTGTTGTGTGTTGTCAGGTAGAGGTCTCTGCGAGGGGCCGATCCCTCGTCCAGAGGAGTCCTACCGACTGTGGTGTGTGTCTGAGTGTGATCAAGTGAAAATAAACAACCTCTGGACACCTGCTGTGAGTAGGTAGAAGAAGGAAGGACTACGAAAAGAAACGAAACTGACAGCTACGATATTTGAACACTAACTGAGTTGCTCGCCTGTTAGCAATTTGAGTGTGCTTAATTAAGGACCGAGTTGTGTTTCAGTCCCATTGTTAAATTGATACGTTATCCAGTGAAGAGAGCCCGTATTTGCTGCGCAAACATTCACAGAAGGCAACAAATGTTGGATCATAATTCAGACGTAGAATTATGGCATTAGTGTGGGTTTGTGATTTTACACGAAAACTACGTTAAAGACAAGACAGATCAACGTTGCTGGTTTGTTTTGCTTATATCGGTTCACTAAACTTAATTTCGTAAGTTGAAATTAACGTCATTAGGCATTTACTTGTCTCTCTTGTACTGAATTACAAAGCTGATGTAACCCTTCAATTCAGTTCTTATCTCTTCGTAAGCAGCACTGAGTCCGTTCTCCTTTATTTCTTTGACAACTCACTTTTTTTATATTTCATTTTGCCCTTCCCCCTGCAGTACCTTCTTTTCGTCCTTTTCATCAGAATGAATGTTGAGACCGTCCCCTTTGTCTTTTAATGTCGCCTGCTTCACAGACGCTGTGGGCGTGTCCACATGTGCACTGTGTTTCATCAGAAGGTAGAAAGACAAGTTCACTGATTGTGTCCTGTTGGAGGGATAAGTGAGTGCGTAGAGAGTGGGAGATTAGAGGTAGACAGAGATGTGGACAGACAGAAAGAGTTGGTGTAATTATACAGTGCAAGGAATATAAGTGTAAAGAGGAAAACAAGATAAATATGAGAACGGCACGTATAAAACATTCAGTCAGTCAGTCGTAACATCCTTAGGGTTGGTGCTGCGTCACAGTGTCAGTCAGTGTCAACGTTCTGCCATAAATTTGATGTCAAACATGAGACCTTGCATTATTTCTACACAGATTTGGGTAAGTGAAAGTGAAATTCGGGAGTTTACTCACTCATATTGGGTCAGGCATTATATTTACAGTCGAACCCGGTTACAACGACTCCGGTTTATGCGACACCTCGCGTATAGCGTCAGATATTCTGTGGTACCAATTAATTCCTCACTGTTAACCATAACATTATATTCCTCGGCTATAACGACACTCATTTATAACCACACAAAATATTCGGTCCCTTCCATGACGTTATAACCGGGTTCGTCTGTATGTTCTTGATATAAAGTTGCACAGCTTTACAAAAAAAAGTCCGTGTAATTAACCGAATAATCTGCATGGAAATAAAGGCGTTTTAATATTGCGGCACGAATAGTGGCTTTCGAGATGGTTTAGTTGGTATAGCGACTCGTTACGGCGTGGACGGTCCGGGGATCGAATACCGGTGGGGGCCAGATTTTCTGCGCCCTTCCAAACCGGCCCTGGGGCCCACCCAGCCACCCGTACAATTGGTATCGGGTCGCTTTCCCAGGGGTAGAGCGGCCGGAGCGTGGTGGCAACCTCCCACCTCATAATGCCGCGTTGCATATGTGTAGGCTGTATACCTCTGCCTCGCGTATGTGCCTGCATGGGCATGTAATGGTTGACCTTTACCTTTACCATCTAGTACAAAATTTGTCGGAGGTCATGCTACTCAGTTCTCCGAAACACTGACCTGTATCCACCGCGCTACATGGCCTCAGATCTCAGTGGACCGTGATCTTAAACAAATAAATTCATGGCGTCGATACGAAATAATTGTGCAGTTCATTGCAAATTACAAGCTGCAGCAGACATTTGTCAGCAGCAGTGAAGCGTTTGCAGTTGTACTGCTGTACGTGCCGCGTTTCTGAAACAGACTGTTCAGATCCCCTGTTCACACTGGCGCGTGTGATGCAGTCATTGAAACAGGGTGAAGTGACTCGTTTTCAGTTAAATACAACGTACGTCTGGCGTACAGAAATTTTCCAAAAATTTAGACGCCCATTTGAAATTCCATGTCCCAGACGGGGGACGTCAAACAAATTCCATACTGAGGTCCCACAAACATTAGGTGCACACAATTCAGTCGCCACGACGAGCCGGCGCCCGGGTTTTGTGCACCCCTGCTCTACCTTTTAATAAATTTGACTTTGTTGCAGCTGTTGCTGCCTTCAGTGCACGATCTTTAGAAACAGATTATTATTAGTAGCAGGGGACGAACACAAGTCTGCACCAGTAAAGTAGCTAACAAATTATTAGTAGCAGGGGGATGAACACAAGTCTGCACTAGTAAAGTAGCTAACAAATTATTAGTAGCAGGGGGATGAACACAAGTCTGCACCAGTAAAGTAGCTAACAAATTATTAGTAGCGGGGGGACGAACACAAGTCTGCACCAGTAAAGTAGCTAACAAATTATTAGTGGCAGGGGACGAACACAAGTCTGCACCAGTAAAGTAGCTAACAAATTATTAGTAGCAGGGACGAACACAAGTCTGCACCAGTAAAGTAGCTAAAAAATTATTAGTAGCAGGGCGATGAACACAAGTCTGCACCAGTAAAGTAGCTAACAAATTATTAGTGGCAGGGGGACGAACACAAGTCTGCACCAGTAAAGTAGCTAACAAATTATTAGTAGCAGAGGGACGAACACAAGTCTGCACCAGTAAAGTAGCTAACAAATTATTAGTAGCAGAGGGACGAACACAAGTCTGCACCAGTAAAGTAGCTAACAGATTATTAGTAGCAGGGAGATGAACACAAGTCTGCACCAGTAAAGTAGCTAACAAATTATTAGTAGCAGAGGGACGAACACAAGTCTGCACCAGTAAAGTAGCTAACAAATTATTAGTAGCGGGGGGACGAACACAAGTCTGCACCACTAAAGTAGCTAACAACAACAGCCCAGAAATCAAGTCGAAATCGGTCCAAACAGAACTAAATTCTATTTGTTATACAGAACTACATGTTTCGACCTATTTAAAGTCACCCTCATTTTCACAGTTTCTCTGTAACACATATTGAGGAAGGAAGGTAAATCAGTCAAATGCGGTTAAAACTAAAACGCGCCCACGTTTCAGTCCTCCACATGGCCCACCGTCAGGTACAGAATACATATTTCAGACACAACTGTTTGTGTGTGCGTGCGTGTACGTGTGCGTGCAAGTGAATATTTAGAATTTGCGAGCTCACAAATTTTACAATCTGATTTTACACTTAACGTAGCATTAAACTGTAAATATTTAACCCTTCCTGTCTATATTTTATTTTGTTAAAGCAACTGCTGTAAAATTCTTAAATCCATTAAAGTTACTAGGATTTGTGTTTCGTTCTTTTGGCTCTTTTTTGACTTCGATTAATCAAGTTTGCACATTTCCTGATGCGTGTATGTAGCTTTGGCTAACGTGTTTCATCTTGGACCTCATGTATATATACTGTGCAGTTTTTTTTGGCGTTCAGAGTTTATTCGTTAAGTTGCATCTACATCCAGGGTCAGAGTACGTGTTTTAAGTTTCTCCGTTTCTTAGATTATTTCAACTTGTGTTGAACGATATCGATTTTTTCGTTCGCTCCGATCCCTCGTGTACGTCGGTCTTTGTACAGCAGGTGTCTGAATGTTTACAGGCTATGCTACGTAAAGGGCTTTTGCATTCGACAGCAGTATGTATAGTAATATTGGAATGTGTCGACATAAAGGGATGAATTCGATAGAAAACACTCCGGCTCGATTACAAAAACCAGTCAGTTAATGCTGTATAGGGAAATAATCGCTGTTTGTTCTGAGATCCACACAAAACACGTAAATACACTGTGTGGGCAGAACGTAGAATTTGTGAATGTTAAACCTGGCGGTACATAAAGTAACCACTGGGCT
>BLKM01000075.1:915172-944934 GCA_013340265.1 Coptotermes formosanus
CGCCAGGTTTAACATTCACAAATTCTACGTTCTGCCCACACAGTGTATTTATGTGTTTTGTGTGGATCTCAGAACAAACAGCGATTATTTCCCTATACAGCATTAACTGGCTGGTTTTTTTAGCCGAGACGGAGTGTGTTTACTGCGCGGTACGGACTGAATCTACACGTACATACCTAAAGCCCAGTGGTTACTTCATGTACGCCAGGTCTGACATTCATGAATTCTACGTTCTGCCCACACAGTGTATTTATGTGTTTTGTGTGGATCTCAGAACAAACAGCGATTATTTCCCTACACAGCATTAACTGGCTGGTTTTTATAACCGAGACGGTGTGTGTTTACTGCGCGGTACGGACTGAATCTACACGTACACACCTAATGCCCAGTGGTTACTTTATGTACGCCAGGTCTGACATTCATGAATTCTACGTTCTGCCCACAAAGTGTATTTATGTGTTTTGTGTGGATCTCAGAACAAACAGCGATTGTTTCCCTATACAGCATTAACTGACTGGTTTTTATAACCGAGACGGTGTGTGTTTACTGCGCGGTACGGACTGAATCTATACGTACACACCTAAAGCCCAGTGGTTACTTTATGTACCGCCAGGTCTGACTTTCATGAATTCTACGTTCTGCCCACAAAGTGTATTTATGTGTTTTGTGTGGATCTCAGAACAAACAGCGATTGTTTCCCTATACAGCATTAACTGACTGGTTTTTATAACCGAGACGCAGTGTGTTTACTATGCGGTACGGACTGAATCTATATGTACACACCTAAAGCCCAGTGTTTACTTTATGTACCGCCAGGTTTAACATTCACAAATTCTACGTTCTGCCCACACAGTGTGTTTATGTGTTTTGTGTGGATCTCAGAACAAACAGCGATTATTTCCCTATACAGCATTAACTGACTGGTCCTTATAACCGAGACGGAGTGTGTTTACTGCGCGGTACGGACTGGGTCTTTAAATTATTTCAGGCCAGTGTTCCATTTTATTGGTTAAATTAGTGCCTTCGTCATTATGCTACACACTTTAAGAAATTTAATTTGCCATGTGATTTTTATTGCGTAAATAATCAAATTTTTCACTGTACGTAACATTTAAAAATATAATAATATGAGGCTTTGTTGTTGGTTGTATTTATGCCAACTCATGCTTCCGTATTGTCACCTGTTACTATTTGGACCACAGACAAACGTGCGGTCTGATACAGGCCTATATAACAGTAGCACCAACAAATGCACACAAGTACGTATATTGGAACGGGTTTATGCACACCTTGACCTCTACATGTATCGGCTGACCATCTGGCCATCTTCAGGGACGTAAAATACAAAGGACGGGTATATTAAAAATATAAAGTGAAATTACAGGAGTGTCACAACCATTGCACGTGCATAAAGTAAAAATCATAACAACTCATACTTTGAATTCTGTAACTGTCAGTTGTTATTGAGAAATGTGTTTGTCCTTTTCCTAGTAATGGAGCACCGGTGGAATGAAACTGACAGGGGAAAACCGAAGAACTCGGGGAAAAACCTGTCCCAGTGCCACTTTGTCCACCACAAATCCCACATGGACTGACCCGGGATCAAACCCGGGTCTCCGCGGTGGAAGGCCGGCGGCTAACCGCCTGAGCCATGGCACGGCCGAGAAATGTGCTGATATTAAGGCTCTTTCACCAAGTACCTCTATTGAATGTAGACGTTTTTATAGACACCTCAAAATACGCGGGCCGGGATAGCTCAGTCTGTATAGCGACTCGCTACGGGCTGGACGGTCCGGGGATCGAATCCCGGTGGGGGCGCGATTTTCGGCAGCCGTCCAGACCGGCCCTGGGGCCCACCCAGCCTCCTGTACAATGGGTACCGGGTCTCTTTCGCGGGGGTAAAGTGGCCGGGGCGTGGGGCTAGCCACCCCATTCCCTCCTCGTGCCGAGGCTCACGAATGGGTAGGGCTATATCTCTACTCCCCCTCTTGGGTCCTCAGGGCCTGTTGTAGGGTGAACCTTTGCCTTTACCTAAATAACACAACCCTATAAGAACCATGGCTAGCGTGTGTTATCCCCATTACAAATTGCAGTAAATCTGGCTGTCCAGTAAATATAGTTTAGAAAATGGAGTATAAATATGTTGCTGACGCACGGAGAAATCGTGTAGCGTGTGTTTTGTAAAACTTGGATAAACGCGTTTAGATTTGTATTGTTTTATGAAATTATTTAGATATTTGAATGTATGTAAAATAACATAGGGAAGGATTTTTATGATCTGCAAACATTTCCTAACTTGTTATTCATTTACTCCTTCATTCTGTCTTTATTTTCCAGTATTATTTCTATAACACTTATTTCTATAACACTTTAAGCGGGTTACATAAAGGAACCAAGAAACAATTTCTAATCAGTGGTTAGTTAACGTTCCGATTAACCGTATACCTTTGCAACCAAGTGGATTTTTAAAAGATGTTTTTGGCACCTGGATAGACGCAATGTAATGCGCATGTTTCTATCGTAGTCAAAACCCCACGCAATGAGTCAGCCATACATTCTGCTGTCGCCTGCTTCGTAAACCGTCAACTGACGTATTTAGAAACAAACGCCGGTATTTATAAACACAAAGTTTGTTCTGTCAGCACCCCAGTAACTCAGGGGAGACAAAGGGGCTTCAAAACAGAATTTTAGACCGGACGTGTCGCCCATATTTCATTTACTGACAGGCGAAATATTAGTGAATGGTTGTGACACGTCACACAGTTCCGGAGTTCTGGTGTAATCTGTAGCAGTCTGGCTGAACTGACACAATGTCTGCAGCGAAGTTACTGTAACCTGTAGAACGTATAATACTGTATAGCTGCGGTTCCCAAACTTTTATGTGTGTGACCCTATATAGCAAGCGGTATGTGACCCGCGAACGTACCGTGGAAACAGCCAACACTCAGCGATATTTACTGCAAATGAACTGATACTAAGGCATTGTCTTGAAAACTGCATAACATTGCCGCTTTTTAAAAAATATTAAATTCTTTATGTTGCTTATCAAATCAAGTAATTTTTGGGACAATATTAAGCTGTTAAAGCCAAGCGGTAACTTTACGTACCGTCAGGTTTAACATTAAAAAATTCTACGTGGTGCCCACATTGCGTTTATGTGTTTTGTACGGATCTCAGAACAAACAGCAACTTTTGCCTTATAAAACATTAAGAGATTGGTTTTTATAACCGAAGTGGAGAGTGTTTACAGTACATTAAGAGATTGGTTTTTATAACCGAAGTGGAGAGTGTTTACAGCGCGGTACGCACTGAGTCCTTATATAAAACAGATACGCTTCGTCTTTAAAGGGTTAAATCCCACGCTTTATGCGTACTTCCTTATCCAGTCCTGCTGTTACACTGTTCAGACTGCGGTCAGGCATGTCATGAAATATGCAGTGGGGCTGAGCCTAACACTACTCACTGAAATTGGTTTTTCCAATAAGTGCATATCTCTTTAGGGTGAGGTAAAGGTATCCCTGTACAGCCCTCGACAGGCCCTGAGGGCTTCAGGAGGTTGAGGCTCCCAGATTTCAAGACAATTGGCACATGAAGGTAGTAAGGTTGTCAGCCCTACGCACCGGCCGCCTTTACCCTCCAGCAAATATTCCTGGTACTCATTTCTGTTAGAGGCTGAGTTGACCCCAGGGCCACAGTGCGGCCGGAAGGATTATGTCAATGAAAAATGAAACAATTTGTATTTAAAGCATTGAGGAAGGAATGTGAGTCCAAAAAATACGGATTTTATAAAGTTATAGTCCTTCCTCAATATGTTTTAAACATTTTGTGAACCTGAGGATGACCTGAAATAGGTCGAAACATGTAGTCCTCTATAGGAAATGGAATTAAGTTGTGTTTGGACGGATTTTGACTTGATTTTTGCTATAAACAACACAACGAGATGACAACCTTCAAAATGTAAAAAGTATGATGTATATCTAAATGTTCAAAATTAACTACGGTTAAGTTTTAAACCGATGTGGTGCCAGCAAGTATTCCTGATCCAATTACTCATTCTACAATGTCCTTCGTGCACGCCCCGGTTTGTTTACTGGCCGTCCGTATGTGTGTTCCGGCGAAGACGTGTTCTTGCGAGACAGCGATGTGTTTGTGATTGTGCCAGGAGTGCCAACTGTTGTGCGAGTTTTAACTTATAACAGAGTCTGCTCTAAATGCAAGCATGCCAAGTGTAACTGGAGGCTTCAGTAAAATCCTTATACGCTAGTGACATCTGTGTAACATAGACACGGAAATCAGTAATGTGGAATGTTAGTGCATACGAAATTACGCAGTGCGCCTTGGGTTTTTATACATTATTTTGTCTGAATTATATTTTGTACTTTGCCTGCAGGTAAATTTGTGTTCGCATTACTGAAGACGTCATCACTGTACGTAACTGAAGTGACGTTTCATTTAGGAATATTTTGTAGGGGCAGACTGAGGTGATGTGAGTAGGCGTTTGTTAAAATGGCGGAAACAAACACACGTGATGATAAATATGGCGACGAGTATCATCGACTGCGCAGTCTAACTGGTGCTTATGAAATACGCCAGCATTCTGTAAGTAAATCACATTTTGCGGTGAAAGAAAGTCAGTAGTTCTTTAGACGTTTACGGTACACGGTGATGTTGAATTGTGAGTCTGTAAACAGGGCAAGCAGAAATGCTGTTGTGTGATGTAAGGTACAATTTTATTGTACAATGTGACGCTGTATGGTCACAGATGCTGGTACAGCTGACTTAACGCACTAACTCCATAGAGTAGGGTCCTTCCTGAGAAGCTAACAGTTCCTCAGCTAGTCAAGAAATTTTCCGTATTTTATGTGACCTGGAAGTCCATCGCCGTGTACATAAGAGCCCGCCACTTGCATATGAATCATACTTTTTGAAGATTTACTTTAATATTATCCTGCTATCTCCGCCTAGGACTTCCAAATGTGCACTCAAGTTTCCCCACCAAAACTTAACGTGCACTTCTTCTGTCCCCCCATACGTGCCACATCCCAACCCCCCCATATCATCTTGATTTGATGACTGTAATGATATTAGGTGAGCAATACAAATCATGAGCCAATCACAGTGGCCGCGTTATCTAAGGCGTGGGTCTGCGGCCGCTCGCTTGCTGGGATTGCGGGTTCGAATCCCGCGGGGAACATGGATGTCTGTCTCTTGTAAGTGTTGTGTGTTGTCAGGTAGAGGTCTCTGCGTCGGGCCGATCCCCCATCCAGAGGAGTCCTACCGAATGTGTGGTGTGTCTGAGTGTAATCGTGAAGCCTCGATAATGAGGAGGCCCTGGCCCTTTAGGGGTTGCTGCACCACTGGCAAAAGAAAATACAAATCTTTAACCTCCTCATTATGTAGTCTTCGCCACTCCCTGTTACCTCGTCCCTTTTAGTCCCAAGTATCTTTCTCAGTCCCAGTGGCCGCGCAGTCTAAGGCGTAGGTCTGCGACTGAGCGCTTGCTGGGATTGCGGGTTCGAATCCCACCGGGGGCATGGATGTTTGTCTTGTACAGTGTTTGTGTTGTCAGGTAGAGGTCTCTGCGGCGGGCCGATCCCTCGTCCAGAGGAGTCCTACCGACTGTGGTGTGTGTCTGAGTGTGATCAAGTGAAAATAAACAACCTCGACACCTGCTCTGAACAGGTAGAAGAGGGAAGGACTACTATGTTCCTCAGTACCCTATTCTCGAACACCCTCAGGCTACGTTCCTCCCTCAATATCTCGTTCTTCTTGATTTGATCACCCTAATAATATTTGGCGATGAGTACAGGTCATAAAGCTCCGCGTTATGTAGTCTTCTCCACTCCCCTGTTATCTCTTCCCTCTCAGACCCAAATATCCTCCTCAGCACCCTATTCTCGAACACCCCCAGCATATATGCTTCCCTCAATGTGAGAGACCAAATTTCACACCCATGCCGAAATACGAATAGTGCGATTAACCCTTTAAAGACGAAGCGTATCTGTTTTATATAAGGACTCAGACCGTATCGCGCTGTAAACACTCTCCACTTCGGTTATAAAAACCAATCTCTTAATGTTTTATAAGGCAAAAGTTGCTGTTTGTTCTGAGATCCGTACAAAACACATAAACGCAATGTGGGCACCACGTAGAATTTTTTAATGTTAAACCTGGTGGTACGTAAAGTTACCGCTAGGCTTTAAAACGTTAAGTAAAGCACAAATAACTGTCCATACTCTTTGGCCCAATAATAACACTACTTGGTGTCTGCCCAGTCCAAAACCATCGCCGAATCGATGCAGGGGGTTTGTAACCCTCACGGCTAAAATTCCATTCCCGGTAACCCCCTACCCCCGTTTCCCGTGAACAATTAACATGTCCCGATTAGTAGTAACCCTGCAGCTGTCTGCTTAACGCAAGGTCGGCGGGCTGTAATTGTCACGTGAATGCATGCTGTACAGTTCAAGGACTGCCTCCCGGGTTGACACCGGCAAACATCCAGTGAACACTGCAGTTAATTAATTAGCCAATCAGTGGGAAACAATGGATTAATAGTTAATGAATATGGCTTGCACTGGGTCGTCATTTCGTGCCGAGTTAGTAGCTTGGTTTAGTGGGTTGTGTTTGTATCCTCGCGGCTATGACTATTGTGTCTATTGGTGTCTATTGGCCGTAGCAAGGCAGGCAATCACTGCTTGTGTCGGACGCTATGAACTGAGGCTAACGTCCTGTGCGACCCGTGATGCTTGCATCATTCGGATGTGTGCAGTGACGGTGCAAACAGATCCACACAGTCCGCTAGTTCAGGCTTCTTGCGCCGCGATGGTGGTGACATCTGCTCTCTTCTGGGATGTTACGCAGCGTCGAGTAGTAAAACTTTACCGACGTTTCGGGGAAATCTATTGGTCCCGTCTTTTTGACCCTTGAAAATGGGACCGATAGGTTGTCCCGAAACGTCGGTAAAGGACTACCATTCGACGCTGCGTAATATACCAGAAGACTGCAGGTCTCAAGCCCACTCCAGTATATGAACATTAGTTATACACACACACAAACACACACACACACACAGTTACTGCTACATGTTTCGGCCAACCATGTGGCCATCTGCAGGGATGTAAAATACAAATATTAGATATATTAAAAATATAATATCAAACGTCTGTATTTTATATCCCTGAAGATGACCACATTGTTGGGTGAAGCATGCAGGAGTTCATTGTGTGTGTGTGTGCGCGCGTGCGTGCGTGTTCTTTGTGCGTGCGCGCGCGTGTGTGTATGTGTGACTAATTTTCTTATACTTGTGTGGGTCTGTTGGTGCCATTATTCTGTATGGAGGGTAACATATGCCATCGGGCAAACTGACTGACTGACTGACTGATTGACTGGACTGTCAGACTAACCCCATGTGGCAGGGTCCTTCTTCAAACGCTAACAGTTCGTCAGCTAGTCAAGAATTTCCCCGCATTTTATGTAACCCCTGCCCTGCATTTTTTCAAATTATCCGTATGGTCGGTTACTATTTTGAGGGCAATTCTAAGGAAGTTAATCAACCATCTTTGTCCGTAGAATATGTCTGTGTTTGTAGCTTATGTGGGGGCCGCGGTGGCTCAGTTTGTTGAGGTGCTTCGCTACAAACCGGCACGTCGCAGGTTCGATTCCCGATTGTATCAGTGTATTTTTTCATTGGCATAATCCTGTTGGCCGCACTGTGGCCCTGGGGTCGACTCAGCCTCTAACAGAAATGAGTACCAGGAATATTTCCTGGGGGGGGGGGGGGGGGTAAATGCGGCCGGTGCGTATGGCTGACAACCTTACCACCTTCATGTGCCTCGACCTCCTGGAACCCTACGGGCCTGTCCAGGCCTGTAATGGGACTGCTTTACCTTTGTAGCTTATGTAAATATGACACGTGTGCGCACGCATGCAATTATTGCAAAGCAGTTAACGTGTCCGTCCAGCTAGTCTTACGTTTGATGTCATGTTAAGACTCCAGATGGCGAATGTGTCCCGCGCAAGGCACAGCTTGCGTGCTGTATGCCGTGTACGTGGGATGGGGGTGGAATGGGAAATCTTTATTTATTACGGCTTTCTTAGACAGTTTTTATTGATGACATCAACAATAGCTGTGAAGAGTTCTGCTGCTAATGATGTGTTTTTATTTGCATGCAGTCGGAATACGGACTCACAGAAGATCAGGTAGCAGGTGAGTGTTGTACTGTGTCTCGTTTTTAACTACGTACAGTAAGGTTAAATCTGGTTTAAACTGTTACATCGCATTGCAGTATTAAAAAGAGAAATTATGTATTTGTTCCAGAATGATTAACCCTTTAAATGTAATGTAATTAATTGTATATAATTCATTCTCTTGTGTTACGGAAAAAATCAACTACAATTAATGCATCAGCCAACATATTCACTCAATAAAATACAATTCAAGACACTTATGGAACGTCTACCTGTTTCGGCACCGCAGTGCCATCATCAGGGAGTTATTGAGAACAAAGGAGTACCAGCCGAACAAACTTCACGTTTTGGGCTGGTACTTCCTTTTAACACCATTAAATGAGTGAGTCCACTCCATGTCAATTCTTATTGATCATAATCGACAGTAATATGTTAGTATCGATTACTGTCGATGATTACAGTGTTTCAGTGGAGCAGCGCGTGTATATTCTGAAGGCTGTTTATGTGACATGCGTATGCGTAGAATCATTAGTAAGGAACACATGGTACCGCTGTAACACTTTGTAATGATGTATTCGTTACAGAATTCAAAGAAGCTTTTATGCTGTTTGACAAAGATGAAGATGGCACAATTACAATGGCGGAGCTTGGCGTTGTTATGAAGTCACTTGGACAGAGACCCACAGGTTGGTAACTCCCCCTTGAGGATAGTGACATAAGAAACGGTTGTTAGTGTTGCTTACAGAAGATTGTGGCGTTGGTTCAGTTGCAATGTTGGTGCTGTCAATGGGAAATATTTTGACCTTAAAAATATACGCGGTACGTTTCTCTGAAACGTCTGCAGAACAGCCCGATTCCACGTGATGAACTGAATCAAAGCCAGTCAGTCATTTTGCAATTGTGTGATTACGTGGAAGTGTCCATCCTATGACCTTTTAACAGGGATCAGGAAGGATATTTGCATGGGCACTTTTAAAAACAAGCCTGACTAATCCATTCCATGTCTTTTTAATCTATTTTGTAAGATGCATTTTAATATTATCCTCCCATCACAAAAAACAGAAAAACAGCAGAATAAATGTTTTTAGGGAAACCCCATAATTGACTATAACTAATCTGCTACATGTTTCGGCCCATCTGGGCCATTACCAAGGAGCTGCCAGTTGTACAGCGGCAAGTGCGTGACGACTGTATACTGCATACGTGTGGTGCAACACAGTTGCAAGTCGGTGCTGTTAGAATCAGAGTTCTGTGCAGGCAGCTTTCCATTTGAATGAAACCGAGGCAGTGTAGTTACGCGCATCGTTAGGCGGCCTCCATATTCTGCCTCTCTTTAGTGCCTGTCCTATATTTTTTTTTTTCCACTTCGTTTTGTGTGTGTATATAAACGTTCGGTTGGACTGGACTGAAGGGGAGGGGGGGGGGGGCGCAGGGTGATTACGGTCTTTCGCGCAAGATATGCTCGTCCGTTCTGGCAGTGGAGTGCCATTTTGTGTTTCCAGATACCGGGTTCCTTAATTGCCTCCCGAATCTGTAGATGGCAGGAGATTTGTAGCCTGCATTACCGTCTGCTGATTTGAACGAACCAGCCAGTCTTCCAAGAACTGGTACAGGAGTTAATGTTGTGTCGTTTAGTTTCCGTCGTCGATGTTTTTTTTTATTTTTGAAGATTGAGTACTTTTTGGAAATTACGCCGTTCGCTGTTGGTAAACAGGATGGCGAAACATTCCTAGAATACGTCTTTTTGGACTGCTAAACCATGAAAATTAAGGCACTGATATCCTTTCGAAACGTCAGTAACTATTTACCAATTCATATGCCGAAACCTACTGGCAGACTTGAATCTTCAACAACGCCGCGTGTTTTATCGTTCTTAAGGTTTAAAACTGTGTCTGTTGGCTTCAAACAAACAGCTCTAAACACCATTTCACAGCGTGTTTACTCATGTGTTGTTGTCTGCACAGAAATGGAACTCAGAGACATGGTGAATGAGGTGGACCAAGATGGCAACGGGACCATCGAGTTCAACGAGTTCTTGCAGATGATGTCAAAGAAGATGAAGGGAGCCGATGGCGAAGACGAATTGCGGGAAGCCTTCAGGTGAGGGACGTCGCATTACGTACATTTAGAGCCGTAGCCACGGATATACTAACTACGTGCATTTAGTGCCGTGGCCACGGATGTACTAAGTACGTCAATTTAGTGTCGTCGCCACGGATATATTAACTATGTGCATTTCGTGCCCTGGCCACAGATATACTAACTACGTGCATTTAATGCCGTCGCCACAGATATATTAACTATGTGCATTTCGTGCCCTGGCCACGGATATACTAACTACGTACATTTAATGCCGTCGCCACAGATATATTAACTATGTGCATTTCGTGCCCTGGCCACAGATATACTAACTACGTGCATTTAATGCCGTCGCCACAGATATATTAACTATGTGCATTTCGTGCCCTGGCCACGGATATACTAACTACGTACATTTAGTGCCGTGGCCACGGATATACTAAGTACGTACATTTAGTGCCGTCGCCACGGATATACTAAGTACGTACATTTAGTGTCATCGCCACGGATATATTAACTATGTGCATTTCGTGCCCTGGTCACGGATATACTAACTACGTGCATTTAGTGCAGCAGCATCCCTTACCAGGCACTTATTTAAAATCGCCATATTCGTTCGTCCGTGTGTCCGGATGTCTGTCTCTACCCATACAGCTCGAGAAAGGCATAACTTATTTTCATGAAATTTCATCCTGGAGAATTTTGGGAAAAGTTGCCAAATAGCTTTGTTTTCTGTCTAGACCGAACAGTTTTAACAGCTGCGTTACACGTTGACCTGCCTGTGTTTGTATCCCTTCACTGCGCGCTTGCGCAGTTGTTATCACGGTCGAATCTTAGAACTGTTGCCAGGACATAGACAAAAATACGAAATATTTTGGAGCGGCACATTTGTAGAGTAGCAAACGCACCCAAACAATGGCATTCTGCTTACATTTCCTAACCTGCAAGTTAATGATAATAACCAATGTTTTGTCTTGCTGCTTTGAGTGACATCTGGTTAAACGTGCTCTAGACGTAAACCTGTTCCAGAATTAACGTACAGTGTCAGCATTCTGTGTGTTTACGTCACTTACTTAGTGTGAATCAACTGTAGATCACTGTCAAGGAACTTACTGTGCGACACATAGTGTGTAACTTACACTTGTTTTGTGGTGAAGGGCCCCGCAGCAGACGCTACGGACGCACCGCAGCCTTGAGGCTTATTGCGCAACCCTGTGATGAAAATGATCAGTTTTTTTATTTTTCCGTGCAATGGAGCACCGGTGGAATGAAACTGGCAAGGAAAACCGAATTACTCGGGGAAAAGCCTGTCCGAGTGCCACTTTGTCCACCACAAATCCCACGCGGACTGACCCGGGATCGAACCCGGGCGTCCGCGGTGAGAGGCCGGTGACTAACCGCCTGAGCCATGGCAAGGCCAACTTCGACGTTTTGTGTTCTCCATTTCCGTATGGAAAGTAAGGAACAGATCGCGTTACGCCTACCGAGTACGGCAACTTCTCCGTCCCAGGTGCTGAGCATGTAGTCTAATCACACTATTGCAGGCAAATTGTCTTGTGTAAACAGAGCAATACACTGTATATGGTAGGCGGTGGTTCAACAGACTGGCGCATCTGCATTGTTAGGATGGCCCGGAGGAGGGGGGGGGTCACTAGGTAATCTCTTGCACTTCATTTAACGACGCTGGCAGTGACTCTCATTTTATAGTGTACAACGTTTGGACGGCAAGGGAAGCGGAAAAATTTTAAATTAGCTGTCGAGGCACAATTTAAGGTAGTGTAATGAGCTGAGGAAGACCACGGAAAATAACCTCAGGATAAAACTTGGCCCGCTTGATACTCGAACTCGGTCCCTTCTCTGTGCAGGGCGCAGCTGTCACCTGCTGGACTGACAGCACCAAATATGGCCGTGAGACTGAAGAATGACAGACTGGTAGAAACTGCAGTCTGATACCACGTGTACTGGGTTGAAATAGAAATGCGCTGTTTCCGTTAATTCTAGGGTGTCCGATAAAAATAATGTGTTGATGCTGTTAATTCTAAGGTGTTATATGGGAATAATGCCTAGATTCTGTTAATTCTAGGGCATTTGATAATGTACTGATACTGTTAATTCTAGGGTGTTATATGAGAATAATGTGTAGATTCTGTTAATTCTAGGGCATTTGATAATGTACTGATCCTGTTAATTCTAGGGTGTTATATGAGAATAATGCGTAGATTCTGTTAAGTATAGGGCATTCGATAAAAATAATATGCTGATTTTGTTAATTCTAGGGTCTTATATGAGAGGAATGCGTAGAGTCTGTTAATTCTGGGACATTCGATAAAAATAATGTACTGCTTCTGTTAATTCTAGGGTGTTATATGAGAGTGATGCATAGACGCTGTTAATTCTAGGGCAGTCGATAAAAATAATATGCTGATTCTGTTAATTCTAGGGTGTTATATGAGAGTAATGCATATATTTTGTTAATTCTAGGACAGTCGATAAAAATAATGTGCTGATTCTGTTAATTCTAGGGTGTTATATCAGAATAACGCGTATATTTTGTTAATTGTACGGCATTCGATAAAAATAATGTGCTGATATTGTCAGTTCTAGGGCATTCCATAAGAATAATCCGCTGATTTTATTAATTCTAGGGTATTCGACAAAAATAAAGACGGACTGATCTCGTCTACGGAGCTTCGCCATGTCATGACCAATCTGGGGGAGAAACTGTCAGACGAAGAAGTAGACGACATGATCAGAGAGGCAGACCTAGATGGCGATGGAATGGTCAACTATGAAGGTACGATGTATGGGTATTAGTGCTAGACGACTGCGTAACAAGTGTATGTATCAGTACGACGTGATAAGGAGGCGTTATAGCTTCTCTGCTGGACAGAAGAAGTAAATACACCCCATACGTGTTCTTGAGGAGAGGGGAGTATATTAATACTGAAGCAGGCGTGTTTGCACTAAGTTTTGATTTAGACCTACTTGGTGCTATACATCAACGTTCCCCAGTGGCCGCGCGGCCTAAGGCGTGGGTCTGCGGCCGAGCGCTTGCTGGGATTGCGGGTTCGAATCCCGTAGTGAGTCGCTATACCAACTACGCTATCACGGCCCTAATAATAATGATAATAATAATAATAATAATAATTCAAATTCTTTAGAAAATATTTGAGCAGCGTACCGGGAAAGCACGATATCAAGGAACTACAGAAAACAGCTATACTGGGCACAGCACACACACTGCGGGAAGTGCTAATGTAGAAGCACAAAAGGGTTTAATATTGCAGACAGCGCTATATGCACCATTAACAGTACGCGCGGGATAGCTGCGGCACTGTGTACCCTAGAAACGTGGTTTGTTTCAGGCATATAAGTGTGAATATCCTGCGTAAAGGGGATGATGATGATGATGATAGTGCTTGGTAGACAGTTACTTTAACACTGGTGTCAGATTCCTCACTTTTCAGTAGCATACATACGCTGAAGGCCTGGGCTTCGACAGGCCTTCCACGATCGACTTTTGGCCAACAGAGTCCATTAAGGATAAAGCCAGAGTGCAGCTTGTGCCTAATTGATATAATTCACGTTTTTTTTCAGAATTTGTAACAATTCTTACATCCAAGAATTAGTTATCTTGTAATTGGAAGCCATTGCAGCAGTTAATGAGAGATAAAATTGAAGGCAAAAGCTGTTGGGAACATGAAACTGTATTGAAATGGACGTTGCTGAATTGGAGAAACTTCCAACTGCAGCTGATGGAGGCAGCAGAATTGCAGGATCAGAAGAGAACAGGAAGATTCAAGAAGCCAACCAACAGTATCTGTGTTATTGTCCAGCATTGTAACCACAATATGTATTATATAATACAACCGCCGTTTAAATGGATATGGAAGTAAGTACGAGAGAAATATGACTCCTTTCCCCATTTATATACACATATTTTTCCCTATCCTATTACAATGAATCCTACACCATTTAAATCCCTTTTGTATTACTTAAAATATCACAGCACTTATACATGACATTTAAGATGCTGTTTTTATACAGTTGCAATATTATATATATATATAAGCAATCACAGGTTGAACTACCCACTTATGCGAGGAAAGTACATCACTGATTTATACGTACGTATTTCATATATGAAGCAAGGATCATTTTAATATGGAAAATATGACTTTATTATCACAAATATCAGTGAGAACAACATAGGCAGAACATACGTATTATTAGTTGCTATGTGTATATAATTGACGTTATGACGAATGATGGGATAATTGTTGATAGATAGACAATAATGTTGTTGAATTTGTTAAAATATTTCGTTGATAAAGGATTTAACAAGTCTTTGTTGCCAACAGATAGACGTTGTAATGTTCGTTTACTTCTTACATAATCACTTGTCATAAGTGACATCTTCAGATGGAGTTGTGTTTTGTGTAAATTTTCGATTTGTAGAAATTTCCATGGAGTAGGAAATGTGGTACTGTTTTGTTATAATTTAAAGGCAATTATGGAGATTTGAAATTATTTTTATTATAAAACTTGTATAGAAAAGTAGATCCATGTACCATGACGGTGAATACAGATGCTTGGGTGTTTTACAGTCTGTGTTTGCAGACACCAATGTTTCATAGAAAAAAAATTTATTTGTTGTAAAAGTGTTAACATAGCAAAGTAGAAATTCCCTCGCTATGAATGTATTGTAACTGATGACTTGCTAGCCCTTTGGATGCAATATTTTTCAAATAAGGTGACTGCAAGTTAAATGCCTCTTTGAAAATTGATCCAGTGCTCAAAACATTTACAGGATAATGACGGAGAGCAAGATGTTTTAATGCTTGATTACTAATGAATTTATTTACTCAGCATTATGTTGTTTACGTGAATTTATGATTGTCCAAAAATTTCAAAAGAAAAGATATTTTTCACACGCTTCATATTTAATGTGAATTGCAGAACACATGATTGCCAACATCAGAAAGCACTGGCTTACGCATGCGCCCTTTTTATGTTTCTCGTTTCCTTTGTAGCATTTGTAGATTTGCCCCATCGTTTGACTGTTACAATTTTAAAACTTTTCAATACGGAAGTATGGATATCTTTGCGACACAGGCGTGTTAACCTGTCTAACCACGTAGAAGTCTGTGTAATCGTTTAAATTGAATTCAATGCACATAATCCTTAAGGAGGTAGATTTTGGGGTTCCCGCAATGGTGCTGAAAAAGAGTCAAGTCTCAAACAAGCAACAGTTGACATCTTTTGCACGGACTTATTGTACGGAAATACGGAGTAAATTTCCGGTCACCTGATAATTTATGCATATATTGTATCTTGCAGTCAGGTGCACAGACATTTTGTGTTCAATTACTTTTTTCCCGAAAATCGTGCCGTTTATGAGATAATGTGGAAAAATATTGTACAGCCAGACAAGCCACAGATGATAATATAACACAGCGCATGCGCTTTGCGTGCTGGATAACCAAGGCTACAGACAGGTACACATATAATATTTAATACTTATTGCTTTACCACGCTAACAACTGTTACGCGAACGCGCCAAGATGTCATGTTACGCGTACAGTGCCTGTGTTGCTACAAGAAGAGTAGGTACGTACAGTGAATATTGCTACAAAATGTCACTAAACAAAGAGCTTGTTTTTATATAATGCTGATGGGTGTGGTTCTCGGTTTTACGATATTCTGAAACGTCTGAGGACAAGAAGGCAAGGGTTCGGAAGAGTGAGTCGTAAAATTTGTGTTCTTGAAAT
Source organism: Coptotermes formosanus (assembly GCA_013340265.1). Classification (NCBI taxonomy): domain Eukaryota; kingdom Metazoa; phylum Arthropoda; class Insecta; order Blattodea; family Rhinotermitidae; genus Coptotermes; species Coptotermes formosanus. Next base: position 931,210 of record BLKM01000075.1, read on the forward strand.
GGTAGTGTACTAAGGCATTATTTGGAGAGTTAACCTTTATCCTGCTAATGTGGAATATATGGTGAGCTGCTAATAATGCCAGCACCGCTAATGTGTAATATTTGGTGACCTACATTTGGCAACGCTGAAAGGAGCCTCTTTGTCTCTCTCTCTCTGCACAATGTCTCAACACTGAATCAATCGTGAAAGACGTCCTATGTCATATCTGTATGCATACACTAGGCTCTCCCATGTCATATCTGTGTGCATACACTAGGCTCTTAAGGGCCTAGTGTATGCACACAAATATGACATAGGACGTCTTTCACGATTGATTCAGTGTTGAGACATTGTGCAGAGACAGAGAGAGAGAGAGAGAGAGAGAGGCTCCTTTCAGCGTTGCCAAATGTAGGTCACCAAATATTACACATTAGTGGTGCTGGCATTATTAGCAGCTCACCATATATTCCACATTAGCAGGATAAAGGTTAATGCAAATATGTCCACTAAAGCATATAAATATGGCCTGTAATTAGGAAAACAAATTTGTGACCAAGTCTTCCTTTTTTATGAGTTCGGCCTAAGGTTCTGTTTATTGTTTAGTAATGCACAGTTTTCAGACAGTTCTTTATAGGTCAGTCTATTGTCCCACTTCTAATAGCCACGTTTTTATGCTTTTATTTCTATATTAAAGTATCTCAGACAAGTTAGTGCAAAATACAGTGAACCGGAATGAGGTCATTATTTACAGGAAGACTGCAATGAACAGCAGCAACCATAACCAAATATTCCATCATAAACGTGACCTTTCCTTCACATTCAATGCATCCTGTCCAAAATATATGCAGTCAGTGAAATCCATCCGCATTTTGCAGTGATGTTACTAATTGACATCAAGATGTTGGTAAATAAATAAATAAATGATAACGTTTAAAAAAATATTTGTTTTATTTTTGTTGTAAATGTATAAGAGTTAAGTGTCCATTGAAGTGCATTTGTTATGTCTGAGACTAGAAGCAAAGATTGTGAATGTTAATGAATACCAGATGATCAAAAAAGAGCTTACATGAATGTAAAGTGAGAATATATAGGTTAGACAAAAGACTGTTTTAATGATATTTTGTGTGAAAAATACTGGCTGTTAAAGAGATGTATAGCACGTAAGTGACTGAAGGTTGTTCTACTCTGGCACAGATGACACTACTGGAACATGGTTGTATTTTGTGTTATATTGATGACAAAACTGGGGAATATTATTTGGAGTCTATTCTTTAGGAATGGAAAATGTGACAGTAGTCTATGATTGTTATTCAAACTCTAGCAGCTCTTTACTCCACAAATAAGCATAATTTTCCAAGATCAGACAAAATGAACCCATGTGATATCACAAAAATCTACACGCGATCTGAAGTCGTGGCTAGGCAACGTACGTATTGATGATATTTTATAAATCTGCATTTATCTGAAGAGAAATGACACATTACACTGAAAACTGAGGGAGCAAGTCTTCTAAGATGTTATGTCATGTTGTTGGATAAGCAGTTACTGACGTTTGGAAAGGTCGTGGTGCCTCCAAAACGTCGGGAACTAATTACCCAGAGACATATGCCACAACACTTAAATCATTAGGGTTGTTTTCTATGTGAATGTAGAGTAAGGTCCAAAGGAAGATTATGTTTATTGAATGTGGCACTGTTATCTGTCACAGAATAAATCTTTGACTAAGGCACATTTGCGTCCAAGCAAAGAAACTTTAACACAAGACATGTTACTGAGATGCATTTACTGTGTCCTGCTCAGAGTCACATGGCATGTTTTCGTTATCGGTGAGCTCATTTTGCTAGTAAATTACCAACAGGTCCATTTTATGTGGAAAACAAACTGTGCAACTTTTAAACTAAGTTTTCTCCGTCAGTGTCTGTCCTAGTTACAACAGCGTAGGAAAATAATAAATAATGGCAGACAGTTTATTTGTTCAGCTCTGGAACAGATGTTCTGATTGTTACTGTACTGGTAATACAGTCCTGTAATTGTTACATGTATTTTTCTTGACAGTGGGTTCAAATAATTAAAATCGTTCACCATGACTTTTACCATCATCACACTGTATTTAACAAAATAAATAAATATACGTATAATGTGATTATAAAAAAGGTCCTGGTGAATGTGAGGGATTACAGTTCTGTAGTGTTGGCATGACAACGTATCTTTATCTTGGAGGCCAGTAAGGTGCTGATGCCATTCACAACGTTTTTTGACATCTCTAAAGAAGAATAACAAAAACTGGGAGCATTTCACACAATACAACAAAGTGTATGTTTTGGGAATAACATTTTTGATGGAAAATACTGATTGAATTACCTTAGGGATAACACTGTTATAAATCGATTTAATGGTAATTTTTCATTTTGTATGCCTAAATTTTTACTTTAGAGTAAGATTTATGTATTTTGTGAATCCAGTGGGACCAACAGTCCTAAACTTATCTTGTAAACATCTAAAATGAGGTAAGTTTAGTATTGTTTTGTATGTGTGACTGGGTGCTGTTACAGTGCCAACCAACACACACACCAACACACACACACACACACACACACACACACACACACACCAACACACACACACACCAACATACACACCAACACACACACACACTCCAACACACACACACACACACACCAACACACACACACACACACACACTCCAACACACACACACACACCAACACACACACACACACCAACACACACACACACACACACCAACATACACACCAACACGCACGCACACACACACATTGCATGGAGAAGGTTTTCTCAAAGAATTGAATGGTTCATTTATTTCAACACTGTTAGAATTCCGCATTAAGATATCTGCATATTTCACTGAATCGTGACTGACATATGAGTGTCCGAACGATTTACTCATAACATTTCAAAACTAACAAACAATTTTAAAAAAAGGCTTAGTTCACTGCAACATACGAGAGGTATTTAACACGTGTTTTCTTGAATATAAAAAACGTTAACTATGATGAATACCTCCATCACAATGTATGAAAGTTTCTTATGAAGTAATTTAATGTTCAAATTAATGTTGCAGAGTTCCATGTAGAGCTTTATGTACCTTGTTCAGTATCAAAGTCACATTTCTGTTATGTCCTGACTGAGCCAGAAGGTCACGTGGCTGTGTGAGGAAGTAACATAAATGACATGGTACTTAATCAAGTGTCAAGTTCCGTAACTTCTCCGGTGTATCTCATTAAGTGTGTTGTCCCTTGCTGCAGCCAGGGACGGTAGAAGTTATAGTGTTATGCATGAACAAGGAAGGCATGTTTTGTGTTAATGTGGTTAAGTTCTGTGGCAAGGAAAAGAGCAGTTTACAAATTTCTGTTATGAGGGCAGCAATTTTATGTGCTGCCTTTGCATGGTTAAATGATAAAACAGTTTATAAACTAACAAGGAAGGCAACAATGAAGAAAGCATCATAAATAAAAAGCATTTAAATTATCTCTGGATAAGACTGTGCATAATAGGCGACACGGATAGATGCTTCACCTCAACGAAGTTCAAGTTTTTGAAATAATGTTAATTTTGTAAAGAGATTCAAAATACGAAAAAGAACTACATAAGCTGTAAGATTTGAATTTCTCATTACAGTGCTCCTGAGGATTTGGTTCTTCTGGGATGTGATGCTGTGGGTTTGTGTTTGTGATTCCTGGTGTTTTGAAGGGTTGTAGTGCCTGCATCTTAAAGAACTGCTTCACCATTAGACATGAACGCGCTACCTTTCTGTGGAGTTCCATGATCCACTCACCCAGCAACATAGTTTCATATCCCAAAAGGACCAAATCCACAAAGTGTTGCTAAAATGAACTTTGTTGTACTGGTCAGACATAAAGAAAAGGTAAAATGCATGGTGATTATCTTTAACAAACAAAAAATAACATGTTTTTTCATTGAATGTCTCACGATTCTGGCCCTACAGTCAGTTGTTCTCAGAATATTGAAAAAAAAAATAAAACAGGAGATAAAAGGAGCATAATTTACTTTTAGTAAATATTGGCAAAGTGGTACAGTTCTGGCAGCAAGTGGTGGGTGACAGCAGTACCCATCAGCATCTCACATATGTCATGCAGTGGGACAAATGGGATTCATTCTAGAAGCCCTTCTGTTGTATGACTCAAAAACCAAGCCGTCAGACAATCATAGACAAATGGACACTAATAATTGAACCTAACCTTTCAAAACAAGCAATTGCTCCCTCACCACTTCCAGCTGTAAGTATTGCCACTCCTAATAAAGCAATTTATCACATTAAACAAGGTAATAGAGCACGTTCCTCCATCTGTCATGTGTTCAATATGCAACCATGATTTAAAAATAATATTTTTGACATCACAGATCTGATAAAATTCAGAACAGGTTATTCTTATGTATCACAGTCAGTTAATACCTGTGTTTGAATACAATCAGGCAAGTTCCGAAGGTGGATGATTAAAGGGTACCTCCAAACAATCCAAATTCGAATCCAGTGACCTCAGATGGAACCCTTGAAAATTAGAGTTGTCGAAAAAATTCGAAATATTAGCACCGAAAACAGTGAAAATGATCAGCTTGGTTCAGTTACTGTTGGTGGGCAGGAGGACAGCTTTGTACCTCTCATGAAGGTGAAACAAATGTTTCAGAAAGAAGCTGGGGCCAAAGATCAGTGGCTATATTTAACAGTATCCAGTGACCAGGAGCAAGGCTATAAATTGCATCAAAACAAATTTGAACAAAGTTACATGTAGTAGAGACTTTTGAGCAGTGTGTGCCTGCGGCCTTTTGTGACGCTTTGTGACTGTGCAAGGACAAATAGTTTTGAAAATGCTTAATTCAAGATGCCATTTTCAGCAGAACATTAAATGCCACAGAACTTCATGCAAGGTAACTGCTACTGTAGTGAAGGGTTTCTTGGATTACATGTGATACCAAAATAATTCAATTAAAAATAATGGGACACATGCATATTAACTTATGTTCCCAGAATTCTGTACAAAATTATGATAATTTGTCCATCTGTGACTTACTTTCTTCACTTCAGGAATAATGTGACCAGTTTGTGGCTCAGTTATCACTGTAGACAGACTGTACCTTTGTGGTACCTCTGTTATTGGTAACAAAGACATGGATGCTCACAGAAGGTACCTAACCATTTATCTTAATTGGCATGTAATGAATTAAGGGCTGTCAGATGATGTAAATGTGTGAAGTGCTTTGTGTTTCATCATATGTTAAACTGACCACGATACTGCGTATGTTCTGCAGTTCATCACCAGGACATACGCAGCGGTGGCCTGTACACAGGCAGTGCATGAGTCCCTCAAATCTTCCAAGTGTAGCTTTCTCCAGTCTGTGTAGACAGAGCAAAAAATCAAACCCGAGTATTAAAGATTTGACACTTTAACCCTTTGAAGACTAGAACTGACCTATATAATATTTAAATATTCTGTTCATACCTCAAAAATAACGTGGTGTGCTTCCATTAGAAAGACCAGTCAGTTAATGCTGTATATCCAAATAATGTTTGTTTATTTTGAGAATGATACAGAAGACGTAAGTATAAAATGTGGATAAAAGGCATATTTTTAGTGTTAAGCCTGGCAGTATAAAGAGGAACCACTACGCTTTAAAGGGTTAAATACATCCAAGATAAAGATAGGCATGCCAAAGTCCCTGACACCGATAAGCAGTTGCTGATTATACCTGAACTCCTTCAGTCTTATATAAATGTGTGTTCTCTGATGAAAAATGAGCCAGAGAAAATAACACAAGTTCACACCTCTGAAAGTCATAAATTCCTTTGTATACGACGTTAATTTGAGTATGTCCTTTTACAATAATAACACGTTTAATTTGCTTAATTATTTTATATATGATTGTTAATTATGTGTTCATAGTTATTCCTTATGTCTGAAGGATCAAGTTGGAATCACAGTATTAGGTGAACTTGATGAAAGTTCTGTCTTGAGTATTTTACTGTGTTTAAATAATCAGCCAAAATTAATGGGTCCTTGTTGGAAATATTTTCGGTTCTATACATCAAACACATTTTAGAGACACATTAATATTATCAGGAATGGGTAAAGTATAATTTTCTAGGATATTAAAATTTTGGTGCTGCATAGCAATACTTGATTTATTTTTGTCGTTGTTAGTAGCCAATTTTGTTAAAAATCAAAAGGTATTCTAAAGAGAGAATGGAAATCTAAAATGTCAGAAAACCCAATACAGGTACAGCCCAATTCTTATTGCAGTTAATTCTGTCACTTTTTAAAACAATAAAAAATGTTGCTTTAAATTTTTTTCAAGTGTGTAACTTTCTCTGACCCATTATTCCAATGGATATTTTTATGTTTAAATAATGGCTTATCATTCTAGAAGTAGATTTTACCATTTTTGTAGATTATGAAGTGCGGGCTGGTCCCCTTTCTCATTTATAAATTGACATTTATGGATATTTGTTAGCGTGATTAGCAAACATGTTACATTTGAGCAGATTTTCCTTGATGCTTATTATGCTACTGCTGTAATGTTAGACGCTGTTGAAAATATATAGAGACAAATGTACACATGGACGTTTGCATTACATTAAAGGTCAAGTTATAATAAATAATTTGTAACCTTATTAAAGAACGGAACCTAAAAGTTGTTTATATATGAAAATTTAAAAAATACAAAATGTTGCTTTTAAAGTAGTTTGTAAACATGTAAAATTAAATGTTTTAAAATATTAGCCTAAAAACAAAAACTAAAATTTCATCATTAATATAATACTCTTAACCAGAATATGCATCAGTGTTGTTATGTGTATGAGACGTTGATACAAACAAAATGTAAAAGGAAAAGAAAACTAGACAAATGGTGTGTTTTGTAAGTGTCAGGAGTGTTTAACCGAATCACCAGATGTAACTATAGACCATATATAACAGAGCATATACCTTGTAATAATGTGATAGAAGTTCTTTTGAAATGAGAATGTTCTGTGAAATACATTGTAATAGACAAGTGTTCCAAAGGGAGTAAAATATAACCATTTTCTAAAAATGGGAACAAAAGTTTCTCTTAGTGTGACTTTTGTTTTTCAGAAGAAGTTGATATTTCTAGAGGCCCTACACCTGAAGGTAAGTAGAGTCAGTGTCGTTACATACACGTACAGTACTGGTATTGGTAGATTGGGGATTGTCGTTAAGGTTGCTGGAACGGTGAGAAAAAGTGGAATGTAAAATGTAATAAAATCATATATCTATATATGAATATGGTAAGGTTAGTTTGCGACGTCATGATTTACTGAAATACCAAACGGATCTTTTGGAAGTATACATTTTTAGAAAGCGTATTGGGCATTGTTGGCAATCTGCTTTGTTTTTAATGATTCCTTCTCATGAAAACTTTTTTTAACAAAAAATGGCCAGCGTTAAGAATTGACAGTGCTGCTTCAAGCGGAGGGCGAGGGAACCTCAATATATCATGCACTTCCCTTCCCCTCCGCTTGAGGCAGGACTGTCGACTGTAACGTTTTTTGTCTTATACGCGTTACGAAGCTTTAGTTCTTTCTGATACGTTGGTCTCCGAAAGTAATTGCACAGCATCAGTCATTTGTAAGTACAGTTTTTAATGTCTATTAATATTAAGGTGCTGTAATTTTTGTTGATTAAATATTTTACTGTTTCTGTGGGCGAATTACTCGCACTGACACGGCTAGTATAATAAAATGCAACCGAGTTGTTCATGAGATACTAATACGTCATCAGCTAGTTAATCAACCCCACATTTCATTCAACACGTATGTACATTGCCATGTTCAAAATAGCCTGATAAGTAGCCCTATTCTGAGCCATATTAACCTTTTAAAGCCTATCGGTAACTTTACGTACCACCAGGTTTAACATTAAAAAATTCTACGTGGTGCCCACATTGCGTTTATGTGTTTTGTACGGATCTCAGAACAAACAGCAACTTTTGCCTTATAAAACATTAAGAGACTGGTTTTTATAACCGAAGTGGAGAGTGTTTACAGCGCGGTACGCACTGAGTCCTTATATAAAACAGATACGCTTCGTCTTTAAAGGGTTAATCAAGTCCATAACCTCGCACCCTTCTTCCGTAACATACAGGTGCTCACCCAGAATTTTCATTGGGGGGCGGGGGGAGGGGGGGCGGCTGAGGTTATATATAATTTATGTATGATTTTAAAAATTATGTTATAAAAATTATGACATAAGTATGACTGCAACATAACATTGCCTGCACGTGCGTTTATATACATACGAATATAAATACATGTTCCGTGACTCAGCCAATTTAAATCACAATGCATGAACTTTTTTTTTAAGTTTCGTCTATGGCATCCTATGCTCTTTATTTTCCAAAATCTAAAGTAGTAATCATCGGCCAAATTCAGAGGCTGATTTCGGCTGAAGGGTAAATCTCATAGAATGTTTAATATCATCGTGTCTACAAAATACGTATTTTTTTAAAATGTCGTTTGGCGGGGGGGAGGGCTGCAACCCCCCCTTGGTTGCACCCTTCTTAAGATCCCTGTTCAATGAAATGGGTAATTAAGCTATGTAAGTAATAATCACAGTTTGTCATATATAGTTCCTGTTACCGTGATGCTTCTGACGCCCCATTTGACTGTATTGCTATTCCTCCCCTTCGTCACGCTTCCCTGTACTGCTGTCCTGTTCACTCAGAGTCCCGTTACGTGCCACATGTTTCTCTGCATAGTTACTTGTGGGTTAGCTCAGTCAGTATAATGACTAGCTTACAGGCTGGATGACCGAGAAAACGAAGTTTCATTCGCTTTATGGTCAACAAACATGCCTGTTTCCCAAAGGGTCCAGACCGGCTTTGGGGCCCACCTAGCTTCATAGTCAATCGGTACCGGAGACTCTTTCTGCGGGGATAAAGCGGCCGGGGCGTGACGCTCACCATTCGTCAAAATCTAGTGCCGAGGTTAATGAGTGGAGCTAAACCTCTACTCCCGTATACGCATTAATGGCATTGTGCTTTGTTAAGTAGAGGGACGAGTTCGTTTCCCCTCTACAAACTTCCACCGTTCAGTACGCCGTACCAAAGTTTCAAAATTAGCTATAACCTCCCCCAAAGCAGTGACATACGCGGTGTTATGTGTGAAGAAATTATTTTATTTGAACTTAAGAATGCCTTAGACCGATCCCAGTGGCCGCGCGGTCTAAGGCGTGGGTCTGCGGCCGAGCGCTTGCTGGGATTGCGGGTTCGAATCCCTCTGGGTACATGAATGTTTGTCTCTTGTACAGTGTTGTGTGTTGTCAGGTAGAGGTCTCTGTGTCGGGCTGATCACCCGTCCAGAGGAGTCCTACCCAGTGTGGTGTGTCTGAGTATGATCGTGAAGCCTCGATAATGAGATGGCCTTGGCCCACTGGGGGCTGTTGCGCCAATGGAGGGGGGAGTGTTATTTATTAAAACTGTACTTCGTAAAGCATCTGACGCAAACGTATGTCATTGTATACGCACGTAAAGTAGCGAATTCACTAATTAATACAGGATAACGCTTCGTACTTTCATGAATGAATTCTGTTGTAAAATGTTATCGCAGTGTACAGTATGTAGTAGAATGAATGGTTTAAATGTGATAATTGATTGTGATCATCATCATCATCATCATCATCATCATGAATTTATTGTGTGCCGTAGATCATTTTAAGTAACTTTCGATTGTTATTGGAATGTATGGTCTTAAATGACTATGAATAACCAATATTGAACCCGAGGCTCGATAACAGTACGTTAAACTTCCAACAGGTTGTCACGTGGCAAATGAAAGTTCTAGTTCGTAGCAGTCGTCTGAAGTCAGCCGTTCGTTGGGCGTTTGTGCAAGTGTCGTCGTCAAATGGGGGCAGGAGTCGTGCTGTGGTGTCATGACTCCGTGCAGATGTTCGGACCTGCGAAGTTATTTCCTCTTTATCAGTCTGCGCAGTAAACTGGTATAGAAACGTGTTCAGACACAAGCTGCATGAACGTTGGGAAATTTAGTAGCAATTTCGTTTTAACAATGCACAAAAATGGCATCACAATACGCATATTTTAATTCTCAGATTGTGATGTTACAGGCGAGACTTCACTGGAGTGTATTTGAGCTTCTGCCATCGTCACTGATTATGCAAACTCGACGTTTCGAAAGCAGACTGTAACTGAAGACGAAAGCAGTTTACTTTCGAAATGTCGTCTTTGCGTAATCGTTGATGACGGAAGAAGCCCAAATACACATCAGTGAAATCTCGTACGTCACGATGTGATCGGAATTTCGAGGTGGGAAAAAAAAATGTTTCTGCCAAAGTGCCTTGGCCACATGATTTATCAGCAACTTTCGAATTTCTTATCTCAACAGGAACAGCGGTTCGAGACCAGCGGGCGTCAAGGATTTCAAGTATGGAAAATTTTCTGTTGAACTTTCTTCTCCTCAGAACTTATCAGGATGTTCCAAAATTATTCTGTAAGCAAAAACTTCCTTGTCTGGTTAACCCTTTAAAGACGAAACGCAATCTGTTTTATATAAGGACTCAGTGCGTACCGCGCTGTAAACACTCTCCACTTCGGTTATAAAAACCAGTCTCTTAATGTTTTATAAGGCAAAAGTTGCTGTTTGTTCTGAGATCCGTACAAAACACATAAACGCAGTGCGAGCAGCATGTGAAATTTTTGAACATTAAGCTGGTGGTACGTAAAGTTACCGCTAGGCTTTAAAAGGTTAATAAGACACTGGGCCAGCAACCCAAGGGTCAGCATTTCGAGTCCACCAGCCTGCAGCAGCGTCAAATACAGCACGACATCTGGCAGCTACTCCGAGAACTGCGGCAGAGAATTTGGAAGCTAAAGCCCAGGTAGAGTAACAGGGTTCTAGCGAACCCGTGTATATTATTAGAACCATTACTACAGCGGCAGGAACTTGTGGACTATAAATTTTTTAATAACGTAACGAAATTTATTTTATATAAAGCCGGGAAGGTCTTTAAGAGCGCGCCTACAACTCATAGTTCATAGAATATCGACCAGATGGCGGCGATGTCGACTGCTGGTCGCAGTTTATTACCAAGCGATAGAAATAGATGGTGCATATTCTGCCATTTCGTTCTTACGAAATGAAGCCGGGTACAGGATCTGAGGTGCTCACAGTGGTGAGGATTCATAATGCGGTCTGGGTTAGAACACCGTGCAGTCTGGTACACGGTTGTGAATATTGTGGAGGAGCATTCCCTTAGCAAAGGATATAAAGAACAAGTGAATCGTGGATGGAAATATTACGTTGGCAAAACTGAATTACAGGAAATGCAGTATTACAGTGATGATAAACAGTCTGACACACCACAGCATATATTTTGATTCTGCACTCTACACCATTCTACTCCAAGGTTGTGCCAATATACTACATGTTTCGGCTGCCAAATTCTTTCAATGTAAGGAACTCTATAGATTTAATCGGTTACATAAAGACTATGATCCCGATGATAAATTAAGGCTAGTATCCTTTGATATTCAAGATATGTCTACAAATATCCGTGTAGAGGGCCTTCCAGACGGTACTGATACGCAATTGCAGGAGAATTTTATTGGTATATGTACCAGATATGAAATAGTACGTGCTGCGATGTGGTTCTGAAGCAAAGTTACTTTCAATATGGCAATACATTATACATGCAGACCGATGGTTTGGCCATGTGCTCCCCAACATCCTCAATCTTCTCCGAGATACGAGTGTATCTGCAGAGTTTAGAGCATCTAGAAATAGTCGATATCTTAAATAGACACCATATCATCGGGTACTTGAGGTACCTCATGATATCTTAATGATATTCCAGTCACATAAAACAGATATCCTTGAAGTGCTAGAAGACTTCAACAGTGTAAATTCAAAACTGAAGTTTACAATAGAAGAAGAAGAAAAAGATAGTATCAATTTTTTTGGATTTGAGTATAACGCGAACCCGCAATAACACTGTATTCAGCATACACAGAAAATCCACTATGACTGATAACATCACACCGAATTAAAATTAAAATTAAAATTAAAACACCTACACTGTCAACAGAAATCTCGAAGCATGTTACTGAGTTACTTAACAGTTTCGAACTGCCCTTACCTATTTCAAGATTAAATGAGAACTATCTTCTGAAACGGATTCGAGTATTCTACGAAAAACCCCGGCTTATGAATGGATGTTGGGTCAATCACTGTATTAACTTATGGTTATGTTACTCCAATTTTCCCTCTGAATGGTTTTACAGTCTAAAAAAAAACAGTGAACTGGCGACGTTTCACTAATGCTTCTATACTATTTTTATAATGTTTTTATATTATTTAATTAAGGATCTGAGTTTTTAACATTTATACATGTACCTGATGATGGATCGGCCGAGCCGAAACATGTAGTATATTGGCACAACCTTGGAGTAAAATGGTGTAGTGTGCAGAATAAATACGAGTATATGCTGTGGTGTGTCAGGCTGTGTTTATTGTTACTGTAACTGGAGTAACACACCGGGATGGCCCAAGTTAAGAAGACAAGTATGTTGTCTAAATACCACGTCTTAATACCACGTTCTACTTCCACCAACCGTGTACACGTTTATCACGTTTTGTCTGTCGGAAAAGGAGCACACGAGATCTGGAGCATTTCCTGGTAATATTATCAGTGTGAATACACATTTTACACGTAACTTGCTGATCCCCGTGGCAGCGCTGTCTAAGGCGTGGGTCTGCGGCCGTTGGCTTGCTAGGATTGCGGGTTCGAATCTCACCGGGGGCATGGATGTCTGCGTCTTGTGAGTGTTGTGTGTTGTCAGGTAGAGGTCTCTGTTTCGGGCTGATCACTCGTCCAGAGGAGTCATACCGAGTGTGGTGTGTCTGAGTGTGATCGTGAAACGTCGACAGTGAGGAAGCTCTGGCCCACAAGGGGGCTGTTGCGCCATTGGAAAAAAATAATTTATTGGATTGCCCCTGTTTTTTGTTTACAACCGAAAGATGTGGCAGGAATATCAGAACTGAAAACGTGAACAGCGTTGCCGACTGACCCTGTGTTTGTACGCGCCGTACCGAACCTGCCTTTTCTATAAAATATAAAGGCATTTCTTTAGCAGCTAAGGGCCCGTTAGCTGCCTAAGACTGCTCCATGTATGTAACTAGTTGTCAGTTATCTTACAAATTATCTGTGATTTCTGTCACTTATATTCAAATTCATATAGAAATAAATTCTAAAAGGTTTTGCCAACGGTGAATAATACTGTGTTGTGATGGGTTTATGGACTTTATCCATAGTCCGAAGAGTAAAATTTTAAAAATATTAAAAAATTAAAATCACAACGTTTCGGAAGCTGGTTCTGCTTCCGTCCTCAGGTGAACGGAGGGGGAGAAGAACACCTACTCAGTTGGCCCCCTTAGACAGAGCTAGCCTCCATCACTGGACAACTAGCTCTGTCTAAGGGGCCCTATATTCAAATTCATATAGAAATAAATTCTAAAAGGTTTTGCCAACGGTGAATAATACTGTGTTGTGATGGGTTTATGGACTTTATCCATAGTCCGAAGAGTAAAATTTTAAAAATATTAAAAAATTAAAATCACAACGTTTCGGAAGCTGGTTCTGCTTCCGTCCTCAGGTGAACGGAGGGGGAGAAGAACACCTACTCAGTTGGCCCCCTTAGACAGAGCTAGCCTCCATCACT
>BLKM01000075.1:949635-964627 GCA_013340265.1 Coptotermes formosanus
AAACACATAAACGCAATGTGGGCACCATGTAGAATTTTTTAATGTTAAACCTGGCGGTATGTAAAGTTACCGCTAGGCTTTAAAGGGTTAAAGAAGAGCTCAAAGGACCCTAACCATTGCTGTGAACGTGGTCAATAAATTGCTCGCCCTTCATGAAACTCGATGGGAGGGCTCGCCAGTGTTTCCTGCTCTGACCTCGATGACTCCACCTGTGACCTTTTTGTAGTACCTCTAAGATACACTTTAATATTATCTTCCACACCTACATCTGTATCCCGTCTACTTCAGATTTTCAAATCAAAACTGCGCAAAAAAATATTTTAACTTCCATGCGTGCTAAATGCCCGGTCCATATTTTGCACTCTTATTTGATCATGCGAATAATATTTAGGCCGATTCCGGTGACCACGCGGTCTAAGGCGTAGGTCTGAAGCCTCTTGATTGGTAGGATCGTGGGTTCGAATCCCTCTGTGGGCATGTATTTTCGTTTCTTGTGTTTGTTGTTTCTTGTGTAGGGAGCGGCGTCTGCAACGAGCTCATCACCCGTCCATAGGAGTCCTACCGGAAGTGTGTGTGTGTGTGTGATGTGTGTGTGTGTGTGTCTGTGTGTGTGCGTGTGTGTGCGTGCGCGTGTGTGTGCGCGTGTGTGTGTGTGATGTGTGTGTGTCTGTGTGTGTGTGAGATGTGTGTGTGCGTGTGCGTGTGCGTGTGTGTGTCTGTGTGTGTGCGTGTGTGCGTGCGCGTGTGTGTGCGCGTGTGTGTGTGTCTGTGTGTGCGTGCGTGTGTGTCTGTGTGTGTGCGCGCGCGTGTGTCTGTGTGCGTGCGTGCGTGCGTGCGCGTGCGTGTGTGCGCGTGTGTGTGTCTGTGCGCGCGCGCGTGTGCGTGTGCGTGTGTGTGTCTGTGTGTGTGCGTGTGCGTGTGCGTGTGTGTGTCTGTGTGTGTGCGTGCGTGTGTGCGTGCGTGTGTGCGTGCGTGTGCTTGCGTGTGCGTGTGTGTGTGTGCGTACGTGTGTGCGCGTGTGTGTGCGTGTGTGCGTGCGTGTGTGCGTGTGCGCGCGTGTGTGCGCGTGTGTGTGCGTGTGCGTGTGTGTGTGTGCGTGCGTGTGTGTCTGTGTGTGTGCGTGTGTGTGCGTGCGTGCGTGTGTGTCTGTGTGCGTGCGTGCGCGTGTGTGCGTGTGTGTATGTGTGTGTCTGTGTGTGTGTTTGTGTGTGTGATCTAGAAACCTCAAAAATGAGGCGGCCTGGGCGAGGGCTGGGCTGTAGCGCCGCAGAAAAAAACAGTACTTATTCAAAGTATAAATAATGGGGCCCTTTTTAGTGCATTCTGACATCCTGAATGTGTAACTATTCCTGACATGTTTGATGATGACTTCCACAAAAACTAAATCTTGAGAAGCTAGTTGATCCTCATCTGTTCAAAAAATTTCCCACTGTTCAAGGAATTCAAAGGATCATTCCCGCATTCACAAGTCGAATTTGTGAATGTTAAACCTGGCGGTACACAAAGTAACCACTGGGCTTTAGGTGTGTACATATAGATTCAGTCCGTACCGCGCAGTAAACACACTCCGTCTCGGTTATAAAAACCAGTCAGTTAATGCTGTATAGGGAAATAATCGCTGTTTGTTCTGAGATCCACACAAAACACATAAACACACTGTGTGGGCAGAACGTAGAATTTGTGAATGTTAAACCTGGCGGTACATACAGTAACCACTGGGCTTTAGGTGTGTACATATAGATTCAGTCCGTACCGCGCAGTAAACACACTCCGTCTCGGTATATAGAAACCAGTCAGTTAATGCTGTATAGGGAAATGATCGCTGTTTGTTCAGAGATCCACACAAAACACACAAATACACTGTGTGGGCAGAACGTAGAATTTGTGAATGTTAAACCTGGCGGTACATAAAGTAACCACTGGGCTTTAGGTGTGTACATATAGATTCAGTCCGTACCGCGCAGTAAACACACTCCGTCTCGGTTATAAAAACCAGTCAGTTAATGCTGTATAGGGAAATAATCGCTGTTTGTTCTGAGATCCACACAAAACACACAAATACACTGTGTGGGCAGAACGTAGAATTTGTGAATGTTAAACCTGGCGGTACATAAAGTAACCACTGGGCTTTGAAGGTTTAAAGTATTAAGTCTTATCCGTAAGAAAGACTGTAGAATTATGCCAAGGTTTCAAAATAAAACCCACGTTACTCTTAATCTCTTTTCTTTAGTTCAGCTCCGTTGTTACACTCATACATATGTCGGTTGTTGTTGCTGGCGCTGAACGTTACAGCATTGCATAAGGTAGTAAACAGTGCTACTGTAAAAGCCATGGACGTCAGAGATAGGAGGCGATGTAAGTTATCGTAGGATTAGATACCTAAAAGTAGCGCACTGAGATGTACCATTTACAATTGCGTGCAGTGTGTGCCCTTTGCCCTAGACTCTCCTGTCAATTAGGATTTGTCGCATGCATGAAGATCTTCAACTAATCACGTGACGATCATGTCACCACAGACTGTAGTCTGAGACTCTGACAGTGTCGTAAAATAGAACCAAAATGGTGACACTACAGCAGCAGAATTATTTCACAAGAACGGGCAAGCGCTATTGAATGCTGTTACATTCTAAAATTTCCCTAGCTTTTACAGCTCTAAAAACAAAGATTAACCTGAATTTACAAGTTCAGTCCGTACCGCGCAGTAAACACACTCCGTCTCGGTATATAAAAACCAGCCAGTTAATGCTGTATAGGGAAATAATCGCTGTTTGTTCTGAGATCCACACAAAACACATAAATACACTGTGTGGGCAGAACGTAGAATTTGTGAATGTTAAACCTGGCGGTACATACAGTAACCGCTGGGCTTTAGGTGTGTACATATGGATTCAGTCCGTACCGCGCAGTAAACACACTCCGTCTCGGTTATAAAAACCAGTCAGTTAATGCTGTATAGGGAAATAATCGCTGTTTGTTCTGAGATCCACACAAAACACATAAACACACTGTGTGGGCAGAACGTAGAATTTGTGAATGTTAAACCTGGCGGTACATACAGTAACCACTGGGCTTTAGGTGTGTACATATAGATTCAGTCCGTACCGCGCAGTAAACACACTCCGTCTCGGTTATAAAAACCAGTCAGTTAATGCTGTATAGGGAAATAATCGCTGTTTGTTCTGAGATCCACACAAAACACACTGTGTGGGTACAATGCAGACATTTTTAATGTTAAATCTCGTGGTACGTAGTACAGCCTAGCATAGCGTAGTATAGTATGGTGCAGTACAGTATAGCATAGCGTAGTATAGTATGGTGCAGTACAGTATAGCATAGAATCCACTTCAATTCACCAACCAACAGGTCATCTTTTAGTCTTTTTCTACTGAAATTTTCTAGTGTAAGGCTAGGAGCGAGTCTCTTGTTCACGAAAAACAACAGCGGATTGGCGGACGAAACAAAACAAACGCCCTCCCCTTACCACCTCATGTACATGTTAGGCCCTTACGCCAGCTTTGTTAAGGTCTTCACCGGTCATAACTAACATGACCTGTCTTGGACACTGCTACCTATAGCGGCCATAAAACGAATCAAATAATAAACACACAACACAGGTTAGAAAACCGGCACTAAGCACAGATTATAGAACGACAAATAGTGAATCCCTGTTATCTCAATTCGTAATAGATAATTTCGGTTTTTTTGGTGACAAAACTTGGCTTCCAGTCTTCAAATATTTGACAGTGGATTTGGTAAGATTAGATATGCATAAGAACGTGTGGGGTGGGAGAGAGATTGCAAGGTGGGTTTTATTGCTATCGGCGCGAGTATATATTGCAGGCTGAGCACCGTCACCTGTCAGTCAATGGACGAGATATTCTCCTGGAATTAGGCTCGTCTTACATCAGAAATGGCTTCTTCGCTCAGTCTGTCTGCGCTGGTGTTCACTCTTGCTTTAGTGACGTCACTCACCTGGGCGAGGCCGAATGCTGCTGAACAGGGTAAGGGAATTTTTGAAGTAGGTTATGCTTCCTAACAAAACACGCCCAAAATGACGCATGAGACTCAAAATTGTGATGGAGAAATCTCATGGGAAGTAACACCTTTTGAAACTGAGGTGTAGAAGTAAGTCTGTTATGAAAAATGGCCTTATATAGGGTCATTATTCTATCTGACAACTATCAGTTGTCATGTCCTATTCGCTGGTTTATAGCATTAACGTAACGCACTCAGTCGACCACCCATACGCGTGGCGGATTAGCAGTGGAGGTGGCAAATGATAGTTGTCAGATAAAATAAACGTCCTGTAGGAACATAACAGCCGGTATCACAGTGTAAATTAAATAAATACTGCCCAAAAAGCATTATTTTCCTCATCACCATATCTATACAGGCTACGAGGTGCAAATTTTCTCCTGTGCAGTGGGTATTTTGAGTCCCCATCTGAGTTAAATTGGGCATCTAGTGCCGAAAATTCGAACGCGTGGAGCTTTACTTCCAAATCCCTGTAAGTTTGAATGGTGTGGTGGTTCAGTTAACCTCACGGACCTACACGTCATGCAGCCGGCTTATCAGAGTGTGCAGCACAGTCAGGTGTTTCAGAACGGGAAGAAACGGTTCTTCGGAAAGTCTGAAGTGTTCCGCAGATCCATTGCGTATGGCTAAGGTAGTGTTGAGACGCGTGTTTGTTGCGGACTACAGCCCCTAATTCCGCGAAATTAACCCTTTAAAGACGAAACGTATCTGTTTTATATAAGGACTCAGTGCGTACCGCGCTGTAAACACTCTCCACTTCGGTTATAAAAACCAGTCTCTTAATGTTTTATAAGGCAAAAGTTGCTGTTTGTTCTGAGATCCGTACAAAACACATAAACGCAATGTGGGCACCACGTAGAATTTTTTAACCCTTTAAAGACGAAGCGTATCTGTTTTATATAAGGACTCAGTGCGTACCGCGCTGTAAACACTCTCCACTTCGGTTATAAAAACCAGTCTCTTAATGTTTTATAAGGCAAAAGTTGCTGTTTGTTCTGAGATCCGTACAAAACACATAAAAGCAATGTGGGCACCACGCAGAATGTTTTAATGTTAAACCTGGCTGCAGTAATTTCGTGCGTCTCCGTAATATGGCGGCCATATTTTTAGAAGAAATTGAAGTGTAGTTCTCTGTCTTTGGAAGTATCATGAATTTCAACAAAGAATAGTTTTTACAATTACGCACAGTGAATGGTTGAATCTAACTAACTAACTAATTGCATGGCGCAGAGTCCTTCTTGAGAAGCTAACAGTTTCTCAGCTAGTCAAAAAATGCCCCGCATTTTATGGAACCCGGAGGTTCATTACCACATTCACAATAGCCCGCCACCTGTCCCTATCCTGAGTCAGATCAATCCAGTCCATGCCCTTCTTGAAGATCCATTTTAATATTATCCTCCCAACCATACCCAGGTATTCCGGGTTGTCTTTTTTCCCTCAGGTCTCCCCGCCAAAACCCTTACGCAACTCTCTCCTACGTGCTACATTCCCCACCCATCTCATTATTCTTGATGCGATCAGCTGAATAATATTCGGTGAGGAGTACAGATCATGAAGCTCATCGTTATGTAGTCTTCTCCATTCCCTCATAGGCATAAATGTATGTAAGGGCGGAATATTTGCGTAGCCGATTGACCCTTCGTTTGAACTACTGCAAAGAACGGCAGACACGCAGGCGCAGTAAACATAAGGCCCACAAACCGGCAGGCAGTAGGATATTCGGTCGGGTATGAACCCAGTGCGTTGAGGGACAACACAGGGAGCACTTAAACACAACAAAGCTGCGGTCTACAGGAACGATGGGGTAAGTTTAGTGCGGCAGTGTTCGAAATACGTTAACTGGTAAAGGTAAAGGTTGACCCTATAACAGGCCCTGAGGGCCCAAAGGGGCAGTAGAGGTATATCTCTGCCCGTCCGTGAGCCTCGGCACGAGGAGGGGATTGGGTGGCTAGCCCCACGCCCCGGCCGCTTTACCCCCAAGAAAGGGACCCGTTACCCATTGTACAGAAGGCTGGGTGGGCCCCAGGGCCGGTTTGGACGGGTGCGGAAAATCTCGCCCCCACCGGGATTCGATCCCCGGACCGTCCAGCCCGTAGCGAGTCGCTATACCGACTGAGCTATCGCGGCCCATAAATACGTTAATTGAAAATTATAAAATATTCACACATTTATAGGCTACACTAGCGTAAGAAGGAAATAATCGGTTTACAAATCCAGAGTTAGGATCCGGTTGATACTCACTGACTGTAAACAGAACAGTTGATATAAAGTGCGGTAGGGGCTTACAACCCACGAGAGTTATGGGGTAAACAAAACCAGCAATAAAAAGCCAGGCAGGTAAAGACATAACTTGTAGAAGCCATAAGGTTTTTGTATCAATAGGAAAACCTTCTGCATGCTACGTATGATTTGTAGAGTAATTTTAACATTAATTAATAATTAATACGAAAACCTGTATTAAATTTGTATTTTAAAATTAAAGATCGCCCCAGTGTTGTAAAGAGGGGACAACTGAATGTAGCTAGAAGTGGCAGTCAGCCCCTTTTTACAAAACACGTGCGATATCGGGCACATTCCTTATGGGGTCACCCTTTATGTAGAATTCATAAAATCAGTTAAAGGATATTTCAGTGGATGCAAATTGTTTATTAAAAAATAAAGTGCCTACATGTTTCGACTTTCCACTGAACCCATCATCAGGCAAAAACATAAAAACGTTAACACATACAAGAAATATTCAGCTAATGAAAATGTCTTGGTGTTACACATTATAATGTTACGTGTATTTGACCTGATGGTAGCTTCGACAGGATTCCGAAGTATGGCGCCACATGACCTCCTAATAAACAGGTTTCTTCCACTGACAGACCCGTTCACTAAACATGGATTTCGCTTTCATCATTTCCGTTTTTGCGTCGATGAAATTTCAAGTTGCGCGTGCTTGTGGGTACCAATACGTTCACGCGTACCGGGAAACCAAAGTCAAAACTAAATGTATAAATCTTGGTAATAGATGGAGATGGTTTTTCGAGAATAGGGTGCTGAGGAGGATATTTGGGCCTAAGAGGGACGAGGCGACAGGGGAGTGGAGAAGACTACATAACGAGGAACTTAATGACCTGTACTCATCACCAAATATTATTCGGGTAATCAAATCGAGAAGACTGAGATGGGCGGGGCATATGGCACGTATGGGGGAGGAGAGAGGTGCATACCGGATTTTGGTGGGGAGACCCGAGGGAAGGCGACCACTTGGGAGACCCAGGCGTAGATGGGAGGATAATATTAAGATGGATATTCGGGAAGTGGGATGGGAGGACATGAACTGGATTGATCTGGCTCAGGATAGGGACAGGTGGCGGGCTCTTGTGAATGCGGTAGTGAACCTTCGGGTTCCATAAAATGCGGGGAATTTCTTGACTAGCTGAGAAACTGTTAGCTTCTCAAGAAGGCCTCTGTTCCATGGAGTTATTTAGTTAGTTAGTTAGTTAGTTAGTTAGTTAGATGGTTTTTCACCTACACGACCAGACCTTTCAGGCCGGGTTAAGACCTTCTGTTGGAATGAAGGCTGTTGGTCCACAGGGCGGTCTTGAACTGTCGCAAATCAAGCCCAGGCCTTCTGATCCACTCTCTCTCTCTAAAAGAGGTAAATTACACCTTAAAACAGGGTGTGAAGGCCCACAGGGGGAGTAGAAGTATAGCTCTATTCTTTCTTTAACCTCGGTGCTAGATGGGGTTGGGTGGTCAACGCCACGCCCCGGCCGCCGTCCCACCGGGAAAGAGACCCAGTAGCCATTGTGCAGGAGGCTGAGTGGGCCCCAGGGCCGGTCTGGACGGCTGCGGAAAATCTCACCTCCAACAGGGTTCGATCCCCGGACCGTCCAGCCCGTACCGAGTCGCTATACGGACTGAGGTATACGGACCCATACTTAATGTCTGTACTGTAGTACATTTAGACAAACAGTTAACTAAATAATGCTATTAACTATCTCCACGTAGCAGAGTGCTTCTTTAGAAGCTAACAGTTCCTCAGCTAGTCAAGAAATTCCTCACGTTTTATGTAACCTGAAGTTTCATTACCGCATTCACAACAGCCCGCCACCTATCTCTGTCCTGAACCAGACCAATGCAGTCTATGACTCTCCATCCCACTTCTTGAAGATCGCTTTTAATATTATCCTCCCATTTACGCCTAGGTCTTCCAAGTTGTCTCTTTCCATCAGCTCTTCCCACCAAAACCCTTTATGCACATATCCTGCCGCCATACGTACGGTAACTCTAATGAAGACCTGATTTTTCCTTGTCCCATGTTCTTCTAGTGATGGCCAGGCACAGCCTAGCGCAATACTGTCAGGGTGGCTCCACTCATAAACCTGTAACCGGTCCTTATAGTCGGCGACATCATCAAGTCTTTTCGATACATGACTTGACAAATGCTACACAGAGTTGCTGACGTCACAACGGTCGGCGCCGGCATCGATTTCATTTGGCAAATACACAAATTATGTCAGCTCTAAACGTGTTTGTCATCTGAAGACATGTACATAGGCCTGTCTTAAATCAAGAGACAAGTACAGCTAAATGTGCGTTTTGTCTTCGCGATTTTACGTCAGAATTACAGATATCTCTTACCTGTTTGGGTAGAGTGTTATCAAACAGCGTAATTGTAAGTTAATTTAAATTAATCCAAGTTGTCACAACCTGATTGAGTGTCCGTTTAGATCGCAAAGAGACAAACAATCAAAGTTTGATGCCCCATCAGTAAACAGGTGTTAGAAATGTTACAACATACCCAGATTTTCTGCGTCACAGCTCTCTATCGTCATTTACGTAACTAAAGCTTTGCATGGTGGGAAAAATGAGTTTTTTAATCTTATCAGTTCTACACATTCATTGTATCTGTAGACTGTTACGATTTCACCTGGTAAGACACATGGACACATATACGCCCGGTAGGACTGCCTTGGACAAAGGATCGGCCCCCCCCCCATAGGCTTCTAACTGTACAATAAATAAAATTCATAAGAGACGTTCATGCCTCTGGCGAGATTTCGAACCCGCAATCCCCAGTAAGCGATCAGCTACAGACCTACGCCTCAGACTGCGCGGCTACAGGGGCCTGTTTTGAAAATGAGTTAATTTCTGTAATTCTTTGGCCATTAGTGCCAGAAAAAATGTGCAGTTTCTATTCTACTCACATTCTGTCACCGTATAATATTGTGGAAGACCAAAACAAGATGTGTACAAAGTTTCAGGTTTTTAAATCTGTACATAAGACGGTGATAATGTGGACAATATTGTAGTCTGAACCATGAACAGTGCTGATCACCGATTCGTACATTGTAAGCTTAGAACTTGCGAAAAATTACAAATCAGTGCGTTAACAATTCTGGTTACTCCGACTGTTGATATTGTCACTTTACATTCTGAATAAACCCATCATAACAGACAAAACTGAGTTAGAAATCAGTACATCAAATGGAAGGAATATCTTTCGCTGCGCTGTCTGAGTAATATCGCCAACTACTTCAGCACACCACAGCGTCTTCACTTCTAATAATTCGATGTTATTTCCCACTTTATGCTGGGAGTACAGTCATGTTCAGGACGCTATCACCCACAGCTTTTTTACGCACAGTGAATTTCCAATGTTCGTCACTGCAGAGAATACAAATGTGCAAGACGTAGGAAGAAACGAAGGGCAGTGCTACCACAACATTACATTTAACCCCTTCACAGACTAGGCTTAACCCGAACAATATTTTAAAGACCCAGTTCGTACCGCGCAGTGAACGTACTCCCTCTCGGTTATAAAAACCAATCAGTTAATGCTGTATAGGGAAATAATCGCTGTTTGTTCTGAGATCCACACAAAACACATAAATACACTGTGTGGGCAGAACGTAGAATTTGTGAATGTTAAACCTGGCGGTACATAAAGTAACCACTGGGCTTTAGGTGTGTACATATAGATTCAGTCCGTACCGTGCAGTAAACACTCCGTCTCGGTTATAAAAACCAGCCAGTTAATGTTGTATAGGGAAATAATCGCTGTTTGTTCTGAGATCCACACAAAACACATAAATACACTGTGTGGCCAGAACGTAGAATTTGTGAATGTTAAACCTGGCGGTACATAAAGTAACCACTGGGCTTTAGGTGTGTACATATAGATTCAGTCCGTACCGCGCAGTAAACACACTCCGTCTCGGTTATAAAAACCAGTCAGTTAATGCTGTACAGCAAAATAATCGCCGAGATCTTCGCTCTTGCGGGATGTTACGCAGCGTAAATTGGTATTTATTGACGGACGTTTCGGGACAACCGATCTTTTCCACCGTAAAGGTTCAAGCGGTCCAAGCTACTCACTGCTTGTGTGCGAGATACGAATCTTTCCAATCCAGTCACGGGCGATTCAAGGATCAACTACTAAAATAAATTTGGCGACGCCCATTTAACGCGTAGCCGTGAACTGAAAGTGCAGGTGGGGTTTTCCTTGTGCACGACATGAAGGCGTATAGAGGGAGTGGAGGCACATCCCACTCATTCATACCCTCGGCACTAAATGCAGGTGAGTGATGAACTCCACGCTCCGGCCGCTTTACCCTCGAGGAAATAGACCAGCTGTACCAATTGGCTGGGCCTAAGCGGTGGCGTAATTCCTAGAGGCACTCCGATACAAGCCGGAAGGTTGCGGGTTCGATTCCTGGTGGTGTCATTGGAATTTTTCATTCACATAATCCTCCCGGCCGCACTATGGCCCTGGGGTCGACTCAGCCTCTAACAGAAATGTGTACCAGGAATATTTCCTGGGGGGTAAAGGCGGCCGGTGCGTAGGGCTGACAACCTTACCAGCTTCACGTGCCGACTGTCTTGAAATCTGGGAGCCTCAACCTCCTGGACCCCTCAGGGTTTGTCCAGGCCTGTACCGCGATTGCTTTACGTTTTACAAACAGACTAGGGGGCGATGGAGCCCAAAATGCCCGTTTAAATGGTGAATTTCTTACAACCAGCCTTTTCGAGGCCTGGAATATGACAATGAAATGACCCCCTTATGACCGCAGTGCGGTTCCGCGACCCAACATCCAGCGGACAATACTCCCGCGTATCAACTGTAGACATTTCTGACATAATGCCGTTTTAACAGTGCCATTCTATTCTGATAACAACGACGACTGCAGCTGTCAGTGGCAACTTCAGGCGACACTTGCTGTGGGCCAGTGTCCGCCGCGTCGATTTACTGGACAGGGTTTGTCTGAGAGAGAATGACCGTGATTTATCTCACGTGGCAGGATCATTGGTAATGGTTAGGACGATAAGGCGCCTGCTTCGATTCCGAAAACACTGCTTTTTAACGATCACGGGCACAGTGTACTATCAGCACAGGGTGTACAGTAACTTAATTATCTAAAGATGTCCTACGTTTATACAGTTATCCTAACCTCAGAAGTAAGCAGAGAACATTTAATGCCTAAGACCTGCTTGCTGGGATGTGAGATGGCGTCTTGACGCGCAGTCAGAAATAAACAGCAGACGTAAGCGCAAGCGTACAACAGGAGAGGCAATTTACGTATGCAAGTAACATTGACGCGCCTTTGCGTAACCACTGTTGCCATGGAAAAGCAGAAAGTATTACATATTCTGAGTGTGTGTCTGTAGCCTTAGTTACCCAGCATGCAAAGCGCATGCGCCGTATTATATTGCCATCTGTGGCCTGTCTGGCTGTATCATATTTTCCCACATTATCTCATAAAAGGCACGATTTTCGGGAAAAATTCATTGAATATAAAATATGTGTTTTGATTTTCTCTACAACTCTGAAACATTTCTCATTCTAAGAAGAATTCAACGAGATATTATCATAAATTTACATAGGCCTTCATGTAAAGTACTCGTTATTCTTGTCAGATTTTAACAAAAAAAAATTGGATTTTCTAGACCTATATAATACCAGTAGTGCTGCTGCTGCTGCTGCTGCTGATGATGATGATGATAACCATGTGTCGCGACCCTTGCACCCCGACCGTTCTCGATCTTTGGTGCAACCCCCTGCTTTAAAAGCCACCACCACGTGGTCTTCCCAACCGGTTACCAGTCTAAGTA
Organism: Coptotermes formosanus; assembly: GCA_013340265.1. NCBI lineage: Eukaryota > Metazoa > Arthropoda > Insecta > Blattodea > Rhinotermitidae > Coptotermes > Coptotermes formosanus. The sequence goes on from BLKM01000075.1 coordinate 961,774, forward strand.
CTAACCAGGCCTAAGGTTACTTAAACTGTGATGCTGTAACAGGAACCAGCGTAGTCCAACTGGCACGGCCGTTCACAAGCGTGTAACCTAACCCACAGGGGGAGCCACATAAAGTCCGGTCGGTCATAACAAGAGAGATCCTCCTTATCAGCCCACGCCCGTCAAAATTTCTTCACGCCAGACTCTTTATATTTATTTCAAATACAAGAAATGAAACCACAAAGACGTAGGGAAGGGCGGACGCGAGGTGCCAAAAATTGTTAATTTCCGCACTAGGTGGAAGAACATGGTTAGTTTCAGCTCCCATCCGCTTTAATCCTGTGGAAGGAACCTCCGTTATCCAGCACAAACGGAGTGGGCTCCACGAGCTCTTGAAATATGATAATTATTTACGGGTTCACATTTGGGTAAGGTAAAGGTAAAGCAGTCCCTCTGCAGGCCCGGACAGGCCCTGAGGGTTCCAGGAGGTTGATGCTCCGAGATTTCAAGACAATCGGCACATGAAGGTGGTAAGGTTGTCAGCCATACGCACCGGCCGCCTTTACCCCCCAGGAAATATTCCTGGTACTCATTTCTGTTAGAGGCTGAGTCGGCCGCAGGGCCATAGTGCGGCCGAAAGGATTATGTCAATGAAAAATTCCAATGACACCATCGGGAATCGAACCCGCGACCTTCCGGCTTGTAGCGCAGTGCCTCAACCAACTGCGCCACCGCGGTCCCCGTTCATATTCGGGTACTGTTATAATTTGTTATGGTGATATTGTTGCAGTTTGTGACACGTCAGGTTTGGTATCTCTTATGGTTGGTTTGATGCGGTAGATGTGTCACGGCCAACATGTGGGTGTCTGGATTTTTAACAGTAGGACCTGAGGAAGTAAGAAACTTCTTCCGAAACGTCGTGTTTTTAGTGTTTTTATTTTTGGTGTGACGATGGAAAACGTTCTGGAAGAGGTATGTGAAAATAATCATTATTTTCGCTTCACGTAGCGACGTGTTTTGTGTAGTAAACACTCGAAAACACGTAGGTCTATGAAGCATGCATACTTCCTGAGGTGGCAGCGGGCAGTGACGAGATGGCCTCTGCCTACGCACGTTTGTCGATAGTGACATTGCAGTGTGACACGCACCGAGCACGCACCGAGCCTCAGAACAACGTCCTTGGCTTACTGCGACGCATAAACAACCATCTCACTTAAACGCTATTGCTTCTTCTAATAAAGAATTGTTGGGAACGTCTTTATTACACAGCTAGCTTCGTAGGATTCAGATCGCAACTTCTCTACATTTATTTCATAGGACGGGTTTATTGCCCAACTGTTTGCTCTGTTTTCTCTCTGACCCATGAACCTTGACCTTAAAGACCACAACAGCACTTCATAACATTTGTCATATTCTCCGTTGTTATGCCGTATGTCAGGGTTATTGACTCCCGACGTTTGGAAAGGACATACCTTAGTTTGATGTGGTAGATGTATCAGGGCCAACATGTGGGTGTCTGGATTTTTAACAGTAGGACCTGAGGAAGGAAGAAGCTTCTTCCGAAACGTCGTGTTTTTAGTGTTTTTTTGGTGTGGAGATGGAATACGTTCTGGAAGAAGTTTATGAAGACAGTGATACCTGCTTCATGGGTTTAGGAGTCCTAAAAGAGTATCTTCTAGGGCTCATCATAACCTTAATATGGAGGCATCAGGATCGTCCGAAACGTCGGTAAATGTATCAATAGAAATGGCATCATACGCCATAATAATTCAATTTTCATCAACCCGTCTGTGAGAAACTCAGTTCTCGTGTTCTGCTACTTTATAATTTGTGTTCCCACCTGCATATGCCGATGTCGGTCTAATTACCCACCCACTCACACCCATTCATGCACCTGTCATACGCCGCAGTGGTCCAATCTGTAAACGGGCAAGTGACAGGCTTGGCAGGGGCAGGAAGTCTCCCCTTTGCTGCGGCGCGCAGACGGGCCCTTGGGACCCACGCAACACCTTATATAATACACAGCAGGAGCTTCGTGTTCTAGACTAAAAACAGACGGAGAGTGAAGCTGATCGCTGGGTTCAGGTATTGCTGTGATTGTGGGCGGAAGATACATTTCCTTTCCCATGTTTTTGTGGTGTAGTTAATTTTACATTTTGCTTTGTATACGCCTACGTAATTCGTTTATACATTTATACGAACTCGATGCCCATTTTAGGCGCTTTCGCAAAACTGGGAAGAGCGAGAAGTAGCTTCGTCATGTCTGTCTGTCTGTCCGTCCGTCTACGTGGAACGACTCGCCTCCCACTGGACAGATTTTCATGAAATTTAATATTTGAGTATTTTTCGAAAGCCTATCGGGAAAACTCAAATTTCATTAAAATCTAACAAGAATAACGGATACTTTACACGAAGACCTGTGCACATTATGACACTATCTCGCTTAATTCTTCTTAAAATAAGAAATATTTCAGACAAAGTTTTAGAGAAAACCAAAACACACATTTTATGTTCAGTAACTTCTTTTCCGAAAATCGTGCCGTTTATGAGATAATGTGGAAAAATATGGTACAACCGGACAGGCCACAGATGGCAATATAATACAGCGCATGCGCTTTGCATGCTGGATAACTAAGGCTAGCGACACACACTCAGAATATGTAATACATATTGCTATTCCACGGCGACAGTGGTTACGCGAACGCGCCTCAATGTTACGTTACACGCACATTGCCTGCCTAGTTAATATATAGTATCTCGTATTTCAATTTTGAAACAGAGAAAAATCGTGGTAATGTCAGGTAAAATTTCTAGGAAAATGAATGACGACGACGACGACGACGACGACGACGACGACGATGGTGGTGATGATGAT
>BLKM01000075.1:964727-1013623 GCA_013340265.1 Coptotermes formosanus
TGGTGGTGGTGGTGGTGATGGTGGTGGTGGTGGTGTGGTGGTGGTGATGATGATGATGATGATGGTGACGACGACGACGACAATATGGCTGTGTGAATGCTGTCACGGACACGTCTGTTCCTTTGTGTTGCAGATTCAGCCCACCAGATGCACAGAGTTAGACGTTCGCACGCTGCAAAAGCCTACAACCCAGAGGATGGTGAGTAACAGATAAGAAGATTATATTGCCGGCCAAGCACGTGGCGGTCTGTAGTCAGCCGCCATCACGAAAATACAGGGTGTATCTAAATGCTTGGATAAACTTCATGAGTGAATTCTTGGCATCAAAACAAAGGAAAAAGTTCGTATAAACACATGTCTGGGAATGAGTGGGTTTTGAAGTTAATTAAAAAATTAGATTCGACAGTAAATACATTTAGTGCGTAAATAACATTCACCAACAAACGCACAAACACGCAATTTCATGCGAAAACGCACTTAATTATGTCATTATTCACATCAGATTACCCGACATGTTTCGATGCCAAAGCATCATCCTCAGGGGTACATTTGTCATATTCTTCACACGATTACACGTCACTGGTTAAAAGTGAAATGTCTAAAAACGGTGCCGTGGCGTAGATTTTATAAAAGACTTTAAACTAATTTACTCAGTGTGTCATTACTTCTTGAGACAAGACTTTATAAAACCTAAGCCGTGGCACTGTTTTTAGACATTTCACGTTTAACCAGTGAAGGTGTAATCTTGTGCACAATATGACAAATGTACCCCTGAGAGTAATGCGTTGGCATCGAAACATGTCGGGTAATCTGATGTGAATAATAACATAACTGTGTTTTCGCATGAAATTTTGTGTTTATGCCTTTGTTGGTGAATGTTATTTGCTATAAAAAATGCACAGTGAAGATAGTGTAAAAATAATCTCCAGTGCGTAATAGTTTGCTTACATAATACCATTTACTGTACACGTTCCCAGTTGAATTCTGATTGTTTATCAAGTTACAGTTCACAACAAATTCTCAACATATCCTCTGACTGAATCACTGCACACATTGGCACGTCTGCTCATGGACGGTTACACACTTCCAAAGATCCCGGGACGATTTTGAATTGTTTGAAAGGCATAAGCAATGCGTTGTTCAAGTGTCTCTTCTTTTTAAACTGGAGATGAATACACTGGGGGGTTTTAAGTGCTCCCACAGATGAAAATCTGAAGGACTGAGGTCAGGCGAACGACGGGGCTGTACCTCAAAAAGCAAGTGTTTGCGGACTACACTACTACAACATTTTTCCCTCTTTTGGTGCGTGGAACTCGCTCCTGGAGTTTGTCCGTGTATTTTAGATACACCATGCATACCAATGTAGTAATTATCGCTATGCGTTTGTATTCGCAATCCATGTTGGGCGCAAGAATCCTACAAAACAAAAAACTTTGCCAGAAAAATGCAGTTTTATACATTCCAAAATATGGCACATATTACGTAGCTTACGGCAGAATAGGTTTATACAGTGTGTACGTTAATAATGTGTAGTATACAGGGCGTTTTTATCGTCGAGTTGCTCTCCGCAAGGACGATATCTTTTCCGCATGTCGATTGAAGAACCACCCGTTTTTAGGCGCGTTCGCATCAATGGCGAAAACCTATTATTCACTTCATCATGTCTGTCTCTCTGTCTGGATGTCTGTCTGTCCGCATGTAACAGCGCGACTCCAGTTGGACGGATATTAGTGACGTTTTATATTGGGGGCTTTTACGAAAATCTGCCGAGAAACTTCAGATTTTGTTAAAATCGGACGTGAAGACCTGAGTGCTTTCCATGCAGTTAGCAGTGACATTGACATCTGTAGTGCAACGCTGCAGAGAAAGCATTGCTGCAATCCAATGGCAAAGCGTTCAATATTTAATTCACAGTACTCAGACCAACAAAATGCACAGTCTTGTTCCTTACATATTCATATGTACAATATCACTTCGCACATTCCCGATTGTTTCGATCCCCAACGGCTCATCTTCAGGGAATCAAACCAAGTAACAACCGCACAAAAACAAGCTAGGAAACGTTGCATACAGTATAAAGGTATAGAACAGTTAAACATTTAAAATGTAGGCAATTGTTTGTAATACAGTTGGTACAACTGTAGTGGATTCTAGCATGCAGTGTGTCGCAGGCAACCTATGTCCTTGGCGAAGGACAACACAGTACTCGAAATTTAGCACTTTGTTGACAGAATCATTTGTAGGTCTACGTAAATAACAGAAAGTGAAGACGTTTTTGCGTTTCCATGGCAACACTGGTTACGCAAACGCGCCACAGTGTTACGTTATACGGACACTGCCTACCATTTTTTATACTGTACACACAGGAAGTCTAATATCAACCAACAAACGAACGAGGCTATTGACAAGGTCAAACACGACGCCTGTTTGCATGGCCCAAAACCACTTAAAAGTAGGTATAAAAACCATTCGTAACTCCAGTCTTTTAATATTTTGGCATCCTTCCATGTGTATGATTTTACACTCTGGGATTTTAAGTTAAAGGTAAATGTAAAGCAGTCCCATTACAGGCCTGGACAGGCCCTTAGGGTTCCAGGAGGTTGAGGCCCCCAGATTTCTAGACAATTGGCAAATGAAGGTGGTAAGGTTGTCAGCCCTACGCACCTGCCGCCTTTACCCCCCAGGAATTATTCCTGGTACTGATTTCTGTTAGAGGGATTTTAAGGTAAAATATTTATTTGTAACTACTGCATGCACCAGAAGTATAGCGCTTTATCCTTTTAACTTAGAGTCTTGCACTGTATATTTACATCTGTGTAGCATGACCATGACTTACGTATGTTCTGTAAAAATTTGTAATGTTTAACCATACTGTATACTTGGACGTAAACAGTTCTTGTAGTTTTCTGCTAAAAACTCCTGAAGATGGCAATTCATTTGCTGAAACATATGTAGGGGTCGCAAATATATTTTTATACATGTCTATAGTCTTATGCATTTGTTATTTGATATTAGACTTAGAATTGCCTACCCTGTTTAGTGCCCATTTCTGCTTATTTCCGCTGAGACTCGGGTGAGGGAGAACTTCCTGCCGTTACTAACAGTGTTGAGGCGTTTGATTAATCAAACGCTGTCAGTTTCTTGTGACGAGGGTCATGCCAACGGTAACCTTTGAACTTCCGTCATCACCGATCGTCTTTTCTGCTTCCAGACGCCGAGTTCTGGGTTGATGGAGCACAAAACCTTCTGAGTGCGAAATTGGACAAGAGACCGATAACTGGTCAAGCGAAAAATGTTATAATGTTCCTGGGGGATGGACTTTCTGTACCAACACTGGCAGCCACCAGGGCGTACCTTGGACAGTCCCAGGGGAAACCGGGAGAGGAAACAGTGCTCTCGTTCGAAGAATTCCCCAATACTGGACTCTCTAAGGTAAGTGACACCCGTATCAGCAGACAATTAAATCGGGCAACTGTGCGCTAGATATGTATGGATATTCTGCAGGTACTGTACAGGGTTTCGTTTAACCCTTTAAAGAGGAAGCGTATCTGTTTTATATAAGGAATCAGTGCCTACCGCGCTGTAAACACTCCACTTCGGTTATAAAAACCAGTCTCTGAATGTTTTATAAGGCAAAAGTTGTTGTTTGTTCTGGGATCCGTACAAAACACATAAACGCAATGTGGGCACCACGTAGAATTTTTTAATGTTAAACCTGGTGGTACGTAAAGTTACCGCTAGGCTTTAAAAGGTTAAGAGAAAACAAAAAACAAGGGTACAGGTAATACTGTTTTAGGATGTGTCGCCGTATAACGTGGCAAAAGCAGTAATACCTGGATAGGCCTGGACAGGCCCTGAGGGCTCCAGGAGGTTGAGGCTCCCAGAATTTCTAGACCGTCAACACATGAAGGTGGTAAGGTTGTGAGCTCTAACCACCGGCCGCCTTTATCCCCCAGGAAATCTTCCTGGTACTCATTTCTGTTAGAGGCTGAGGCGACCCCAGGGCCATAGTGCGGCCGGAAGGATTATGTCAATGGCACCGTCGGAAATCGAACCCGCGACCATCCGGTTTGTAGTGCAGTGCCTCAGGCAACTGCGCCACCGCGTGCCCCGCATAATGCCGTAAAATTTGTATTGTTTTCGGAGCAACCTACTGCCAACTTACGTGTTTTCAGGCATCCGCCACGATGTAAATGAGATCTGTGCAGTTCTGGGATATTACGCAGAGTAGAGTGGCAGTTCTGTACCGACGCTTCGGGACAACCTATCAGTCCCAACTTGAAGGATCAAGAGGACTTTTTGACCCTTGAAGATGGGACAGATAATTTGTCCCAAATGGGGTACAGAGTTACCACTCTACGCTGCGTAGAGCTGCCACCATATTTAAGGTATTTTACTCCTGCACGATCAGACGGAGACAGATGGTTTCTCCGAAACGATGGTTCCACCTTCTCGAATACAGTATTCTTCACAGTGACCGCAGTTAGCACCTCACAAAATAATTTTATTGTTGATGGAACTCAAATTTGTAAATGTAATGGTATTAAAATGAATATAAATGTTCACCAAGTTTTGGACCAATATAAAACACTCAAGCGTCTGTGCATGCTGAGGTAAAGAGTGGACGAGTTAAACAGAATGAATACAGCAGAAGGGCGCTCGTGAGTTACAAAAAAACTGATATCCATATCTGAAGGGCTTGAGTAACACAGGTTAAAGGTCACGCGATAATATGCCTGTGTAGACAGAGAGAGGTCGACCCCGGCGAGAGAAGGGGCTTGTCAGCACCACACCCCCGTCGCTTTACCCCCACAAATGACCCGGTACCCACTCTACAGGAAGGTGGGCGGGCATTGGGGCCGGTCTGGACCGGTGCGGAGAATCTTTTCCCCACCGGGATTCGATCCCCGGACCATCCAGTCCGTATCGAATGGCTATACCGACTATGCTATCCGTGTTGCTTAAGTAACACAAGGCGTGAATGATTTTATGGTTGTGTTTGATATAATGTCTTATTTAGTTATCCAGTTTCGTTATAACTGGAAACGCTTAGTGATTTTTAGAGGTCATATATTAAAATAACCATAAAATGTAAAATTAAAAATGTGTCACAAACTTTTAGTGGGAATAGCTCAAGAGAAGGAAGCGCATAGAGAATCTGGACGTAGACTGGAGGGAAATATTAAAAAGAATTTTTAAAGATTCGAAAGGACATGGACTTCCTCGGCTTAGAACGACGTCTAGCGGCGGCGTCTTTCCTGCACGGTAGTAAAGTTACGCCTGCAGAATTTCACAGCTTCTTAATTTGATGCTCCTTATTATTATTATTCCTTTCTGTCTAACTACAACAGAAATGAATACACAATTTTGGTGGGGAAATCTGAAGGAAAGAGGCCACTTGGAGGACATAAGCATAGAGAGGAAGATAATATTAAAATGGATCCTAAAATTCAGTGGCGAGGATTGTGGGCTACATTCATGGAATGCAGAAGAGGTAGAAGTGGCGACTGCTTGCGAATACGGAAATAAATCTTCGGGTTTAAAAAAATGCAGAACATTTTTTGACTGCTTCACCGATTAACAAATTCTCAAGGAGGCGTTTTCTGCAGGATATTCGTTAGTTTTGTCAAATAAAAGTCCTATTTATTTGCTTGCTCTAAACTGTTTTCCAGACCTACTGTGTGGACAGCCAAGTCGCGGATTCTGCTTGCAGCGCCACGGCGTATCTGGGCGGTGTCAAGAACAATATCGGTACGACCGGAGTTACGGGTCGTGTTAAGGTTGACGACTGTGCCGGCATGAATAACGCCTCTAACCAAGTCACGTCGATTCTTAAGTGGTCGCAGGTAAGAATTCTCCCCTTCAAATAACAGAATGTTTCAATCCCCAAATATTTTGTGAGATTTCAAGTTCCCACCCTAAACTGAAAGCCGGAGTACTGGAGAAAAACATGATACAGCGTCGGTGGTAGATGAATGAATGAGTATGGGCCATGGTGGAATGATACTGACAGGGGAAACTCAAGCACTGGAAGAAAAACGTTATACAGCGTCGGTCGTAGATGAATTAATGAGTATGGAGCACTGGTGGAATGATACTGACAGGGGAAACTGAAGTACTGGGAGAAAAACATTATACAGCGTCGGTGGTAGATGAATGAATGAGTATGGAGGATTGGTGGAATGATACTGACAGGGGAAACTGGAGTACTGGGAGAAAAACATTATACAGCCTCGGTGGTAGATGAATGAATGAGTATGGAGCAATGGTGGAATGATACTGACAGGGGAAACTGGAGTAGTGGGAGAAAAACATTATACAGCGTCGGTGGTAGATGAATGTATGAGTATGGAGCATTGGTGGAATGATACTGACAGGGGAAACTGGAGTACTGGGAGAAAAACATTGTACAGTGTCGGTGGTAGATGAATTAATGAGTATGGAGCAATGGTGGAATGATACTGACAGGGGAAACTGATGTACTGGGAGAAAACATTATACAGCGTCGGTGGTAGATGAATGAATGAGTATGCAGCAATGGTTGAATGATACTGACAGGGGAAACTGAAGTACTGGGAGAAAAACATTATACAGCGTCGGTGGTAGATGAATGAATGAGTATAGAGCAATGGTGGAATGATACTAACAGGGGAAACTGAAGTGCTGGGAGAAAAACATTATACAGCGTCGGTGGTAGATGAATGAATGAGTATGGAGCAATGGTTGAATGATACTGACAGGGGAAACTGGAGTACTGGGAGAAAAACTGTGTACAGCGTCGGTGGTAGGTGAATGAATGAGTATGGAGCAATGGTGGAATGGTACTAACAGGGGAAACTGAAGTGCTGGGAGAAAAACATTATACAGCGTCGGTTGTAGATGGATGAATGAGTATGGAGCAATGGTGGAATGATACTGACAGGGGAAACTGAAGTACTGGGAGAAAAACATTATACAGCGTCGGTGGTAGTTGGATGAATGAGTATGGAGCAGTGGTGGAATGATACTGACAGGGGAAACTGAAGTACTTGGATGAAAACATTATACAACGTCGGTGGTAGATGGATGAATGAGTATGGAGCAATGTTGGAATGATACTGACAGGGAAAACTGACGTACTGGGAGAAAAACATTATACAGCGTCCGTGATAGATGGATGAATGAGTATGGAGGAATGGTGGAATGATACTGACAGGGGAAACTGGAGTACTTGGAGAAAAACATTATACAGCGTTGATGGTAGATGAATGAATGAGTATGGAGTAATTGTGGAATGATACTGACAGGGGAAGCTGGAGTACTGGGAGAAAAACCTTATACAGCGTCGGTGGTAGATGAATGAATGAGTATGGGGCATTGGTGGAATGATACTGACAGGGGAAACAGGAGTACTGTGAGAAAAACCTTATACATCGTCGGTGGTAGATGGATGAATGAGTATGGTGCAATGGTGGAATGATACTCACAGGGGAAACTGAAGTACTGGGAGAAAAACATTATACAGCGTCGGTGGTAGATGCTTGAATGAGTATGGAGCATTGGTGGAATGATTCTGACGGGGGAAAACTGAAGTACTGGGAGAAAAGCTGTGCCAATGCTTATTTTCCCACTCAAATGCAGACACTCACAACTCGACAGCAGACGGAAGCCAGTAGTCAGCTTAGTGCCCAGAATTTGGCCAGCGTAATTGAGATTTTTCAGTTTAAAGAGCGGCACTTGGATTACGGCTCGCCCCAAATACTTAGGTCTTCCCCTGTCAGTATGATTGCACCACTGCTCCACATGCATACTGTATTTATGTAGCATGGATATGTGTAAGATCTCAGAAGTGTAGAGTGTCAAAAAAGCCACCCCCCCAAACCCTTCTCTCTGTCTTACCTTGAATCACGAAGCCTCCTTCTTGATGTTGAAGGACGCAGGTAAATCAACTGGAGTTGTAACCACTACGAGGATCACTCACGCGTCTCCTTCCGGTACATACGCCTCTATCGCCAACAGGGACTGGGAAAATGACGCCGAGGTCAGAAGTTCGGGACAAGACCCGGCTGTGTGCGACGACATAGCAGAGCAACTTGTGCTGAGGTCTCCGGGCAAGGATATCCGGGTAAGAATTTGTCACTGATCGCTGATGGTGTGGACGTCACAAAGTGTTGGCCGTTCCTCGACATATGTACGCACTAGTGACAAGTGCTGGGTTTCACATGTACCGTATTCTGTCAGGCGCAGTTTGCAAAATTAGGCGCAAAGTCAAACTGTTACCTTCGTCATATTTTATTATTATTATTATTATTATTATTTATTTGGACTGCAAATGGGTTTGTACCGGTGGCAGCGATACTACAATAAGACACAACACACAAAATAACACACCGCACTCAAAAAAACACAGCACACAAATTACTAAAACAATAAAGGACACATGCTGCACACCATAAATAAAATTACAATACAAACGCAATTACAAATACAGTATACGTACAAATACAATACACATAAAAATACAATTACAATACACATACAATTACAAATACAATACACATACAAATACAATACCCCTACACATACAATACATATACAAATACAATACACATACAGATACAATACAAATACAAATACCATTACAATTAATCTAAAGTTGATGAATTAATATTAATAAAAAATTAAGCACACTGTACAATAGTACAGTCACAGCAGTGAATTACGTAACTGCATGAACTGATGCACTCGCATTTCACCATGACCTTCCCTTGCTGCTATATCCGTCGGCATGGGAAAGGGCGACTTCCCACAGGACCGATTTCTATGAAACTATGGTTAGGGTCTTATAACAAAATTTTTCGACACATTCTGATTTTGGTTAAATCGAACTAAATCAACAGACGTATCAAATGAATACTTACATATATATATATATATCTGATCTCGCGCTGTGCTTATTCTTTATAACTAAGAGAGACAGTGTTTTCTGTGAGATACGAGGTGAGGCTGATGAAAAAGCTGATCATCGAACATGGAGCATGGTAGATTCTAAATGTTTGGTATTGATGTTTAATAAGAGATTTCGATTGTAAATCCCACCGCTTAGGATATCTCGATTATTATCGATTATAAATTGTTTGCTAAGATATACATAACTCAAATAGTGTGTTTTAAACACTCGCCGGCTTTTAAAACATATTCACGATTTAAAAATCTAGGGAGAAAGTGTCCAAGGCTATTTGATAGACTCTTAGCTTCTCAAGAGGATTGTTAGTGTATGAAATTATTCATTCGCATCCACACAGATCAGATTGAATCGAAATAAACAAATACAGTCGAACTTGGTTATAACGTCATGAAAAGTACTGAATGTTTTGTGTCGTTATAAACGCGTGTCGTTTTAACAGAGGATTTTAATGTTATGGTTAACCGTGAGGAATTAATTGGTACCACAGAATATCTGACTCTGTAGACGAGGTGTCGTATGAACCGATGTCTTTATAACCGGGTTCAACTGTGTTTCGAAAACTGTTTCAAAAAAGACTCCTTGATATAAGGTATTGATGAACACATTAGGAATAAAATACTTACCCAGATGAAGACAATACACTTTTACCCTTAAAAGACTTACGTTTTCACATCACGTTTCCACAAACAATGGCTCTGGTGACAGAAACGTGGCGGTATAATATTTACGTATTTATTGCAGGAAAGTCCGCTAATTGCATTTAATTTCAAGTGATAGTAACGTCAGCAATTAAATTTCCAACCAATTACAGAGTATTATTTTTTCGTTGTCAGCAAGCCAACAGACCTTACCCTGTCTGTGGAAGGTTTAAGCTATTTTTCCATTCTGCAAAGTTTAAAGGGCAGACTTGCGATATTATTGTGCTGTGTGTGTGTGTGTGTGTGTGTGTGTGTGTGTGTGTGTGTGTGTGTCACTGCGCATTTACCCATTTCAGCTTTTGACTATATGGCCGATTTTCATAAAATATTATGAAAGTTGGTGTGTCACTGAAGACCGCCGCAAAATGTTAATATTATGATTCCCACAATTATTAATAAAAACATGGCGTGACTGCACACTCGTGAAGACGGGGGGGCCACACTAGCGATATTCACGCTGGAACTCTGAAATTATATATGGTAATAGATCAGGGGAAACACATGCAAAGTGTGTCCATCATCATCATCATCATCATCTTCTTCTTCTTCTTCTTCATGAGCTGTGAAGTACTAGGCGTAGTGTCTGTTCTTTATCCCTCGAGATGAAACTGGTCCTTCCATCTTTTCCTTGGGCGTTCTATGCTTCTCTTCCCCTTTGGCCTATTTCAGTGCCTGTTCGGTTATCCTGTGTGTGTGTGTGTGTGTGTGTGTGTGTCAATTCGCTCTACGTGTTATAGCCACTCTTTTTGGTACTGTTTTATTTCCAGAACAATGTTCTGCACTCCAAGTTTCTCCCTCACGGATTGATTTCTTTCCCTGTCGAATTTAGTAACTGCTAATAAATGTCTTAAAATTTCATTTATCCTTTCTCCAGTCTCTGTTCACAAGTTTTATCAAGACAGTGTATTGTTTTTTGGATGTAAAATAACAAGATGATGGTACTCCAAGTATTTTCTTTAGGTTTTAATCTGATGTCGATAACTTTTGAAAGACTGGAGTTCGATATATTCGAGGTTATTTTCGAGAAATTCAACTCATGAGGACTCTGCTTGTACGTAGCAAATTATTCACGCAGGCAAAACAATAATACCTGTAACACTAATGGAGGTGTAGGACTGGAAGTGGTGAAGGCCATGTGGGTTCTACGAGGAATTCTTTTTTACATTCCTGATTCACGTACTTGAGTATTACTGTAGACAGCAGCGCCAATTAAGTGGCACAGTTCCCTTGATTTATGAGTGGCTGAGTCATATTTTTTTCCATGATTACCAGGTTTCGTAGGTCTTCGACCGCTCGCTTGCTTGTGTTATGGTTTCGAATTCTGCCGGCGGCATTGTTGTTTGTCTCCTGTCAGCGCTGTGTGTTGTACACGTAGAAGTCTCTGCGACGGGCCTATCCCTCGTCCAGAGGAGTCCTACCAACTGTGTGTGTCTGTGTGTGTGTGTGTGTGTGTGTGTGTGTGTGTCATCCATTTGTTCAGGTAAAGCAATAACCTTCCACATCTACAAGAAGTAGGTACAAAGAAGTCAGACTGAGGAAATAAGAAGGAAAGCTTACCAGGTTTCAGTGGTTACGTTAGGTTCGTGATTGAGTCACACCAAAGATACAATGGTTGCTGGGTTTCCAGGGTAAAGGTATAACTTGGTTTGCAATAACGTCACAAAAAATTTCGTGATTGAATCTCATAAAAGTTTCCATGACAACGCTAAGACATTTGTTTGTGTGTGGCACCACAACTGTCAGTTTCTTCATCACTACAGTGCTTGTTTTGATTTTAATTGACACGATTGAAATGTCAGTTTCGGTGGGGGCACCAGATGGCACCAGTCTAATCGAATTACGAAGTGTTGGTTTGCTCTCTGGCTCTGATAGGTGGTATTAACGCTTCGCGTGTAAGTGAAGTCACACACGTGTTAAGGTTGACGAGTGAATACTGTGTTACATATGTCGTAAGACGGGCCCATTTCTAGTACAAAACCCTTGTGGATCCTAAAACATAGGATACTGATGCCGAGTGCATTTGCTGAAATTCTAAACTGATAGAGGATTGGAACAGAAACCTAACTTTAGATACAAATTTTTCGGCCTTTAAAACCCAATATAGGAGCTGACAGCCGGAGTTACTTTCGTTTTAAATATCCATTTGTGCACCTGAGTGGGAAAATGTTTTCCCTTTCGTCCATAAAGCGTTACATTTATCGAGACATGAGCGGCCCGTTTGGCCAATGGAGGCTTAAAACGCGCTATAAAATCTACAACTTCCGACCGCTATGAAGTATCACAACTGTCTGACAGGTGATACTGGGAGGTGGTCGACGCGAATTCCGTCCAAATACTACCTCAGATGAAGACGGCAAGAGCGGCAAAAGAACCGATGGCGTCGATTTGATCAAAAGCTGGGAATCCGACAAGACGGCACGTAATGTCTCTTTCAAGTATGTTTGGAACAGGGACCAACTTATCAACCTTGATTCCAGGACTGATTACGTACTTGGTGAGTAACAACTTCCATATCCGTCAGTGCCTATACAAATCTAACTGTACTACGAATCTAATTGGAAATATTTTCTGTACGGCAAATTTTTTTTCCTTTTCAAAGGCCTGTTTAATTACGACCACAATGAGTACCACTTGAAGGCCAACCTAACCAAGGAACCAACACTGGAGGAGATGACCAGATTTGCAATAACATCACTGAAGCAGGATCCAAATGGATTCTTCCTCTTTGTTGAAGGTAAATGTGTCTTCTTATATCCGTACGAGATATCAAGTTATGGTGGCGGTAGCTATGACTACAGCTTGACTACGGCTTTCATGGGTGTAGGCTGTGTAATTCCATAAAAATGTGCTGACGTTTCGGACAAACGTCGAAAAATGTGTACCAGGCTACAAGATGTAGCGTCCCAGAAGACAAATTTTATTAATTTCTAATTCTACTAAAAGGTATCTAACAATTTGACGCAATCCATCCCGTTGTGTGTTCGACTGGAATATTCGGTAAAAATGTGCCGACGTTTCGGACAAACGTCGGAAAATGTCTACCAGCCTACACGACCTAGCGTCCCGGAAGACAAACTTTTATTAATTTCTAATTCTACTAAAAGGTTTCTAACAATTTGACGCAATCCCTACCGTTGTGTGTCTAGGTTTTTTGTCCGACTGGAATATATTCCAATATTCAGAATACACCATCTGATTTCTTGCCATATTGGTAACAGGTGGACGCATTGACATGGCGCACCATGAAACAAAGGCTCATATATCACTGGATGAAACAGTAGAATTTGCCAAGGCTATAAAGGCCGCTGTCGATCTCACAGACGAAGAGGACACGCTGATAGTTGTCACGGCCGATCATGCCCACACCATTACCCTCAGTGGATACGCTGAGAGAGGAAACGACATCTTTGGTAAGAATCACATAACTTACAGTGACATCCAGTTCATGCGATAAGAACCTAACGGGTAGATGGTAATAGATGGCATAACCTCTGCAAAACAGAGAAGAGTCGAATATTCTGGGTGCGTAATATCTGCGATACAAGGATGATAACGTGGCGAATATCGTTTGTTAACAATCGCTATATCAAGTACCAACTAAAGGTACTGTATTAAATTTATTATTATTTCATGTCACGTTACCCCGACATGTTTCGACGTTTCAAACGTCATCCTCAGGGCGGTGCACCAAAGTCTTTTCTAATGCTGGTGGGAACGATTACTTTTGTGCAACCCCTGAGGATGACGGTTAAAATGTCGAAACATATCGGGGTAATGTGACATGAAATAATAATAAATTTAATGCAGTGTATTTATTTGGTACTTAATAAAGTGACTGATGACAGAACGACGCATGGAATTAGCAATGTTAAATCATTTGTATAAACCCCGGATTATTTGAACACGGGCACATTTCTTTTTAGTTTTTTAGTTGCCATACGGAAATTTTATGGCTACTTTTTATGTTGGGACATAATTTATGGAGGGAAGAATAGAATAGAATAAATAGTGGGTCGAGCCCTTTTGATCCCGATGCACGTAGGCACTTTAGAGTCCCCCTGTGCCCCTTAACCTTTTAGAGCCTAGCGGTAACTTTACATATGACCAGGTTTAACATTAAAAAATTCTACGTGATGCCCACATTGCGTTTATGTGTTTTGTGTGGATCTCAGAACAAACAGCAATTTTGCCTTATAACACATTAAGAGATTGGTTTTTATAACCGAAGTGGAGAGTGTTTACTGCGCAGTACGCACTGAGTCCGTATATAACCCTTTAAAGACGAAGCGTATCTGTTTTATATAAGGAATCAGTGCGTACCGCGCTGTAAACACTCTCCACTTCGGCTATAAAAACCAATCTCTTAATGTTTTATAAGGCAAAAGTTGCTGTTTGTTCTGAGATCCGTACAAAACACATAAACGCAATGTGGACACCACGTAGAATTTTTTAATTTTAAACCTGGTGGTATGTAAAGTTACCGCTAGGCTTTAAAAGGATAAAATAGATACGCTTTGTCTTTAAAGGGTTAAACTGAAGTCCCTTCAGGGGAGGCATGTCCCTTTAACATTCCAGATCGTACCCAGACTTAGACTTCTGACTTCCTCAGGGTCCACAAAGAAGGAACGCAAGTAGGCCTAAGTATGTATCATTGCCGCCAGAATTTCACACTCAATTTATGAAGGGAATATGCGATGAATATACCAGTCACTCATCAGCACGCACCGTTCGGATGGGAAAATATTCTCGCCGCGAAGCCGAGACGGACAGGCTGCACATAGACCTACGTTTCTGAGAAATTTTCAGAAACCCAACATCACAAGGTTTATTCCCATAGCACCCCATGTTATTACTTGAAAGAGCAGACAATACCAAAGGCAATTAATTCAAATATTTGACCGAACATGTGTCATATTTATTTTCTAGGAAGCCCAGGCACATCTGACGTCGATAGACTTCCAATTTCGACACTTAATTATGCTAACGGACCAGGGTACAAGCGCCCTCAAAGTAATGGTACAAGATACGACACTTCTAACGATAATACGGGTACGTATGTGTAACACATGCCGATCCCGGTGGCCGCGCGGTCTAAGGCGCGGGCCTGCAGTCTTTCGCTTGCTGGGATTGCGGGTTCGAATACCGCCGGGGGCATGGACGTCTGTCTCTTGTGAGTGTTATGTGTTGTCAGGTAGAGGTCTCTGGGCCTGGCTGATCACTAATCCACAGGAGTCCTACCGACTGTGGTGTGCCTGAGTGTGATTGTGAAACCTCGAGAACGGTTTGAAAGTGCCACATAAAAAAATTAAAGAGCGAAGATTCATTTGGGAGAACACTTTCTAATCCAGAGGATGTGATGGTACTGTAATAACTGTGACGTCACTGTGTACTGTAACAACTATGACGACACTATATGTACTGTAATAACTGTGACGTCACTGTGTGTATTGTAACAACTATGATGACACTATATGTACTGTAATAACTGTGACTTCACTGTGTGTCTTGTAATAACTCAAACGACACTGTGTGTTGTAATAATTGACGTCACTATGTGTATTGTCACAGATGACGTCGATTACACGTTCCCAGCTACGGCGCCACTAGGCAGCGAGACGCATGGCGGTGACGACGTGGCAGTGTTCGCGAGAGGGCCGTGGAGCCATTTGTTTGCAGGCACATTTGAGCAGAACTTCATTCCACACGTCATGGCTTTCGCGTCTTGTGTTGGGAACGGACGCACAGTGTGCGATGGCAAATAAACCTGCCGAGACAGCAGACGTAAAGTTAACCTGCCATTCACACAGGCCACTCACAGCAAGCCTCAAACAGAATGCGATTACATAGTCATTTTCTTAGCAGCTAACTCAAGAACTAATTGAGAAGGGCCAGACTTTAGGTGGTAACACTTCCTCAGGTACTGGCTCAATTCCCCACATTAACCCTTTAAAGATGAAACGTAATCTGTTTATACATAAGGACTCAGTGCGTACCGCGCAGTAAACACTTTCCGTCTCGGTTACAAAAAACGAATCAATTTATTTTTAAGATGAAACTTGCAGTTTGTTCTGAGATCCGTACAAAACACACAAACGCAATGTCAGCACCATGGAGAATTACAGAATGCTAATTCTGGTGGTACGTAAAGTTACCGCTAGGCTTTAAAACGTTAACGTAACCCGAAGGTTCATTCCCGTGCTCACAACAGCCAGCCACTTGTCCCTATCCAAAGCTAGACACATCCAAGTCACACCCTCCTATCCTATTTCTTTTAGGTACATTAGTATTATCCACCCACCTACCCTTACGTCTTCTAAGTGCCCTCCTTCCTTGCGGTGTCCCTAGTAACACTGTGTACCTGTTTCTCTTGTTCACTCTATCCTAGGAGGCACATACACGACCCATCTTACCGCTCGATTTAATCACCCAAATAATATTTGACAGTAAGTACAAACCATGCGAAATAATAAGCGACCTTAATTCCTGTAAGTCAGTTAACACTTTCCAAGGACTGTCAAAATCTTTCGTACACCTCAAAATCTCAGATAAAAACTGAGATTTTTTCTTCTTATTCCTCTTAAATTTCTAAAATTGATCCCTTTACAAACTACAGCAATTCTATTTTACGCATAAGTGATATCGGTGTTGATGTATACAATATTAAGTGAGTGGTAAACAATAGCAGAAACCAAAAAATCTCAGAATATGTAATCTGCCACGTGGTTAAGTACTCATACGTTCAAACTATTTCGGCTTTAAGAATATTTGACTTGATTCACCCCTTACATAACTCTACGTAGGCGCCAGACCTGCACAGCGTTGCGCCTCACATAGACAAACGATCTATTGTATATATGGCTTGAAGTTAATGGATTCTGAATTTAAGAATTTGACTAAAAAATGTGGACGTAAATATTTCAAAATGGGTATAAAAGGAAGTCATTAGCGATTCTGGCCTTGTCCTGTTCTAATCTGTATTAGACAATTCAATAAAATGCCCGCAGTACCAAGTAAAGGTAACAAATTTTCACTTTGTCCGCAAGAGATATTCACATAACGGTGTTAATGAATATTACAGACCTCTGTTTTATGACGCCGTGCAATTTGGTGTACGGCTACTTAGTACCCATACGTACGTACAAGACTCTAAACAGTACTTTAAAATATCTTATTACTGAATATATGTGATGGTGGCACAAAAATTGAATGTGTGGAAAAATGGGAACACGAAGAATGGCAGCTTAACTCTTACCGAATGCCTTGCAGGAAGGTGCTGTATTACAGAGCAATGTAAATGTGTAAATAGTGTAAGCAGATGTAGAGAAATAGGAAATAACTGTAATGTAAACAGTAATTATGTACAGATGACATGACATAATAACATGAGCATACTTAGTTTCGAGTATTTTTAATTGTTTTGACATCCGAAAACAAGCTCCTATAGAACAGCAAAACAACAGACCAACACGTGCACACGTACTGTTATTGCTTGCAGAAGCAGTTCGCTTATAAACGCAACGTGATTCGACTCACTGCAGTACCGTCATCAGGGGTGACGGTTGGAGTGTGAAGCACCAACAGTAAACACCCGAAGATGCCGCTGTGTCTGGTTCAGATAGTTTCAACACTATTTGAATATAGTTTCAACACTATTTGAATATAGTTTCAAAACTATTTGAATATAGTTTCAACACTATTTGAATATAGTTTCAACTAACTAACTAACTAACTAACTCCATGGAGCAGAGGCCTTCTTGAGAAGCTAACAGTTTATCAGCTAGTCAAGAAATTCCCCGCATTTTATGGAACCCGAAGGTTCATTACCGCATTCACAAGAGCCCGCCACCTGTCCCTATCCTGAGCCAGCTCAATCCAGTTCATGTCCTCCCATCCCACTTCCCGAATATCCATCTTAATATTATCCTCCCATCTACGCCTGGGTCTCCCAAGTGGTCGCCTTCCCTCGGGTCTCCCCACCAAAATCCGGTATGCACCTCTCTCCTCCCCCATACGTGCCACATGCCCCGCCCATCTCAGTCTTCTCGATTTGATTACCCGAATAATATTTGGTGATGAGTACAGGTCATTAAGTTCCTCGTTATGTAGTCTTCTCCACTCCCCTGTCGCCTCGTCCCTCTTAGGCCCAAATATCCTCCTCAGCACCCTATTCTCGAACACCCTCAGTCTTTGTTCCTCCCTCAGTGTGAGAGACCAAGTTTCGCATCCATACAGAACAACAGGTAAAAATATAGTTCTGTGTACCCTAATCTTTGTGTTTTTGGATAGCAACCTGGAAGACAAAAGATTCTGCACCGAATGATAGCAAGCATTCCCCGACTTCAATCTGCTCTTAATTTCTTCATGAATGGATTTTCGATTCGTTAGGGTTGCTCCCAAATATTTGAATTCTTCCACCCTTTCAAAGGATTTATTATCTATATTTATGTTGTGATTGTGTCCTGCATTCTGATTTCGAGACATGACCATGTACTTAGTTTTCTCAGCATTTACTTCTAGACCAATCTCCTTACTAGCAATAATTAAATCTTCTGCATTTTTCTTTATGCTATGTACGCTTCCGCCCAATATATTAACATCATCAGCATAAACCAGAAGCTGATGTGTACCATTCAATTTCAAGCCCTTCTGGTTTGCCTGAACCCTTCTAATGGCATATTCTAAAGCAAAGTTGAAAAGCAATGGCGACAGAGCATCTCCTTGTTTCAAGCCATTCTTAATAGGGAACGTGTCAGACAGATGTTTGCCTACCCGAACTCTGCTATATGTTTCACTTAGGCACATTTTTATTAACCTTACTAGCTTCATGGGGATACCGAACTCAATGAGAATATTATACAAGACCTCCCTCCTAACTGAATCATAGGCTTTCTTGAAGTCTATAAATAGCTGATGCACTGCCTCATTGTATTCCCATTTTTTCTCAAGTATTTGACGAATGCTGAATATATGATCAGTGGTTGACCTGTTACGTCGAAATCCACACTGATGATCCCCAATAATTTCCTCTGCATATGGAGTTAACCTTGACAAAAGGATGTTGGATAGAATTTTGTACGTAGTCGACAAAAGTGATATGCCTCGATAATTACTACAATCTGTTTTATCACCCTTCTTATAAATAGGCACAATGACCGACTCCTTCCATTCCTCAGGCAATTCCTCCTTATTCCAAATAGAAATAATAAGTTTATGGATTTCAGACCGAATAATCCTACCCCCTGCTTTAATCAATTCTGCTGGAATCTGATCAATACCTGGTGATTTGTGGCTTTTTAGTTTTCCAATAGCCATCTCAACCTCAAAGGCACTGGGCTCAGGCACTAGTGGCTCTGCTGTGTGTACTTCAATCTGCCTAACATCGTTAACCCCGTGTATATTCAACAGCTGGTAGAAATGATTCCTCCACCTAGCCAAAATACTGTGGGAGTCTGCAACCAGGTCACCCTTCTCATCCTTTACTACATTACTTCTAGGCTGGTACCCCCTCTTAAACTCATTGATACCCCTATACAAGTCTCTTATATTCTTGTTCTTACTGTTTGTTTCAATTTCATTAATTTTAGCTTTCAGATATTCCTTCTTTTTGTGCCTGAAATGTCTACTAGCTTCACGTCTTACGTTGTGCAGATTATCTCCATTATTTTGGTTTGGATTCTGTAACCACTGAATTTTAGCCTGCTTCCTTTTATCTAAAAATTCTGCACATTCTGCATCAAACCATGGTTTATGCTGCTTCCGTTCGTGTAGACCTAGACTCTCTTGAGCCGAGATTTTGATATTCTCTTTAATGTTTTCCCAAGCCCTATTCATGTCCTCACTAACATTTAAGCTTTCCAGAGCTGCAAACCTGTTTGAGATCTTAAGCTGATACTGTTTCCTAGCCTCTAGTTCACTTAGCTTCTTGAGATTAAATCTCTCTACATCAAATTTCTGTGCTGCTTGTTTACTTACTGCCAGTCTTTGCCTAACTTTCGCAACCACCAGATAGTGATCAGTATCACAGTCGGCTCCCCTGAAAGATCGCACATCGAGTATACTGGAATGCCGTCTCCTATCTATCAATATGTGATCGATCTGATTGTGAGTCTTCCCATCAGGAGAGGTCCAGGTGTATTTATGAATATTTGGGTGCGGAAACATAGTGCTCTTAACAACTAGATTCTTTGATGTGGCAAAGTTTACTACTCTAACACCATTATCGTTGCTATCCTTATGTAAACTCTCATTCCCAATAGTCGGTTTGAAAATATCCTCTCTCCCCACTTTTGCATTAAGATCTCCTAACAGAATTTTCATATGGTACTTAGGAAAATGATCAAAAACCCCTTCTAATTCCTCATAGAAGCTGTCCTTTGAATCATCACCCTTCTCTTCCGTTGGTGCATGCGCATTCAGAACAATGATATTACACCAGCGGCCTCTCAGCACTATGTATGACATCCTAGCACTAACAAACTCCACTCTCTTGATTGCTGATACCATTCTCTGGTGCACAAAAAAACCTGTTCCCAATTGATGATTTTCCTGCCCTTTGCCATAGAAAAAAATATATGCCCCGGCTCTTACAGTCCCTTCTTTGTCCCACCTAACCTCCTGTACACCCACTAAATCTAACTTGTACTTAGCTAATTCCCTGGCCACTGTCATAAGTGACCCTGGCCTATACATGCTCCTCACATTCCATGTTCCAAAACTCATATCCTTTTTCCGTAGCTGGGGTCGTACCAAAGAATCGGTCCAGGTCCGAGGCTTTGTAGGCTGTTTCGTAACATCATAATTTTTTACGGTGAGGAGTTGTTAGCACCTCGCCCAACCCCCAAGCTGGAGGACCACCCCTTGTCGGCTGTCCGCGACTGCTTATTCAATGTATTCGCAGCTACCCTCCATACCTGGAGGCCGTTCCTCCATCCGCAACCCGAGGACGCGCCATGCCGTGGTGACAGGGACCCACTTAACATGGATATAGTTTCAACACTATTTGAATATAGTTTCAACACTATTTGAATATAGTTTCAACACTATTTGAATGTAGTTTCAACACTATTTGAATATAGTTTCAACACTATTTGAATATAGTTTCAACACTATTTGAATATAGTTTCAACACTGTTTGAATATAGTTTCAACACTATTTGAATATAGTTTCAACACTAACTGAACCAGACACAGCGGGATATTCGGGTGTTTACTGTTGGTGCTTCACACTTCAACCGTCACCCCTGATGACGGTACTGCAGTGAGTCGAAACACGTTGCGTTTATAAGCGAACTGCTTCTGCAAGCAGTAACAGTACGTGTGCACGTGTTGGTCTGTTGTTTTGCTGTTCTAGTGAACACGTGCTCGGCATGGAAAGGGTAAAAAATAACATTCTATAGATTGCATATTGTCAACGTAACATAATTTGGCAGGTCAGGAATATGTTACTGGTTTTACAAAAACACTAATCACCGACAAGTGCACAAAGAGAGCTTTATCATAAATCGTAACACACTCCTACATGTTTCGACCCTGCTGGGTCATCTTCAGGAGAACTTTTTGTTATCGTTTCACTAAGGTTGCAATTTATAGTTGAGTGAGAATGTGCTGTTGACTGTGTACTGCGTTGTTTTTGGAGGCGTGAACTCTCCAGAGAGTCCACGCCTCCGGAGAGTTCACGCCTCCAGTACACAGTACACAGCACACAGTCAACAGCATATTCTCACTCAACTGTAAAGTGCAGCCTTAGTGTAATGATAACAAAAAGTTCTCCCTGTAGATGACCCAGCAGGGTCGAAACATGTAGCAGTGTTACGATTGATGATAAAACTCTCTTTGTACATTTGTTGGTGATTAGTTTTTTTGTATAATAGAGTGCACGGACATGTAACACATTAAATTTATCACTAGTTTTGTTCAATAGACGCACATATTAATGTTGTATTTGACGGTATGTGTATTTCGCGAATTGTGCTCCAAAATTTTGTGTCGAACTTATGACAAAATTGTTCACAACTGGAGGCTGTTATTACGCCTATACGTACACACAGGGATCGAAAAAATACTGTCGCCTTATCGCAAGCGGCAATAGAAAAACTTTGGCTGGAGATGTATTTGTTACTCCACGTTTGGGAGTCATCTTAAAGCACAGACGAAACATCGAACGTGCATCCAAAGAATTAGAAGCAGTACAGTCAGAAGGTCGTGACTGTAAATGCATCCTTTAAACTAGAGATATGTCGCTATCTTAAGCGGGACCTGCGTATTTAAGACAAAGAATAATATCAATATTCAATATTGTTCGCCACTCAAAAGGCAATAACTACAGCAACATGGAGACCAGATAGGCAGTGTAGATCTAACATAACACTGTGGCGCGTTCGCGTAATATTTGTACCTCCACTGTTACCCAAACAGCCTGATAACGTTTCACTCGAAGAGAGTGCGCTTGTTGGGCGATTTTATGTCGCTGGCAGCAATAAAACCCCACTTACGTCTTCATGTAAAATCGTCAGATATTTTAGCCCTATTTTAAAACAATTTGGATTTTCTCGAAAGATTTTCATGCAAGTCCCCAGTGTCAAATTTGGAGGAAATCCTTCAAATGGGAGCCGCACTGATACACGCGAACAGACGGACGGACATAATGAAGATAATAGATGCCTTTTTGCGGCTACGCGAACGCGTATAAATATATTTTTTGGTCATTTGGTGCTGAACAGATTACTTTTCTTGCTGCCTAACCCCCATAGCAAGAAATCCCTCTTTACAAAAAATATTTGTTAAGTTAAGCAAATAATTCCCCGCGTTTTCTTCGTTCCGGAAATTCACTACCAGTTTTAAAAAAGCCCGCCAGTTGTCCATATTCTGAAACAGATGAATCTAGTCACACGTTCCCATCCTATGTAAGTTACATTTTAATATTATCCTCCCACGAACGTCTTCACCTTGAAAGTGACTTCTTTACCACAGATTACCCTACCAAAACCTTCTCCCGCATAATTTCCTCACGCCCCAACCTTCTCCTTCTCCCAATGAGGCTACAGACACACTCAAAACACATAATACTTACTCCTTTTCCACGGCAACAATGGTTACGCGAACGCGCTTGAAATTTATGTTTATAGTTACATTGCGTGTCTCACTGTATTTCGCATTAAATTTGCCTTTGTTTTCTGTCAGTCACACGAATGTCATATAAACTGATTTTAACATCTAGATTTTGAGTTCTCGCCGCTGTGTTTACGTGATGCATCATTTCTTATGACCCCCCGCCTTTCAATCTTAAAATAACACAATATACTCGTTAGCAAGTACTGGAACACGTGTTCTGTAGCTTCAGGGAATCGCGCGCTTTTTTAACATTTCTTCCATAAAATTACAAATGCGCCGTTTGAAACCGACCTTGTTCCCTAATTAGTAGTTTCCTTTTTCTCTTTTCCGTACAGAAAAGAAAAAATAAGGAAACGCCGACATGCGGAATTACAGCTGACAGACGGCGAGTACTACATCAAACACTTCTACACCATCACACCTTCAAAGACGCTTCTATCTACGTCATCAACACTCCGCAAACTACGTAATTCTACTTCAAGCATTCATCTAATTTGTCAGCAGCACTGGAGCAAATAAGAGCCTGGATTTTAAAGTTTAAATTCAATTCGTCCCTGACTGTCTGAACACTTCCGTTACGACACGTGACAAACCCAACTGCAATAAACACAGTCGTCCTTGAGAAGCCGACAACAGCTCAGTTTTAATACGCTCCATGTCCGTGCATTACGTCACATAAAAGCAATAAACCACCTAATAAACGCACCATACGCACTGTTATGTTCACTACTAATATTACTTCCTCGTACATGTTTCAACCCCGCCGGGTCATCTTCAGGGAGAAAGGTTCTTTACATATAGTACCTCAGCTGTTAAAGAAATTCCCCTCATTTTATGTAAGGCGAAGGTTCATCACCGTGTTCACAACAGCCCGCCACTTTTCCGTATCATGGTATTCCAAGCCATTTCTTTAACGTCAATTTTAATATTATCCTATCTACGCCTAGGTCTTCAAAATGACATCTTTCCTTCAGGTTTCACCACCTAAACACTGTATGCGCCTCTCTTCTCCCCCACACATGCCACATTCCCAGCCTATCTCATTTTCTTTAATCTGATTGCCCTAGTTATATCCGGTTTGCATGTAAAATCATGACTCCCCACATTATGCAGTTTGTCCCCGGCTAACTCCTCCGGCTTCAGTCTAATATCTTCCTCAGCACCGTATTCTTCAATACGGTCAAACTGTCTTCTTCCCTTAACGTGAAAGACCAGGTTTCTCACTCAGAGACCCACAGGAGAAATTATACTCCAGTAAATTCAATCTTCATCTTTTGTGGATGGCAGAAAAGGAGGCAATACACAAATCTGTCCCGAACTGTAGCAGGAATTACTTGAATTTAATCTGCTCTTAATTTTTTCGTACATAAAATTTTGATTTGCCAGTGTCCTTCCCAAGTATTAGATTTTCGCCAAATTTGCGAAAGGTTTATTAGCCATCTTCGTGAGGTATTTTTGTTGTGCATTCTGTTGACGGGTTGCAAGAGGAAGTACAATACTTCCCCTTGTATTGGAGCGGTTCGTAGGTAGTAGAGACGTACCTAATATACAGGGTGATTCAGGAGGGAATGCCAATATTATGAGAAGTGATAGTATTGGTCATTGTGAGAAAAAAGTTCATATAAACATGTGTCTAATTCTGAATGTGCACCAACATAGAGCTGTTTGAATCTACAAATACAAAGCGTGGTGAGTGGTAACAGAGAAAGATAAATTAGTTACTGCTAATTTTATTCTAATTCTAACTTAATGTTTAAGTGACAAATTTGTTACACAGAAATGACAGATCTGTTACAGTTCACAATAAATGTCCGAAAATCCCACCGTCAACCTTAGTGCACCTTGCAACTCGTGTGCGAAAATCGCGTGTTTTTCGTCTGAGTTGATCTTCACGTGTCTTTATGCGATAGACCTACTGGTTTTATTTATCGGGTTCGTAGACTACAGATAAGGCTGATGGGGTGTGTGAGGGTAAGATTAAACTTCGCTTAGGGCGGCAAAAATATTTTTGCCAGCCCTGAATGCTTCACTCAGATATAGGACATTATTCAAACATGTTATGAATTAGCGAAGCTAGGTTAAAGAAGCTTTCCCCTATCTGGTTTGCCGTTCCGGCCTTTGGTTTGTTCAGTACATCGGCTGGCTATCACTCTGAGCTACACGGAAGAGCATTTGACAGGCTGTTTCTGTAAACATACGTGACATTCTCATGCATATGCATTCAGTACCATTAACAATGTTTTGGATCACGGAAATCTCCACTCTTGCTACGGTACATAAATATCCGCTGTGACCCTTTCTCATTGACATGTCGTATTCGTACAGGCCTGGCTGCAGAAGTTATACACACAAAAGGAAATATAAATTGTAATGCAAAGAATTATTTTTCATAAATACCAGCTACAATTAATTCCTGGAACTCGTGATTTCATTACCAATTTCTGTCATTGTCAGAAGCCTTTCAAATTATTTTTTACTTAGAGTGATATCTACACTAATTTCATTCGAAACTTTGCATGGGCGTATAAAACGAAAATACCTAAAACTCATTAAAATCGCTAAAACCTTTAATTAGAAAGCAAAGGACATATGCCACTATCCACTTGTCAGTTTACAGGACAGTAGAAGGGGAAATCTGGGGCACGCGGTGGCGCAGTTGGTTGAGGCACTGCACTACAAACCGGAAGGTCGCGGGTTCGATTCCCGATGGTGTCATTATAATTTTTCGTTGACATAATCCTTCCGGCCGCACTATGGCTCTGGGGTTGACTCAGCCTGTAACATAAATGAGTACCAGGAATATTTCCTGGGGGGTAAAGACAGCCTGTGCTAAGGCTGACATTCTTACCACCTTCATTTGCTGATTGTCTTGAAATCTGGGAGTCTCAACCCCTGTACAGTAATTGCTTTACCTTCAGAACGGGAAACGTAGAATTTTGTGATGAAAAGGCCTACCTTTGTGCTAGTTAGATTTCACTATTTAGAAAATACCAATTATCTATGAGAGACAATACAGACGAATATATTGTATGCAAATAAAACCCGTAAAAATCCGTAAAAACCCTGAACTCCGTAAAAGGTCTGCGTTGGCCTCAGATACATGTAAATCTGAACTACAATTCAATATGTTTTTTAGAATAAATAGTCGGGACCCTGTCCATTATAACGCCAGCAGCCCCATATGACATATAACTTAAACCCCTCACGTAAACACACAGAATTACGTGGCGTGCTGAAACAGAGACAGACTAACCTGACATCTACCTTACGCTCCTCATGTAAGGGGTTGTGACGGGACTTTTGCTGTTGAATGGAGGGGTTATAAAAGACAAGATACAACAGTAGCAATAATAAAACGTGTCGGTAACGTAACGGGCTTTCGTACAGCGCGGAATTTTGTAACAGTTTAAAGGCACGTTACGTTTAGGTCTAAAACCTGACGTAAGTTTTGTTTAAAGATTTCAAGCATCGCAACAAATATAATATATTATATGATAGTGATAGGATATGGTACATAATATATAACGTGATATGATATACGTGATATGATACGTGATGTGATATGATATGACACGTGATGTGATATGATATGATACGTGATAGGATATGATACATGATATGATCTAATATGATACGTGATAGGATATGATAGTGATATGATGTATGATACGTAATATGATATATGTGATATGATATATGATACGTGATATGATATGATATGATATGATAGACTATATGATACAACATATGGCAGCGATGTGAATGGCATCAAAGAAGAAATGAAATAAATCTACCGAATTTCTTTACACTGTTAGCGCCGAAACGCGGAAGCAGCAGGCCGCCTTAACGGTTGAGTTTATGGCTTGTGAACACGCAATAACAACGCAGTGACGCAACGAGATGTATGGTTTCCTTTGTAAATTTCAATACGCTGATTAAAATGAGCCCCGTTACCTGCTATATTCCTATTTAACGTTACAAGCCTTCTTACGGTTCACAGTCTATTTCGTATTAAGACTACTCTTGCGTCTACAGAAATTACGAATGCCAGCAACGATCGTTCAATTGTATTTCAACAACACACAGAGGTTTGTAGATGTCGTGCCAGGAGTAATGACACGCACTGCGCACTACGGGAGGAAGAGTGAAGGGGAGACAGCATGGGGGGGGGGGAATAACGAGCAACGTACGTCCATAGCAGACCTCTTCTTGCAAAAATATTAGAGCTCGTTAAAATACGATTCGATCAACCACTCAAAATACTGGATGTAGCATCCCTCTGCTGGTGTTTCTTTCACCAACAAGATCGGAATACCAGTATTGTCCGGTACTAAATGCCAACACCTGCAGAAGTTTAAGACAAAGAGCCACAGGTACGCGCAAAGAAAAAACTCCTTCGGTATCAACTGATTTGGTGACAAGACTGTTGTGGGACTGTGAGGGAACCGTGGTACATCGCCAGCTAGACTCGGAATCCATCCAGTTTCCAGTTCGGAACTGACTACCTACCACTGATTCAGTTTTCCCCTGTCAGTATCATTCCACCAATGCTCCATAATCATTCATTCACCTACCACCGACGCTGTATAATGTTTTTCTCCCAATACTTCAGTTTCCCCTGTCAGTATCATTCCACCAATGCTCCATACTCATTCATTCATCTACCGCCGACGCTGTATAATGTTTTTCTCCCAGTACTTCAGTTTTCCCTGTCAGTATCATTCCACCATTGCTCCATACTCATTCGTTCATCAACCACCGACGTTGTATAATATTTTTCTCCCAGTACTTCAGTTTTCCCTGTCAGTATCATTCCACCATTGCTCCATACTCATTCATTCATCTACCAGCGACGCTGTATAATGTTTTTCTCCCAGTACTTCTGTTTCCCTTGTCAGTATCATTCCACCAATGCTCCATACTCATTCATTCATCTACCGCCGACGCTGTATAATGTTTTTCTCCCAGTACTTCAGTTTTCCCTGTCAGTATCATTCCACCATTGCTCCATACTCATTCATTCATCTACCACCGACGCTGTATAATGTTTTTCTCCAAATACTTCAGTTTCCCCTGTCAGTATCATTCCACCATTGCTCCACACTCATTCATTCACCTACCACCGACGCTGTATAATGTTTTTCTCCCAATACTTCAGTTTCCCCTGTCAGTATCATTCCACCAATGCTCCATACTCATTCATTCATCTACCACCGACGCTGTATAAAGTTTTTCTCCCAGTACTCCAGTTTCCCCTGTCAGTATCATTCCACCATTGCTCCATACTCATTCATCCATCTACCACTCACGCTGTATAATATTTTTCTCCCAGTACTTCAGTTTCCCCTGTCAGTATCATTCCACCAATGTCCCATACTCATTCATCCATCTACTACCGACAGTGTATAATGTTTTTCTCCCAGTACTTCAGGTTCCCCTGTCATTATCATTCCACCAATGCTCCATACTCATTCATTCATCTACCACCGACGCTGTATAAAGTTTTTCTCCCAGTACTTCAGTTTCCCCTGTCAGTATCATTCCACCATTGCTCCATACTCATCCATTCACCTACCACCGACGCTGTATAATGTTTTTCTCCCAGTACTTCAGGTTCCCCTGTCATTATCATTCCACCTTTGCTCCATACTCATTAAATCACCTACCACCGACGCTCAGCTATTCGCAGCTTCGTTAAGTAAGTCACTAAAGCAAACAAGTTTGTTTCCAAGGAGATTGTGAGTGATATTTGTATTCCAACATTTGGGCCCCATTCGAAGGATTTGCGGTGTATCATTTTGTATCAGCACATAGACATTGTGAATCGTTACTGTAAAGGTCACAGTTCAGTTAGATATTGTAAGGGAAGTCTCAGTCGTTTGCCTTTTTTTTGTTATGAACGAAGTAACCCATCAGTGAACCATAAAAACTGACGCAGGAAGTGACCAATAAAGGCCCACAAGGTCGATAAGACGCAGATTATTAAAACTGCTCGGTTAAGTTGCTAGAAATCTTGGAAGTTTCCTCTTTTAATCCCACCTCTCTCTTTCCGTAGGAGAGTGGCTTAGGTTGCACGTCAGGCCATTCTGTCTGTCTGTTTGTCGTACAGGGTTCCTCCCTCTAGTGGGAGCGACTGAGGTTAGACGTCAAGCTAGTCTGTATCTGTCACACATGTCTCCCTCCCTCCTGAAGAGAGGGGCTTGGGTTAGACGTCAGGCTAGTCTGTATCTGTCACACATGTCTCCCTCCCTCCTGAAGAGAGGAGCTTGGGTTAGACGTCAGGCTAGTCTGTATCTGTCACACATGTCTCCCTCCCTCCTGAAGAGAAGGGCTTGGGTTAGACTTCAGGCTAATTTCCCTCTCTCATGCCTGTTTCCCTCCCCCCTTACGAGAGGTGCGTAGGTTAAACGTCAAGCTAGCCTTTCCCTGGCATACATGCTTCCTTCCCTTCCTACGAGAGGGGCTTAGGTTAGACGTCAGGTTAGTCTCTCTCTGTCATACATGTTTCCCTCCTTCTTTAAGATATGGGCTTAGGTTAGACGTCAGGTTAGTCTCTCTCTGTCATACATGTTTTCCTCCTTCTTTAAGATATGGGCTTAGGTTAGACGTCAGGTTAGTCTCTCTCTGTGTCATACATGTTTCCCTCCCTCTTTAAGATATGGGCTTAGGTTAGACGTCAGGTTAGTCTCTCTCTGTCATACATGTTTCCCTCCCTCTTTAAGATATGGGCTTAGGTTAGACGTCAGGTTAGTCTCTCTCTCTCATACATGTTTCCCTCCCTCTTTAAGATATGGGCTTAGGTTAGACGTCAGGTTAGTCTCTCTCTCTCATACATGTTTCCCTCCCTCTTTAAGATATGGGCTTAGGTTAGACGTCAGGTTAGTCTCTTTCTCTGTCATACATGTTTCCCTCCCTTTTTACGAGACGGGCTTAGGTTAGACGTCAGGCTAGTCTCTCTGTGTTACCACATGCCCCTTTGTAGCCGAAATGGGAATGAGGAGTTATAGCAGGAAAGATCAGGAATCTGTCTTGGGTTCACGGACTGTTTTTGTCTCTGCAGAAAATGTCGTAAATTAACAAGAGAACCATGTCATCGCCATCATAATAACCACAAATGTACTATAGGAGAGTAGCACAGTTAAAAACATATTATTGCTGTGTGTACCGCCAGCATTAGCAGTGAAATGTTATCCATTGTTAGCACAGTCGGTTTGTGGGTTGAGTACTACTCACACACCAAACAGCGATTATTTCCCTAAACAGATTCACTCCTCAATTATGGAAATTAACGTGAATGATATTTAAAGATCCAACTCGTACCGCGCAGTAAACACACTCGGTCTCGGTTATAAAAACCAGTAAGTTAATGCTGTATAGGGAAATAACTGCTGTTTATTCTAAGATCCACACAAAACACATAAACACACTGTGTGGGCAGAACGTAGAATTTGTGAATTTTAAACCTGCTGGTACATACAGTAACCATCAATCTGTAGAGGGTTAAGCAACTGGTTTTTGTAATGCAGACAATGAGTGTGCAAATTAGAAGTTACACCTCAAATCACTTTACATACGTTTTAGGTTTAGCATAATTAAATATCAACACCCCGTCCCGCAGTTACTGTTGACGGACAGCAGCCAGAAAATGTCAATGTATGGGGGATGCAGTTCATTGGCTGCTTATTACGAAAACAACAGCTTTGACATAAAAGCCTAAATAGGCTGCTAGCTGTTGTAAACAAAATATATCTGCTTATCAACACAATCGTGTTGACCCAAACGGCAAAGTTAGGCTTAGCTTTGTTTTCATATTAGAAAACACAAATGGATGTCACACACTAAGATAACTAATGACTAATAAAGTCACCTGTTAACAAATAACATTCACCAACAAATGCACAAATTCCATGTGGAAACACTTTTGTATATCATTATTTACACCAATTTACGGGTAAATTGGTGTAAATAATGAATAAAATTGGTGTAAATAATGATATAAAATTGGTGTAAATAATAGCATAAAATTGGGGTAAATAATGACAAAATTGGTGTAAATAATGACACAATATTGGTGTAAATAATGACAAAATTGGTGTAAATAATGACATAAAATTGGTGTAAATAATGATATAAAATTGGTGTAAATAATTACGTAAAATTGGTGTAAATAATGACATAAAATTGGTGTAAATTATGACACAATTACATAAAAAAGTGTTTCCACATGGAATTTGTGCATTTATTGGTGAATGTTATTTGTTATATATAAAAATGCACGGTGAAGACAGTGTCAAAAAAGTCACCTGTTATTCGCTCGCATAGTACTTTAAATAATGTAAGAAAATTTCTTTAATTTTGTATCACACACTTTTAATAACGCATTAATTAATTAATTTTCTAAGAGGGGGCTCAAATAAAGAACCTAAGAATGTCAAAAAATCGAGACACTACTGTGTGCAGCCGTAGGCACAGCAAGCCATCAGCGTCGGTACAGGAAAGCCGCAACTGAAAACTACAAATCCTGGTCCATATGTCAAACTTACCGATATAGACCTACCGTAAGGAGGCTATGAACACGACTTTAACCTCACGTTAAATATAGTGAAGTCCCACGGAATCTTTACAATGTCACTATTTATTGTCAATATTACTGTTGTCATTATACTGAGTTCAAAATAAACTTTATTAGCACTCTGTTAGGCTTCTTCCAAACAGCCTGTGTCTTGTGCATAGCGTACTTGAATCACATGGTGTCCCGCTTTATCTGATATAAGACTGTCACAATTGACAATATCGTCTTTGCATACTCAGTCTATAGATACTGAGGACGATAGACATAAAAAATTTTCAAAATCATTAAATCACTTTTTGTCAGTATTTCGTAATATCATATCTATCCTTGGAAAATCCATAATGTTTTCAATAAATTTAAACTGACAATAAATTTTTACTGTGTGAAAATCCTTAAATCATTAGTTGCCACCATGTCCCCCCTACATCGGTCCGTATTTGTAAACATAAACCTAAGCCCACCATGAGACTTCAGCTGACCTCGAAAGCAATATTCCTATTTTCACTGCAAATATTACTTAATACGTTATGGAAATCACGTGAGGGATATTGCATATGAAAATATAAGTCTGTGGTGTTTGAGGTTTAAATGACCAAGGGATCGATGGTGTGGCCTCGCATTAAGCAAGCGCACAGCCGTACGGATCATGAGAAAGGTACGCACTGAGAGCTGTCAGCGTGCAGTCGGTCGGCGGAAGGCAGCAAGTACAGCCAGTTGACACAGCAGCAAGGAATTCGACGTCTTCTGCTCACGTAAGGTAAGTGTTCTTGTATTTATCGGGCTCTTTGACCCTTTAGAGGCTGAAGATTATCCCAAATTGTATTCACGTATTCAGCCCGTACTGCGCAGTAAACACAATCCGTCTCTGCTATAAAAACCAGTCAGTTAATGCTGTATAGGGAAATAATCGCTGTTTGTTCTGAGATCCACACAAAACACATAAATACACTGTGTGGGCAGAACGTAGAATTTGTGAACGTTAAACCTGGTGGTACATACAGAAACCACTTTGATTGAAAGGGTTAAGAACACCTGTTGAAAAAATTACCACATATTCTATGTGGTACTTAGCATTACTAAACTTTCAGGTTATGATCTAAAATACTCGTATGTCATCACACGTTCCCACCTTCTTTTGAAGAACAAATTTATTCCTATTCTTACAAAGAAGCACAAATACAATTTCTCCTTAACTGATATATATCTTGGTGAGTTAACTCAAGTTGGCCACCAAAGTAAACCAACTTTTAATTTCATATTCACCCTACCTGAAATATAGTCAACGTATTCCTTGAACTTAGTTTACCTGTTGTTCTGTATGGGAGTGAAACTTGGTCTCTCACACTGAGGGAGGAACAAAGACTGAAGGTGTTCGGAAATAGGGTGCTGAGGAGGATATTTGGGCCTAAGAGGGACGAGGTTACAGGGGATTGGAGAAGACTACATAACGAGGAACTTGATGATCTGTACTCATCACCAGATACAGTCCGGGTGATAAAATCGAGAAGAATTAGACTGGCAGGGCATGTAGCACGTATGAGGGAAAAGTGAAGTGTATACAGGATGTTGGTAGGGAGACCTGAGGGAAGGCGATCACTTGGGAGACCCAGGAGTAGATGAGGGATAATATTAAAATGGATCTTCAAAAGTTGGATGGAGGCATGGACTGGATTGATCTGGCTCAGGATAGGGACAGGTGGCGGACCCTTGTGAATGCGGTAATGAACCTCCGGGGTCCATAAAATGCGGGGAATTTCTTGACTAGCTGAGAAACTGTTAGCTTCTCAAGAAGGCCTCTGCTCCATGGAGTTAGTTCGTTAGTTAGTTCGTTAGTTAGTTAGTTAGTTAGTTAGTTAGTTAGTTAGTTAGTTAGTTAGTTAGTTATTCCTTGAACTTAGTAAGAAAGATAACACCAGTTTTATCCATATTTCTGGTCTCTGTTTATAATAAAGTTTACTAATTGAATTATGGCTGAACATCAGTAATAATTCAAAACATTACGTTCCGTATATTTTATTTCTACCTGTTGAACCCACCAGCACAGTTTCGATTAGTTATATTTGAAACAGACTCTTCTGTCGACGTAGCAAATTCGATATTTTCACCTTCTGACCGCAATGGGTGTTTTGTTTGACTGAACTGAGAAGTTAAATACACGTACGTTTATTCACAAATATTTTTCGACTTCAAACAAATTTAATTTGAAATATTATGAATTCAACAGAAACAGTGTTTAATTTTACGGCCTCGTTCATTTAAAAAATGCCATGTACATTTTCACTCCTTTAAAAAATGGAGGAATAAACAAAAGAAAAATACTTTGCAATGAAAGGCAGCTGTCTGTCAGGCAACACGGTGCGTGTGGAATTGGTTTTGCGTCCACAAAGCAATGCCCCTTCGGACTTGCAAGTGAGATGCATTAGATTTTTCCTGGTCTTATATAACTCGGAACAACGCTGACTTCGGTGTGGGACAGAAGAAGGGGTTTAAGAAAAAAATTCACCTTTGTTGACAGTTTAACGCTGCACCGCAGGACCCCTAGCTGGTCACTTCATTTCTTACTCAAAAGTCGTCCTTACATAACGACGTAACCTTTTACTTTGTCTCTCATCTCATTTTATTAAGCGAGTCAAACAGAACCATCGAAAAATTGTTACCAGGTAATTTAGTGCAGACAAATTCAGTGAAAACAACCCCTGTACAGGCCTGAACAGACATTGAGGGTTCCATGAGGTTGAGGCTACCAGATTTCAAAACAAGATTGTCAGCCCTACGCTCCGACTACTTTACCCAATGAAATATTCCTGGTACTCCTTTCTGTTAGAGGCTGAATCAACCCCAGGGCCATAGTTCGGCCGGAAGGATTATGTCAATGAAAAATTCCAATAAGAATCGAACCCGCGACCTCCCGGCTTGCAGCGCAGGGCCTCAAACACCTGCGCCATCTCGTGCCCCAGAATAGTTTTTTAATTTTGTAGTTTGTAGTTTATGCGCTTCTTTTTATGGTGAACTCTTTTTTTATAATCCTTGGAATTTGTAACAGTCACGTTACTGTCATCTAGTTTGGAAGATACGAAACGCGATCCTGCCTACGCGACATGTGTAGATGGAAGGTTTTGTCTCTATTAAGCAGGACTGCAATCCTTCAGCTCCTACCTGATGCAAACTCAACCTGACAGCTCATACGGCATTCCTTTCTTCAGAAATTCTTAATTTGAAACTGTGTAAATCTGCGGAACGTGTGTGAAACCCTTTCCTATTTAGAAGCCCCATAAAAACGAGTCATAAGCCGACAGATCGGTCCAACGGGCTGGCCAAAAAATGTCGCCATAAAATGTTACTTTTTAAAAGTCTCTAGGCGAATGCACGGTGGACAGCCGAATTCAGGTACACGTTTTTATTAAATACCGACCCTAGCTGAAACTGCAACGAAATCAGTGTCCACGCTGCCCGAATACCACGTGCATCAAAAAGATGAATGAACGCTGTCCCACCCTGTATAAACACAAGTACCAACCTGCAGTATATTAGACATCACTAACAGCAGTTTTAAATGACACTGCCGTATTAATACGCCTGTACGTAGCTACAGTACGGAGGTTTCTGTTCCAAGACTCAATAAATCGAAGGTCTTTAGCTCATATCACCTGGGTCTTTACACAGAATCTCTCCTGTATCTTATCCCTGGGCATATTAGAAAGCATGCATCCGCCGGGCATCCCATGACAGCTAGCTTTCTAAGAACACTATAAAAGAAACACCCTGTACTTTATACTTGAAGTAGGTTATCTTTGTTCCTTGGGTTCCAATAATAAGTTATTACACGGACCGGAGTTGTTCTTTTAAAATTATGATAGAATCTGTACTCCAGCAAATATAATACAGCAGCAAAGTATCAAAAAGCGACTTAACGTTAAGAAAAGACGGGATGATTGAAACTGTTTGTGAAGTCTAAGTTTAAACAGACTTTATTTAATAAGGGCAACGAGCTGCGACAAGCCAATTATAATTTCGACAAGCTAACAAGTCGAGGTACTTACCATGGGGGAATGGCTGGCAGACACAACGCCTGTGCCAACTGACTGACTCACTTAAGCGTCTGATGATTCAAGCGCTATTACGCGTCAGTATCAGGGCCTGTCTATCGTAGGGATCCAGACTTAGTTGCGGAAGAAGGAGCGGACACCTTGGGAGGGAGATCGGCCAAAATCTAGTACTGTACTTCCAAAGAACAACAGAACACAACACTAAAATACTTCACGGAATTTATTAGGCGCTTTCGCAGAATTGCGAGAAGAGAATGTTAGGTTCTTTACGCCTGCCTGCCTGCCTGCCTGCCTGCCTGCCTGCTTGCCTGCCTGCCTGCCTGCCTGCCTGCCTGCCTGCCTGCCTGCCCGCCTGCCCGTGTGTCTGTAAGTTTGTATCAGCATTTCATTTATCAGATGTTGCATGGCTCATTGAAACACGAAATTTCGAGGAAAAAAGTTACGTATAGCAATCCACTGTAGCTACGTGCATATAAAAAGTTCGCAAAGCGAGACAGCATAAAATATTTCTATTACGAAACGCATGCTGAATGCCGTCTGCGGCAGAACGGAACAATCCTGTGTGAGCGGGAGGTTACTCTCCTATCTAATGTGGATTTGTGCTGATTTCGACAATTCATTTCCTTGAATTTCCTGCATCCATCATAATGAAGCACTTGAAGCCTGTCAATTCACCGATAACATGGACCAGAGGGCAATATGTACGGCTTCTTCTCTGTGGACGTCAAACTGTGGTGTTGCTAGTCACCGTTGCGTTGACAAACACGGCATCTCGTGGTCTTGGGCTTTATGAATAACCTGAATTACAGTTAAAGATTCTCTTCGTACCGCGTAGTAAACACTCCGTCTCGGTTATAAAAACCAGTCAGTTAATGCTGTATAGGGAAGTAATCGCAGTTTGTTCTGAGATCCACACAAAACACGTAAATACACTGTTTGGGCAGAACGTAGAATTCGTGAATGTTAAACCTGGCGGTACTTAAAGTAACCAGTGGGCTTTAGGTGTGTACATATAGATTCAGTCTGTACCGCGCAGTAAACACACTCCGTCTCGGTTATAAAAACCAGCCAGTTAATGCTGTATAGGGAAATAATCGCTGTTTGTTCTGAGATCCACACAAAACACATAAACACACTGTGTGGGCAGAACGTAGAATTTGTGAATGTTAAACCTGGCGGTACATAAAGTCACCACTGGGCTTTAGGTGTGTACATATAGATTCAGTCCGTACCGCGCAGTAAACACACTCCGTCTCGGTTATAAAAACCAGTCAGTTAATGCTGTATGGGGAAATAATCGCTCTTTGTTCTGAGATCCACACAAAACACATAAATACTCTGTGTGGGCAGAACGCAGAATTTGTGAATGTTAAACCTGGCGGTACATAAAGTAACCAGTGGAGCCTAAAAGGTTCAAACATTCCTCAGTACCCCACTATCGCCCTTTGCTGCAGGTGTTCCTCATATTTTCATCTGCAACTCTCTACTTCTTATTTCAGGACACTCCATTTCTTAACATTTATTTCTCCATTTTTAGTTACATGCAGTTTTGTGCACGTTATTCTTCCCTTCCAATATAAACTGTTTATCTTACCAATATTTACGCTGCCAGTTTCACTTTTTGCTACCATATAAAAGTACACAATCATGGCTTGCAAAATCTTGATTGCTTACAGACTCTTCACCTTTCACGTGTTCTGTTCAAGAACTGTTGCACGCATGGTTTGGGACATTACAGATTTTTGTACACACACAAGTGCATTATTTTCTACGTTTCTTCCTACGGAAGACCAACTACATTCTCCACAGTCAAATTCAATATCTAAGATAGTTACCAAACTTCATTCACCGATCCCAGTGGCTGCGCGGTCTGAGGCGT
Organism: Coptotermes formosanus; assembly: GCA_013340265.1. Lineage (NCBI taxonomy): Eukaryota > Metazoa > Arthropoda > Insecta > Blattodea > Rhinotermitidae > Coptotermes > Coptotermes formosanus. The sequence continues at coordinate 1,001,980 of BLKM01000075.1, forward strand.
AGGTCTGCGGCCGCGCGCTTGCTGGGATCGTGGGTTGGAATCCCACCGGGGACATGGATTTTTTTCTCTTGTACAGTGTTTGTGTTGTCAGCTAGAGGTCTCTGCGACGGGCCGATCCCTCGTCCAGAGGAGTCCTACCGACTGTGGTGTGTGTCTGAGTGTGATCAAGTGAAAATAAACAACCTCGACACCTGCTGTGAACAGGTAGGTAGAAGAGGGAAGGACTGCGAAACGAAACCAAGCTGTCTTCATTAGTGCCTTCAGCCTTGAATTTAAATGTTACCTGTTTAATTGCGAAGGGTTCTATGGGAACAACATAAACACGGGGAGCGCAAATGAAATTTTCCCCCTAGCTATCTGTGTGTTCTTCCCGTATTTTCATTAACTTAACAAAAGCCAACCAGGTTATCGTGACAATGAAAATTAACTATATCGATATTAACCTTTTAAAGCCTAGCGGTAATTTTACGTACCACCAGGTTTAACATTAAAAAATTCTACGTGGTGCTCACATTGCGTTTATGTGTTTTGTACGGATCTCAGAACAAACAGCAACTTTTGCCTTATAAAACATTAAGAGACTGGGTTTTTATAACCGAAGTGGAGAGTGTTTACAGCGCGGTACGCACTGAGTCCTTGTATAAAACAGATACGCTTCGTCTTTAAAGGGTTAAATTTATCGATAAGTAACTTGGGCAAAACAAAACTTGGATGACATCAAATATTATGTTAAATAAAATGTGTTACTGTCAATTTTCTCTTTTTATCTTAGGTTTTTTATAAACTCTGTTGATATGGTATTTGACAATGACGTTTCATTCAAAATCATTTCCAGTCAATTAAGAAATATGTTTTACGTACTTCTGAAGTAATATCCAAGTCGTCTGGAGACACTACATTTATATGTATTGCATGTGAATAAAGAAAGAGAGTTTTTCGCAGTCCTTCCCTCTTCTACCTGTTCACAGCAGGTGTCGAGGTTGTTGATTTTCACTTGATCACACTCAGACACACACCACACTCGGTAGGACTCCTCTGAACGAGGGATCGGCCCGTCGCAGAGACCTCTACCTGACAACACATACACTGTACAAGAGACAAACATCCATGCCTCCGGTGGGATTCGAACCCGCGATCCCAGCAAGCGTTCGGCCGCAGATCTACGCCTTAGACCGCGCGGCCACTGGGATCTCCAATAAGCAAAGAGACAGTGCGAAATAGCATGGCACACTCTCTTATTACTATGTATGTCTATGGTCAGCTTACCGAGCTTAACCAACAGCAGCTTGTTCATTACGTGTCATGAAGAAGGCTTTTGAATGTGTTGTAAAGTGTTATTTTGAGCATAAAAACGTTACTTCGTGTTTCCGTGAAAAATAATGGGTAGGCATTCTGCCGAATGTATATAGGGTGCGTTGTATGTGATAAAAAATCAATTGGGTAAGAAAAGGGACAAACTGTGTTTTTATAAATATCGAATTTGGGAAGATGTGGAAATCATATGGAGCACGCGGTGGCACAGTTGGTTGAGGCACTGCCCTACAAGCCGGAAGGTAGCGGGTTCGATTCCAGATGTTGTCAGTGGAATTTTTTATTGACATAATCCTCCCCGCTGCGCTATAGACCTGGGGGTCGCCTCAGCTTCTAACGGAAAAGCGTACCAGGAATATTTCCTGGAGGGGGGCGGTAAACGCCACCGGTGCGTAAGGCTGACAACCTTACCACCTTCAAGTGTCGACTGTCTAGAAATTTTGGGAACCTCAATCTCCTGGAGCCTATCCAGACCTGTATAGGTATAGCTTATACATATGGAAATGATACAACGGCTTGTTTAAGATCATAAAAAAGCTTTAGTCAGAGTGAACAAGATGCGATAAACTGTAACCAGACTAAAAGGTGTAAACATATACAGGGTGGTTAAAAATTACAGGACATTTCGGTGGCTTGTAATTTTGTACTGAAACACATACAGAAAACCTGTATACTACAAAGCAGCTTCCAAACATTCAAGTTTTATTTTTGCGTAGGTGTAAGTTAATCATTTTCCCCTAGTCTGTAAAGGAACTCACAGACATTCCATAGTGCAGTAACGATATGCGATCAGGATATGTACCAGGAATGTGGGATAAAACTGTCTGTACGTAGCACGTGAGTCGTGTTAACACGGAACACACATGTGAGCACATGTGACCAAATGTGACAAAAACTTCGACGGTAGGAGAATGTTTTGTATGAAATTAGGTTCTTGCACGCATTACTCTATTACTGTGTGTCGGGGTGCCAGGCCACTAGAGGTAGTACTGTGGACTTACGCGCAGGACTGAACTTTAACCTTTTAAAGCCTAGCGGTAAATTTACATACCACCAGGTTTAACATTAAAAAATTCTACGTGGTGCCCACATTGCGTTTATGTGTTTTGTACGGATCTCAGAACAAACAGCAACTTTTGCCTTATAAAACATTAAGAGACTGGTTTTTATAACCGACATGGAGAGTGTTTACAGCGCGGTACGCACTGAGTCCTTATATAAAACAGATAAGCTTCGTCTTTAAAGGGTTAATATTGAGAAGCCGTTTTAAGGTACCATCCTCTCCGCCACACATATTCTGAACTACAAGTGATCTCAGGCTTCCGCCACTATATTGATGAGATCTGCGCTGTCCTGAGATATTAGACAGCGTCGAGTAGTAATCCTTTACCGACGTTTCGGGACAACGTATCGGTCCCGTCTTCGTCACCCTCGAAGATGGGACCGATACGTCGTCCCGAAACGTCGGTAAAGGATACCTCTCGACTCTGCGTAATATCGCAGAACAGCGCAGATCTCTGAACTGTAAGTTACACGCCCTTCGTATAGTTCACTAATTTGTAACCACCCTGTATATCTAAGTCCATGGACCATAGCGCTGCTTTTAAGTCTAAAGAATCCGTCAGCTATTACATAATTTCTTCCTTTTATTTAACTCAAATTTTCGTTACCGAATCCTAGCATTTGTCCGAATGGTTTAGGAATATAGGAAGAATCCTCAGTCAGTTTGAACGAACTCCCGGCTAAGATTCGAACCGGACACCTCCCGAGTAGCATAAGCAAAAAGTACCTTTGGAACAAAATCGCCCGGCCCTATTAAAAATATTTAATGGTTTAAGTAAGTCACACAGAAAAGAAAAGAAGCTATCAATTCATAATAAAGTTGTCCGCATACACGCCGCTAAGACATGCAGTGGGAGAGGTAGTATAACTTCACATACTCTACACTTCGGCGTCAGATAGATATGATTGGTCAGCCTTACGCAACGGCCGCTTTATCCCTAGAGAAACACCCCGTTTTATGCATTGAACAGAGTGCTCGGGGATCCCCAGGGCCGAACTGGACGTTTTGGAGAAGAGACAAACCTCTTTTCCATCCCTGCTGGGTTTCGAACCCCGGACCATGCAGCCCGTAGCTTAGTCACTATTCTAGCTGAGCTATCTCTGCTCCCAAAAATTTAACTTACAAGGAAAAAATACATCAGAGCCTGTGAGTTTGCACACTTGAGTTTAGGACAGGAAAAGTGTGAAGTATCGAATCTGAATCACTGCGAGAAGGTACTGTTACAGTTGACGTATGCTGATTTTACGAGACGTCTTAATATCGTGACTGTTATTTTCTGTTATAAGGCAGTTGTTACTGTCAAGTTTTTGGTTCTGATGGCAAGTCACGAAAGTAAAATAAATATTTGTCATCCTGCAAAACAGGAGAGACTGCAAGGAGACTACTGGAAGGAATAAAAAAATAAGTTCTTATAAAACGACAAACTGTACAGGAACGCTGAGTTACATATGTTCCTTCTGTTTACAGAGAAAGTAATAATGTGGAATCTTACAGAAGGAAGCACTAGTTCTGAGAGAATAAAAAAACCTTACGAAATTTCTACATGCTCGCTACTGCAGGATGACTTTAAATTCAGTACCAGTCATGCGGAAAGGCAAACATTTGATATTCTGTATCCATGTTACTCATTTCAATGTTATAGCATGACGGGTTCTTGCACTACGAAAGACTGATTCTCGGGGTATCAAAAACTTTCAATTTTGAGATCTGCATCCTTCTCGGGTGTTTACACAACACATCGGTCCCATATTCAAACGTCAATTGTCTTGAACTGCTTGATCCTTGAAGATGAGAAGGATTCATCCTTTAAAGACGAAGCGTAAATTATTCTGTTCAAACACTCAGCCGTACCGCGCAGTAAACACACTCCGTCTCGGTTATAAAAACCAATCAGTTAATGCTGTATAGGGAAATAATCGCTGTTTGTTCTCAGATCCACACAAAACACATAAATACACTGTGTGGGCAGAACGTAGAATTTGTGAATGTTAAACCTGGCGGTACATAAAGTAACCACTGGGCTTTAGGTGTGTACATATAGATTCAGTCCGTACCGCGCACTAAACACACTCCGTCTCGGTTATAAAAACCAGTCAGTTAATGCTGTATAGGGAAATAATCGCTGTTTGTTCTGAGATCCACACAAAACACATAAATACACTGTGTGGGCAGAACGTAGAATTTGTGAATGTTAAACCTGGCGGTACATACAGTAACCACTGGGCTTTAGGTGTGTACATATAGATTCAGTCCGTACCGCGCATTAAACACACTCCGTCTCGGTTATAAAGACCAGTCAGTTAATGCTGTATAGGGAAATAATCGCAGTTTGTTCTGAGATCCACACAAAACACATAAATGCACTGTGTGGGCAGAACGTAGAATTTGTGAATGTTAAACCTGGCGGTACATACAGTAACCACTGGGCTTTAGGTGTGTACATATAGATCCAGTCCGTACCGCGCAGTAAACACACTCCGTCTCGGTTATAAAAACCAGTCAGTTAATGCTGTATAGGGAAATAATCGCTGTTTGTTCTGAGATCCACACAAAACACATAAATGCACTGTGTGGGCAGAACGTAGAATTTGTGAATGTTAAACCTGGCGGTACGTAAAGTAACCACTGGGCTTTAGGTGTGTACATATAGATCCAGTCTTTACCGCGCAGTAAACACACTCCGTCTCGGTTATAAAAACCAGTCACTTAATGCTGTACAGGGGAATAATCGCTGTTTGTTCTGAGATCCACACAAAACACATAAATACACTGTGTGGGCAGAACGTAGAATTTGTGATACAGTAACCACTGGGCTTTGAAAGGTTAAGCAGGCGCACACAAAACAACGCGCTCTCAAAATTTCATTTCAAGCACGTTCGGTATTGTCATGGCTGTCACAATAGATGAAATGATATTAGATTAAGGCAGTTGCCTTTCTTCTTAATATTATAAATTACAACGATCTTCTCATCCGCTTGAAATTCAATAAAACTCGCTTATATATTTTTTCCTCGTGTCCTACTTTTCCCCTTTCTTCCTCTGTATTCATTTTATTTGCTCTAGATACGGAAGCATTAGATTACATGTCAGTATCGCCTGATGACAATAGTGTATCTGACACTGACACAGACTGACACATGCTCTGCGAGAGACGCCTCAGGGATATACAGATGATGTTTTGTTGAATTAATATTATTTCTGTAATTTTATATAATTACTTCATTTTTGTTCCAGCCCACATTCAACAAAATAACGTACCTTCGTCACGTATATCTGCAGGCATCTCCCCCCCCCCTTGTGCTTCTGGGTCGAACTGTAACCCTAATGCATTGCAAGATACAATTACTCTTCACGTAGTCAAGTCTTATTCTCTATATTAATATAAATATCATATATTTTTATGTAAAGCTTTCCCATCATGGACCTGGACAAGCCCTTAGGGCTCCAGGGGGTTGATATTCCAAGAATTTCTAGACAGTCGGCACATGAAGGTAGTAACGTTGTCACCCCTACCCACCGGCCGCCTTTACCTCCCCCCCTCCCCCCGGAAATATTCCTGATACCCATTTCTATTTTTGGCTGGGTTTTTCGCAGGGCCACAGTGTGGCCGGAAGGATTACGTTAATGAAAACTTCCAGTGACATCATCGGGAATCGAACCCGCGACCTGCCGGTTTGTAGCGCAGTGCCTCAACCAACTGCGCCACCGCCTATTATACTACGGGCCCGTCCGGCTGTACCATATTTTTCCACATTATCTCATAAACAGCAGGATTTTCGGGGTAAAAGTTAATGAACATAAAATGTGTGTCTTGATTTTCTCTAAAGCTCTGAAACATTTCTTGTTCTGAGAAGAATTGAGCGAGACGTTATCATATCTGTACGTAGGTCCTCATGTAACGTGCGTGTTATTCTTGTCAGATTTATCGAAACTTGAATTTTCGCGATAGATTTCCGAAAAATAATTAAATATAAAATTTAATGACATTTCGTAGAGTCGGAGCCGAGTTTTCCTCGCGGGCGGTCAGTCAGACAGATATGACGTGGCACATAGTCGGTTTTCGCGGTTTTTCGAAAGCACCTAAAACATTTCTAATAAGTTCAATGCTGCCTCTAAGACATAGTCTTAGCCTGACGGGTTATGATGGTGCGTGTTCTGCAGTTTCTAATGAAAGTATCTCTTTTACATCAAATAAGACACGACGGAAACAGTTCAACAGAACTTACCCCAGCCATCAATATGGCCGAGCAAAAACACAAAGACCGCCGATATATTAATACTGCAGAATTACATAAATGGACTGCTAGGGGTTTTAAAGTGTTTGCGAAATATGTGTCGCCCGGTACAATTTCTTTTTGTCCTTCATTCATTTTTAAACCTAAAAAAAACATGTGAATAATAAATGTAATCAGGATGATGGCGGAATGATGCGCTCTGTCGGTGAACACTGGAATAATAATTGCATTCCTGCTGCAGGCTGCGAGATTCTCAGTGCCGCCTCAGGCTCAAATAGGATTGAGACAGTAACGTAGGTTCTAATGCGGCCTCCTGCCCATTTGCTCTTCTGTGACAGAGTAAGGGGAATGCTGCAAACAGCACGCCATGCAGGCATGTGTGGTAGCATTTAAGGCGAATGATCCCCTTGTATCCTAGCGTCACAATAAAGCTAACAACCGATCCGTCATGTACCGGGCCTGAAACGCAGTTTTCCCTTGCTTTTGCTGTTCATCTCCGTGCATTAAAATCAATTTTAGAGATAAGAACCAAATAAATGCAGAATTTTTATACTTCTTTACTATGTTTTATTCACTATTTTCCCTCCAACGTGTTTCGGCTAGCTGGCATCTGCAGGGAGGATACATCACTTTATTACATAAAACACAAGATTAAAATGTGCAGTCAGTGCTATTATTAAAAGCTTTTAATAATCTTTTTAAGATGGGATCTGCGTTCTTCTGGGATGTTACGCAGCATAGAATGGTAATCCTTTACCGACGTTTCGGGACAACATATCGACCCCATTTTATGGGTAAAGAATTCTGAGAAGAATTATTCTTGAAGTTCTTGACCCTTGAAGATGATATGATACGTTGTCCCGAAACGTCGGTTAAGGATTACCATTCTGCGCTGCGTAATATTCCCAGAAGAACGCAAATCCCATCTTAAAAGATAATTAAAAATTCTAATAATAGCACTGACTGCACATTTTAATTTCATAAGTAAAGGCAAAGGTTCACCCTATAACAGGCCCTGAGGGCCCAAGAGGGGAGTAGAGATATAGCTCTACTCGTTCGTGAGCCTCGGCACGAGGAGGGGATGGGGTGGCTAGCCCCACTCCCCCGGTCGCTTTACCCCCGGGAAAGAGACCCGGTATCCGTTGTACAGGAGGTTAGGTGGGCCCCAGGGCCAGTCTGGACGGCTGCGGAAAATCTCACCTCCAACGGGGTTGGATCCCCGGGCCGTCCAGCCCGTAGCAAGTCGCTATACCGACTACGCTATCGTGGCCCCTCTAATGTCATAAGTGTTTTATATAATAAAGTGATGTATCCTCCCTGAAGATGGCAGCTAGCCGAAACACGTTGGAGGGAAAATAGTGAATAAAACTTAATAAAGTAGTACAAAAATTCTGCATTTAGTTGGTTTTCGTTTCTGAAGCAGTTTTGTCTTGTTTGTGGGATTTAGTGCAGGCCTGTGTTCTGTGTTGTGATTCATCTGGCTAGATCTGGGCGTAAGTTTGGCTTTGGGCTTGTTCTAACCGGAAACCTAACAAGTGGCTAGAGGTGGTAAGTGACAGATACTGTGAGGGAGATATATGCTTGAGAAGAGTCTAAGAAGCATTTTGACAGCAAGTTTGGCCCAGAGATAAGAGACACTACCCACGATGTCAAGGGCAGTGTTGGTCTCGTCAGTCGCTGACAGTACCGAAGGATCAGTATTTGCACTGCGGTATCCTGAACCCCTTTTGCTGTTTACTTGGTGTTTATACATTGAAATACAAGTATTTTTATTTTTTAAAGACCCCGAATTTTGACAAACCAGTAACCAATGTAGCCAAATGCAGTGAAACACAAGAGACTCATAAAATTATGATAGAATGCTCACATCTAAATGGATTTAAATCTCAGCTTAATACTGGCAACAGTTTATTCTTAACAGCTCCGACTTTTCGAAATCCCTCAAAGATTATTCGAACTCTTTATCGAAACAGAAAACAGAAAATATTTTCGGAGTATTAATTATATCAGCTAATTAGGTAACAGACATGAATGATTTAAGTATAGGTTTCAGGCATATAAGGAGCTACCTGGAAGTAAACTGAGAACGTTGAAACGTATACAAAATGCAAGACGTCTTCGAGTACACTATACACCTTGTGTGGCCACAAGTTGTGGGCCCTCGTGCGTCTATATCCCTCTAGGATGAGACATAAGGCTAGCTTAATTAAACTGCGTGTGCTGTTCTCATTAAACAGGCCAAAGGCTCTTACAGCTACGCTGTTGTTAAATTCCGTTCATGCATAATTTTAAACAATTAGTAAAGTGATGTTCTGCCTGCAACTGAGCGGAATAAATGGACGCCTCATGCTGTCTAAGACAAAACATAAGACACTGGAACCCGTTTATAACGACATCGGTTTATATGACACCACGTCTATACCATCAGATATTCTGTCGTAACAATTAATTTGTCACTCTTAACCATAACATTATATTGCTGAGTTATAAAAACACTCATTTATAACGACACAAATTATTCAGTCCCTTTCATGACGTTATAACCGAGTTTGACTCTACTTTCATTCTTATGGTCACATTTGTTGGCCATTTCATTAGGGTAAAAGGCAACTGCAATTATAGTTAAGCAATTTTACGAATATTTTATTCCAGTCATGCTCTGTGGCACTTAGAGTTTATAAATGCATTATAACAAGCACCCTTTTGCACTCTAACAACATTCTCTTTATTGACAGAAAACACCGACGCCGTATCTTTGTATCGTCTTCAGTTCTATAGGATCATATTTTTTTTTTTTTGGTTCAGTGTGTGTCGTAGTGCGTATGCAGTTTTTTACATGAACGACAATATTGAAATGTTAAAATTCTAAGAACAACATTAACCTTTTAAAGCCTAGCGGTAACTTTACATAAGACCAGGTTTAACATTAAAAAATTCTACGTGGTGCCCACATTGCGTTTATGTGTTTTGTACGGATCTCAGAACAAACAGCAACTTTTGCCTTATAAAATATTAAGAGATTGGTTTTTATAACCGAAGTGGAGAGTGTTAGAGCGAGGTACGCAATGAGTCCTTGTATAAAACAGACACGCTTCGTCTTTAAAGGGTTTAAACAGCCCACTGGGACAGGTGTACGTAGAGTCGAACTTGGTTATTACGTCATGAAATGGCTGAACATTTTGTGTCGTTTAAACGAATGCCTTTATAACGGAGGAGTGTAATATTACGGTTAACACTGAGGAATTAATGGGTACCACAGAACATCAGACTGTATAGGAGAGATGTCGTGTAAACCGATGTCGTTATAAACGGGTTCTACTTTAGGCCTACTACTTTAAGAAATAAACAGGTAAAATTTTTCCTGTTCACGCCATGAAGGCATATAGAGGGGATTAGAAGTATAGATCCATTCATTCTTAACCTCGGCCTCAGATGGAGGTGAGTGTTTATCTTCACGCCTCCGCCAATTCACCCCCGAGAAAGAACCGCGGTACTTTACATTCTATTTAGTAAGCACGTCTTTACAGGAAATCACATCCGTGCCATGTCTCAGGCGATTAATTCAACGTGAAGTCCAGTTTCGACTTCATGGGACGTATGACTGACAAAGTGGTGCTGGGACGCGTTTGTCTCCGAGTACTTCTGTTTCTGCTGTCAGTATTATTTCAGCAATATTCAATCCCATCCACTCGCTGATCGTAAAAACTATACAATCCCAGCAATTCAGAGCTTCGTCACAAAGCATTTAATTCAAATCGAACAACGCGCACATGCAACACACCACGAACCAAACAAAAGAGTTTTGTTCTTATGACAGTGATATCGCAAAAATAAGGTGACTGAGACGGGGGCCTGTCGATGGAGAAAACCTGACTGAAGTTTACAAGGGCTGTCTGTATGGTTTCATGGCTTTAGAAAGTGTTACACATGTTGTTATAAACTTAAAATCCTTGTCGTTTTTGCGCGTTTTTTACGCATTTGCTGACTGTCTAGGGCTTAAATCAGCAAACTTCAAAGCTTTACTGATTTCGATACCATATCTTTTCAAGTGTGGGATGTGGTCTCTTACGAAGAAGGTATCAAATTTTTATTAAGCTGAAAGCATGGTTAATGTGAAATTGTGTGGAGTTTTAATTATAGAAATGAACCAAGTGTGGAAATGACATTTTTAAATAACGAGATAGTTGCGAATTATATACCCGAACAAGTATTATTATTATTATTATTATTATTAATGGAAATGTTAATGATAGGCTGAACGTGTAGCTCGAATACAGAAAATAAAAATTCGCGTGGAATATCAGTAATAACCCCTTGTTAAGAAGCAAGTTTCGAATGCATTGGTGGATTTGTTAGAATGGTTAGAGAACTGAGCAATATGAACTGCGTCCAAATAGCTTACAGCATAGAAATATTAAATGTGAATTAAGTAGCCAACTAACTAGCTGTAGCAAAGTACTTAATGGAAAGCTAAGAGATGCTTAACTATTTAAATTCCACACGCTTGTGAAACCCAAAGGTTAATTACGATATTCAAAACAGCCCGCAATTGATTCATAACCTGAGCCCGTTGCTTCTAATCAAGTCCTAAATTTCTGTCCTTTTTAATATTATCCTACTTGTGTATGCCACAAAGTCATGTTGGTATGCGAAGTTGTACTTCCACTCATCCTGAAACTCGGAAATAGGAGATTGGTCAGCTTCAGAGCCCGGCAGTTTTAACCCAGGGGGTAGCGGTCTAGGTAACCATTAACCTTTTAAAGCCTAGCGGTAACTTTACGTACCACCAGGTTTAACATTAAAAAATTCTACGTGGTGCCCACGTTGCGTTTATGTGTTTTGTACGGATCTCAGAACAAACAGCAACTTTTGCCTTATAAAACATTAAGAGATTGGTTTTTATAACCGAAGTGGAGAGTGTTTACAGCGCGGTACGCACCGAGTCCTTATATAAAACAGATACGCTTCGTCTTTAACCTTTTAAAGCCTAGCGGTAACTTTACGTACCGCCAGGTTTAACATTAAAAAATTCTAC
>BLKM01000075.1:1018223-1046562 GCA_013340265.1 Coptotermes formosanus
TACCACCAGGTTTAACATTAAAAAATTCTACGTGGTGCCTACATTGCGTTTATGTGTTTTGTACGGATCTCAGAACAAACAGCAACTTTTGCCTTATAAAACATTAAGAGACTGGTTTTTATAACCGAAGTGGAGAGTGTTTACAGCGCTGTACGCACTGAGTCCTTATATAAAACAGATACGCTTCGTCTTTAACCTTTTAAAGCCTAGCGGTAACTTTACAGCAACTTTTGCCTTATAAAACATTAAGAGACTGGTTTTTATAACCGAAGTGGAGAGTGTTTACAGCGCGGTGCGCACTGAGTCCTTATATAAAGCAGATACGCTTCCTCTTTAAGGGGTTAATAGGAAACGTGATAGCCTCCAGAGCCTGTGGGAACGATTTGGGATGTAGAAGAATCTCAAAATCTTGCATGCATTTTAACCACAATTCCTCGGCCTTCAGCCCGTAGACTAGCCGTATACTGATTGAGCTGTTCCATAAATTATGTAGTCTTCATTATTTTGGCAGTAAAAGGAAGTCTGAGTCAGTCTTGCTATTGTCATGGGAACGATATTGCTTCCAGGGAAAGTGCTTTCACTGGATGTTGACACTGAGATTTCCCCTCCCGTTGAACGGAGCGCGGAGTGTGTTTTAACGTTAATTTGTTTGAAGTCACTAAGGCGTGTTTGTGATTTTCTGAGTAAGGCTTGTCACAGACGTCAGTGCCAGGCCAAGCCGGTGACGTGTGGACGTCGAAAACAGACGCTTTAGTGTACTAAGCCACTGTTGCCATCCGGGAAAGCGGTGTCACAGATGTTTACCCCCACATACTGTTCTTGATTTCGTACATCCTTCGAATGCAAATGCCAAAATAAAGTTTCAAACAGACGTCATGTTTTCTTGTTACATCATCGTGATATTTTGATGTGGAAATGTGAAGAAAAAAAAGACCGATTCGAAGACCTAGGCGTAGATGGAAATAATATTAATATTGGTCTTGAAGAAATAGAATGGAGAAGCGTGGACTGGATTGAGTTGGTTTAGGATAGAGATAAGTGGTGCAATATTGTGAAAGCGGGTAATGATACATCCATAAAATGCAGGGGGGGGGGGTGTGTGTATTGACCAGATGAGGGACTATTAATATGCAGAATTTCTGTTAGTCAAATCTCAAATATATTTAGACAACAGAGTTTATATACCTGAAAGAGTAACGTGTCACTGTCAACCTCAGAAAAATTCTAAAAACACACTAAGGAAAAAATATACACGGAGTAGTTTCATTGCACACAGTGAAGTAAAATCACGTATCAAGTGTCCTGTACAAGAGAAACAATTCGTGCAATCAGAGGTTTTTAAAGAGTTGTGTTGATTGAACCAAGAAATCTATCTTGGTTTGATATTAGTACGCAGCAGGATGCCACACACTGAGAGTATTCCGATTTTATCGGGAAGAATTGAAAAAAAAAACAGGAAAAACCTCAATCAATAGAGTCTTGTGTCCCCGCTAAGCTTCGAACCGAAGACTACCACCATATCAGCCAGCACCATATCCATCTCCTCTTCGATATTGCCTAAAATCAATTCCCTGTTGATATAGACGATTATTTTCGAAAATGTTCTCATCTATCTAGATTGGAATCAGGGAAATGGAGCAATAGATGACTGATATGGAACGCGCCAACGTCTTGAAGTCGACTGAAATCAGAGATTACAGCAATATCTATAACGCACATGAGGACGCACGTTCGATCCTTGTAGATACACATCACTTCATTTGATGAAGAAATTCATCCTTCGGGCAACACGCGGCTACAGTCGGCCATGAGTCATAAAATACGACGATATCCGCTAGATGGCATTTCGATCACAGCAGATTGTGCTGGTCCTTCAGCAACGGGGTTACTTGATGGTCATTGTTATAAACACTTTGCGTAAAATTACTAAGTTTTGAGCAGATAATTTAAAGCAGAGGACGCGAGTATGTGTTACAGTTAAGCTTTAATATATGTGGTGAATCGTTAACCTTTTAAAGCCTAACGGTAACTTTACGTACCACAAGGTTTAACATTCAAAAATTCTACGTGGTGCCCACGTTGTATTTATTTGTTTTGTACGGATCTCAAAACAGTCAGCAATTTCTGCCTTACACAACTTCAACCGACTGCGTTTTTATAACCGAAGTGGAGAGTGTTTACTGCGCGGTACGCACTGAGTCGTTATATAAAAGAGATACGTTTCGTCTTTCAAGGCTTGAACAGAAAAGTCAAAACACAACGATGTCTTTACATCCATAAAGAGACACGTCTTAAATTTATTAATGTTAGTAACACGTGTTACTGTTACAGGTACGCCCTAGCTTCTTCATATATAACAAAACGCTGTCAGACTACCTGCTAGCGTTAATTTAGACCGATTGGTGTATAATATTTATTATAAGGCAAAATATCGACATCTAAAAATCACGTCATATACACAATTTCCTACTAAACGTAACACAAAATTTTACTACTTTATACATGGAGCCGGAGTGGCTTAATCGGTAGAGCGATTAGGATATGGGCTGAACGGTCCGAGGTTCGAATACGGATAGAAACAAAGAGTTGTATTTTGATTTTGATTTCATTTTTTTTTACTAGAAGATATTTTATTTTATCTGGAACGTCCAGTCAGTCTTTTTGGCCCATCAAGTCTCGATTCAAACCGGTATCCGTGTTCACTCCCGACGATAAAACGGCCGGAGCTGGAGCTTAGCCAATCAACTCTACGGCTCTATTCCTGTCTCTGCCCTCCCTAATTCCTTCAAGGCGTGGAGAGGGGTAAATTTTTTCTTACATTTTCATTTCAGAAGTATCGTGAGAGGGTTTATACAGCTGTTATATTATACTGTATCTTTGTTTTATCCAGAAGAAAAGTCTAATTTTTTTATAATTTTAAGTGAGTGAGAAAAACAAAGCTGCGTACTCCAAACGTAATACGTACACAACGACGCCAGAATAGTTGGTGTAAGTTTATAGCGGCGTGTTGCATTCTGAACGGTGCCTAGCTTGGGCAGTGTTACACACACACAGACGGAGAGAAGAGTAGCGTTATGAAACTGAAAACTGTGCTTCAAAGCATTTTCAAGGAGCAGTTTGTAAAAAAGTTTGTTGTTGTTGTTGTTGTTGTTTTTGTTTTTGTTGTTGTTGCTGCTGTTGTTGCCAGTAATTCTTATATTTTGCAGCTAAAGAAAATGTCTGCTACAAATATCTGAATCGGAAATGGGGTAAAGCAATGATAACACAGCTGAGGTTGTAAATTTTAATACTGTATAAGAGGGAATAATTTCTGTCCGCAGATTTTCACGGGTCCTGTGTGAGAGTGACATTATACGGGGGCTTGACTGTATTCAGGAATCAGAGGACACAGTTTGCATTTTGCCTGGGATTATTTTAAGTTTTTAGGTGCGTTCGCAAAATTGCGAAAAGCGACTGATTTTCATCGTGTCTTTCCGTCCGTTTGAATGGATTTGCATGAAATTTGATATTTGAATATTTTTCGAAACTCTGTCGAGAAAACTCAAGTTTCGTTAAAATCTGACAAGAATAACGGGTACTTTACATGAAGACCTGTGTACATTTATGGTAATATCTCGCTGAATTCTCTTTAGAATGAGAAATGTTACAGACAAAAGCTGTAGAGAAAATCAAAACACATTTTGTGTTCAAAAACTTCTTTAGGAAAATCGTGCCGTTTATGAGATAATGTGGAAAAATATGGCACAGCCGGACAGGCCACAGATGACAATATAATACGGCGCATGCGCTTTGCGTGCTGGATAACTAAGGCTACAGACACACACTCAGAATATATAATACTTGTTTCTTTTCCACTGCAACAGTGGTTACGCAAACGCCCCTCAATGTAACGTTATACGTACAGTGCCCGTCTTGTTACGATAGTAAAACCTGCCTTTAACGGAACGGCAACGGACTTTTTTACGTTGCAGGAAGGTTCCATTTCATACAGGTGCTTCAAGTTAAATTAAAGATCCTCGCTACTGTAAAACTTTTGCGCTAAAAATAGAATTCCGTTCTATCCAGTTTCAGGTTAAGACAGGTTTCACTGTAACAAGTATTTGTTTAAATCTTTCTGCGTAGTTTATTTTTTTAAAGATTATCTACAACACAGCACTTTCCCGTTTCAAAGCGTCCAATACAAATTTACAGCCAGTAAAATTTCATCTGGAAAAAGTAAAAATTTACGTTCATGTGTCGCTGTACCAGTAATCAAGCCCTGTGTAAAAATGTCCGGTTAGAAAAGGTTGTGAACCGTGCAAGGCTGTGCTTGGCGTGTGCTTGGCGTGTTGCTGACGCCTCCCCTGAGGCGGAAACAGCAGTCGCGCGAATCCAACCTGACTTTCCCATCAGCGACAGGCAGCCGTGGCCCTGCAGCCAACCCTGCTCGTTTACAGGGAAATCTGCTGGTTCTTCGAATCAGCACGTAGTTTGAATTATGTCCTTTGAGATTTTCAACTGCTGTACAGAACAAAATCCATCCACAACATTCATAACGCGCGTGTTTATGTGTGTTCGCAAAAACTGCGAACAGCGACTAACCTTCTTGTCTGTCCTTCGGTCCGCATGAAAAAATTAGGCTCCCAATGGACGGATTTTCATTAAATTTCATATTTGAGTATTTTTCGAAAATCTGTCGAGAAACTTCAAGTTTCATTACAATCAGACAAGAATACCGGGTACTTCACATGATGACCTGTGTACATTTATGATAATATCTCGCTGATTTATTCTTAAAATGAGAAATGTTTCAGACAAAGGTTGTAGAGAAAATCAAAACACACATTTTATGTTCAGTAAGTTTTATCAAAAAATCGTGCCGTTTATGAGATAATATGGATAAATATGTTACAGCCGGACAGGCCACAGATTGCAATATAATACGGCGCATGCGCTTTGACTGCTGGATAACTAAGGCTACAGACATACAGTCAGAATAACTAATACATATTGCTTTTCCACTACAACAGTTGTTACGCGAACGCGCCTCAACGTTACGTTATACGAGCATTGCGCGTCTTGTCTGCAATTGATAAGAATCAAATTCCGTTCCACAGAACACAAAAATCGTTCTTCGAACCATATTAGGCACTTTTCATAGCAATGGCGAACTTGGCCCTCACCTTTATGATTCCCAACAGTCTGCCTGCCTGCCTGCCTTTATTAACCCCTTAAAGACGAAGCGTATCAGTTTTATATAAGGACTTAGTGCGTACCGCGCTGTAAACACTCTCCACTTCGGTTATAAAAACCAGTCTCTTAATGTTTTATAAGGCAAAAGTTGCTGTTTCTTCTGAGATCCGTACAAAACATATAAACGCAATGTGCGCACCACGTAGAATTTTTTAATGTTAAACCTGGCGGTACGTAAAGTTACCGCTAGGCTTTAAAAGGTTAAGCACATTTTTCTTGAATGCACTCAGAGAGAGTATTTTTATGGCCGGACTGATCCCTGTACGGCCGGCGGTGTCGTCTGTCTCCATGCACCGGCGATGTCGTCAGCTTTCGCGGGAGAACTCCGGCGATAAGGACTGCCCCCCACACTGTTTGGCACTATCACTTGGCCGTATAACATAAGCCCGGGTATTAGTCACTTCGGCAACACTGGCCAGTCGAAATTGCCAAATTTTCGACGTCAAAATTATTTCTAATGATATCTCAGTACATTTTTCGACGGATTCTGAAGTGCCTCCGCTTTAATGAAATTAACTCTTCCAATCAGGATTCGAATCCCGGTAGGGGCAGAAGATTTCCTCTCCTCCAAAACCGTCCATACAGGATCTGGGGCCCACCTACGCTCCCATTCAATGGGTACCGGCGTTCTTTCCGGGAGGATAAATCGGCCGGAGCACGAAATTGTCCACTCAGTCCATCTAGCTAAGAAGTTAAGAATGAGTGGAGCTGTACGTCTACTGTCCTTCTACACCTTCATGACGTGGACAGGGACGAATTTACCTTCATATGTAAAGCTTGATTATTTTCGAAGTGACAGTTGCTGAAACGTGAAGTTGTCTGCTTGACACAAAAACCTCTCACGACCTAAAATGTAAGAAAACAAGAGAAGCACATTCCTTTCCGTGGAATGGGTCGACCCAGACGTTGAGCTTTCTGGGGTATTGTTCAACATTGTTGGGTGTGCAATTCCGGATGTTTCGAATAGAATATATTGTTTCGAAACTTCGGTAATTACATAATCTAAAACACACAGCAACACTTCAGACTGCTTGCCTCTGACAATTTGCTTTCTCGAAATACAGAGACTGCTTGTGTCTGAGAACTTTTGACAGGCTGGATGTCTCTCATCATTAAAAAAGGAAGGAGTTGGACAGAAAGGCAATTGGAAACCATATAGTGTGAAGTATTTTCTTTCCACTTGGCGGGTGACGCCAATAGTCTCTACCCGATTCTCAATTTTCACCCATTTCTTCTTCGTCCAGTACCTTCCACTATTCAAGTGCCTTCCAACTCTTGCAAAGTTCCTAATAAAATCACTCTGTCCGTCCGTTCGCTTGTCTCCACGTGACGTTATACTCATATACGAAACTGAGTACCGCGGAACACAAACAAGTAAATAAACAAACAAATAAATAAATCCATGGAGCAGAGTCCTTTTTGGGAAGCTAACACTTCCTCAGCTAGTCAAGAAATTCCTCGCATTTTATAGAATTGAAAAGCTGATTACGGTGTTTACAAGTCCTTACCGTGAGCCGGATCAATCCAAACCAAATCCTGATCCTATTTCTTGAAGATAATTTTTCATGTTATCCTCCCATGCACACCTAGGTCTTCCCAATTGTGTCTTTCTGTATATTTTCCCCGACCAAAACACTGCATGAATTTCTGTATATTTTCCCCGACCAAAACACTGCATGAATTTCTGTATATTTCCCCGACCAAAACACTGCATGAATTTCTGTTTTCCCGCACACACACACACACACACACACACACACACACACACACACACACACACACACACACACAATATGCTCCGCCCATCTCATTCTTCTCGGTTTGATAACCCCAATAACATTTGCTGAGGCGTAGAGATCATGAAGCTCTTAAATATCCATTTTCATTACCTTAGACCTGGAGAATTTTGTCCAAAATTTTCGAGCCATTTAATTTGCATTTAGATGGGAAGTATCAAGTTAAGATTTACATAAGTTAGTGTGAGCATTTAGCGTCACGAAATAAGGTTAAATGCCGTACAGTTTCGTAAGTGACGGACCTACAGTGACTATGGCTACATTAGGGGAATTCGCCTCCGACAGATCGTCGTCTCTTTGTACCGCTGAATCAAAGGAGATAGTGGAACATTAATATTTAGAGACTTTTCAGAAGTTCCTCCAAAAAAAAAACCACAGAAGCCCCGCTATCTTCAAACCATTGCTTTCACGCCAGAGTTGTCTTTCCATCCGTTGTGTCACCTGTCGTGCCATCTCACGTCCCCCACACGTTAATTTGTACACATCAGAAGATGGCAACTTTAACCAAACAGTGAGTCCCAGCCGAGAACCTGCCAGACGACACTTCGACACTTGGTTCTGTGTTCCTAAGCTTCCTCCCCTCGCCGAGAGGACCGGGTTCAATTCCAAACACAGACATTTGAGGTTATCGCAGAGGTGTTAATGCAGATCCAAGTATTCTGGTCTAAGACGCCGTGTCAACTGGAAAACAGTTACCGACATTTCGGAGGTTCGTAATGTCTTCACCTTTATAGCCAAGTGACCTTGGAATGCTTGATCCTCAGAATAAAGGCAACACAATCCTACCAGCCCGAAGACACGGCAACATATCCCACAAAGAATTAATCTACAGAATGTTTAATTTCTTCATCATTCAAATGATTAAAGGTAAAGCAATCCCATTACAGGCCTGGACACGCCCTGAGGGTTCCAGGAGGTTCAGGTTCCCATATTTCAAGACAATCAGCACATGAAGGTGGTAAGGTTGTCAACCCTACGCACCGGCCGCCTTTATCCCCCAGAAAATATTCCTGGTACTCATTTCTATGAGAATCTGAGTCGATCCCAGGGCCATAGTGCGGCCGGAAGGATTATGTCAATGAAAAATTCCAATGACACCATCTGGAATCGAACCCGAGACCTTCCGGCTTGTAACTCAGTGCCTCAACCAACTGCGCCACCGCGTGCCCCTGCTTCTGGTGTGGTTTTATTACCTAAATTATCTTTTAAGTAAATTAGCTTTTAATATTATAATTTACGTCATATAACTAGGCCAGAAATCTGTCGGTGATCAACATATCTCCACATGAATGCGACGCTAAGCCCTACATCCGGGGACACGACATGTGCCTATGCAGAGGTCTACCTTCTTGCTAACTCTGTACACTGGTATTAACGCCTTGAGAAAATTAATGGACGTTTATACAATATTAACGCCACATTTCAGTCTACATTTAAGGCTGTTACCCAAAGACACAGTGGGACATCCCGGAACACTGTAATCCTCTGCATTAACGCTCTTCTGACATGCCGAGCTGATGCCAGAGAGAGAAAGCTCAAAGCCGGATAAAGAATAAGATGACATAGTACACACAGGCGCATGTGTCCATGAAAAGACGCGAACCCACGTCGAAATAAGGGAATATCGACAGCGGTACAAACTGCAGAATATTTCAAGTTAGTGAGAGGACCAAGTGCATGACCTTCGTCTGACCATTGAGGTATGTGTGTTCTTTGACACATTCGCAAAATTGCGAAAAGATACTATTAGCTTCTTCGTGTCTGATCTGTCCGTTCGACCGCATGGAGTGCGGTCGAACGGACAGATTTTCATGAAATAAGATATCTGAGTATTTTGCGAAACTGTTGTCGAGAAAATTCGAGTTTCATTAAAATCTGACAAGAATAACGGGTACTTTACATGAAGACCTGTGTACATTTATGGTAATATCTCGCTGAATTCTTCTTAAAATGAGAAATGTTTCGGACAAAAGTTGTAGAGAAAATCAAAACACACATTTTATGTTCAATAACTTTTTCCCGAAAATCGTGCCGTTTATGAGATAATGTGGAAAAATATGGTACAGCCGGACAGGCCACAGATGGCAATATAATACGGCGCATGCACTTTGCATGCTGGATAACTAAGGCTATAGACACACACTCAGAATGTGTATACTTATTGCTTCTCCATGGCAACAGTGGTTACGCGAACGCGACTCGATGTTACGTTATACGTACGTTGCCTGCCTTGTTATATACAAATCACTCCTGTTTTCTCCGACCCCAGCAACTTGATCTGTCTGTCTGTCTGTCCGTCCGTCTGTCCGTCTGTCCGTCCGTCCGTCTGTCTGTCTGTCCGTCCATCCGTCCGTCCGTCCGTCTGTCTGTCTGTCCGTCTGTCTGTCTGTCTGTCTCTCTGTCAGCAGAATTATCCTACGTCCTCTTCAACCCACCTGTGTGAACCTGTTGCAGCGTTCCAGATGGCAACCCGCGGCAGGCAGGGGCTGGTGACGTCCATAGAGGACAACACCTCCGTGCGGAGCGTCAGTTCTGAAGACGTCAGGTACGCGGGGGTGCGGGGGCAGTGCTGTGTGAAGGCGGCCAACCCGGCGTACAAACGCGGACGACGCCTCCAGCTGCTGCAGATGCTGGTGCTGCCCTTCATCCCCATCCTGGCCCTTATCGTGCAGACTGCCATCACCCTGCACGATATCCTGATCTATCGCCAGGAGGTCTCGGACATCGAAGCCCAGGTTTGTTTATGCTGTGAATACGTCCCAACCAGTGGGCTAACCACCGCCCCTACAGCTAACATCGTTAGTTATATCCTTGCATAAGTCCAAAGAAAAATATTTTAATTTGTTTTAACGGTACACTTCACCAGATACTACGCATTTTCTTTCGGTTTTTAGGCCCATTCGCGAAATTGAGAAAACCGAGTTTGGTTTCATATGACTTAGAGTTTTAATTATTTAGCTAACCTGTATTTTAATTTAGGCCTGAAGTCCAATTTTTGTTGATTTTTTGTGTTGTCTGTGTGTATCTGTTTGTGTAATTTGTGTTGTAATTATTTTGTGCCAGTTTTGTAATTACCTATTGTGCTGTTAAGCTAGCACTTTAATGAATGAGAATTGAGTTATTATTATTATTATTATTATTATTATTATTATTATTATTATTATTATTATTGCTGCTGCTGCTGTAACATTCAATTCGTCCCGCTTTGCTCAAGTCTCCAAAAAATATGCTTCCTATAATTTAGGATTTCACTGGACAATTTTGTGTAATCATTTTCAAAACATTCTATAACCTACACTAAAAATCTAGCAAATCGCACGGCTCACTAAAATGCCGTGTTTCAGTTTCAATCTTTTCACGTTCCCAATGAACTCCAAGCGACTTCTTTGTGTCGAGAGACACTGCATAACACGATTATTGTGTGGCTGTTTATATCCGGAAATTAAAGCTACAACAGAGAGTTTCGTACACGTATTAGTGAAACAGAAATGCAGACAGATTTGTGCGGGACTGAGCCATTATAAATACACGAGCTGCACTTGTTGCTTTTGTTGGAGAAGAATTAACAGCATGTTTGTAAATGGCTGTGGGATTTAATCTCCTTTTCATGAATCGGCGACTGAAGCACAGACTTTCACATTAAATTCATTAATCCCCAGTGATCTGCGCACGCGGTACAGCCTGTTGAAGGAATGTTGTTAAAACTATAATTTTGCATGGTGGTGGAATCTTCCGTCAATTTGCAACGTGACGACAGTTTATCGTCTAGATATAGACAGTAATGCTGTTTTAAAATAAACCGGAATAGAGTAATCAGGAAATATTATTTCGTACCACGTATTTTTGTAATTTGCTTCCCCTGCCATGACTCATTTTCTTAAACACACGAATTGAATTTTCGATTTCTGTTCAGTAGATGATAATATAATAAATAACGCAGTCCAACACAATTATTTTTGTTATTAAGACAACAACTTTGTTTTTATGGAATTGCTACATGTTCCGACCCCATCGGTTCATCTCCAGGCTAATAAAATATGTAAAAGAAGGCCAGTTCCTAATTACAGTCACAATTACACGGATACAGCGCTCGCTTGCACTGTTCTCTTGCAGTTTTTTATGTTATTTTATCTTAAAAATATAACAAAATTATATTTGAAGTTGTGTGTATTACTTCATAAATCTTGACAATTTGTACTGATTGTAAACGTGACGTTAAAATGTTTTATCTTTGGGGCTATATTTAAAAAATATAATCTCTTGTTTACTCAGTATATCACATGTTCACACAGATCGAGTCTTCTTTAGTTTGCTTCAGTTTCACTTAGATCCTATGTCTTTATATTTACTAAGATCGGTATCTTGACTTTGTATACACATTTGTTTATTTATTTATTTATTTATTTATGCAAGGATTTTTATGTCATTTTAAACACACTTTTAAATTTGTGAAAATTTTAAAGATTCGTAAAATAATAAACACAACTTTAAACAGAATTTTGTTATGTCGTTTAAGCTACAGTAAGATGTAATTTAATACAGCTTCAGAAACTGACATAATCGTCGGCAGGATATCTCAATCCACAGAACAACAACTGTAAATACACAGCTACCCTCCATGTACACACTTTACTAGACTGATTATCACCAGATCGGGTTGACATGTGACAACTTTATTTTAAAAAATATATGTTATCTTTTCATAACAAAAATATTTGCTTTGTTCTGCATTATACATTGTACCATCATTTAATGTGAAACAACGGGATGTGTTCCATCAAGAATGTATTCAGTCACAAGCCGCTTAACCTTTTAAAGCCTAGCGGTAACTTTTCATACCACCAGGTTTAACATTAAAAAAATTCTACGTGGTGCCCACATTGTGTTTATGTGTTTTGTACGGATCTCAGAACAAACAGCAACTTTTGCCTTATAAAACATTAAGAGACTGGTTTTTATAACCGAAGTGGAGAGTTTTTACAGCGCGGTACGCACCGAGTCCTTATATAAAACAGATACGCTTCGTCTTTAACCTTTTAAAGCCTAGCGGTAACTTTACATACCACCAGGTTTAACATTAAAAAAATTCTACGTGGTGCCCACATTGTGTTTATGTGTTTTGTACGGATCTCAGAACAAACAGCAACGTTTGCCGTATAAAATATTAAGAGACTGGTTTTTATAGCCAAAGTGGAGAGTGTTTACAGCGCGGTACGGCTAAGTCCTTGTATAAAACAGATATGCTTCGCCTTTAAAGGATTAATTTCAACCAAATTTGTTACAATATAGAAGTAATGGTTGCTACAATGTGAGAACATAAAGTAGACATCAAAATTAAATTTCTATGCCTTCCACGCCCAGGTGTATGACGTATTCAATAGGTTCATAACAACAGTCACTTCCATTGTAACATCTTTATCAAATGCCTATCGGGCTGCATTGACAACAATGACACGTATGTCGGGTGACGTGTGTCGGTGTGAATGTGTATTTTTGCCTGCTTTTGTGCATGTGTGTGTGTCTGTTAATGTGCACGTATGCAAAGGATTTTACGTGCTCCAGTGACATTACACGGTGGCAGTCCATGACACACATTTCGTGAATGTACCACAGTTTGAATATCCGGATTTAGCCCTTTGAAGATCAACAGATATACTACTTTGTATAACGTGTCCCTTTTCTCCTTTACCTGAACACCGCAGTTGCCATGGAATGTCCCGACGGATACAGACTTTCTGTCCGATCAAGCTGCCGGCAAATGTCCCAAAGCAGCAACACAGAAATCATTAATTAGTTAGCTGCTTACTGAGTTGTGCGAGGTTTTAAGCCGTCCAAGCTGACAGATTCATTAAAGTTCTCCTTTGTTGTCGGGCTGTAAGATGGCCCAAATCGTAAGACCCAAAGTGTTCAAACTGTGAGCGTAGATCAGACAAGACAAGCAACGTACGTATAAACTTAACATTCGGGCGCGTTCGCGTAACAATTTTTGCCGTGTAAAAGCAATAAATATTACATATTCCGAGTGTATGGCTGTATCCTTAGTTACCCAGCATGCAAAGCGCATGCGCCGTATTATATTGTCATCTGTGACCTGTCCGGCTGAACCATATTTTTTCATATTATCTCATAAACGGCACGATTTTCGGGAAAAAGTTATTGAACATAAAATGTGTGTTTTGATTTTCACTACAACTTTTGTCTGAAACATTTCTCATTCTAAGAAGAATGTCGCGAGATATTATCATAAATGTACACAGGTCTTCATGTGAAGTGCCCGTTATTCTCGTCAGATTTTAATGAAACTTAAAGTTTCTCGACAACAGATTTTCAAAAAACAACCAAATATCAAATTTCATGAAAATCCGTCCATTGAGACCCGAGTTGTTCCACGCGACACAGACAGACAGACATGACGAAGCTAATAATTGCTTTTCGCAATTTTGAGAACTCGCCTAAAAACAAGCGTATACCTGTGACATGCCCTGCCGTAAATACAAATCTTACATATTCACACTCATTGTGGCTATATCAGTGGAATTCTCCGCCGAGCGACTGCCATCTGTTTACAGCGCTGAAGCAGTATTGACGGCCACAAATTTAAAGACGTTGTTGAGGTGTAAACAGTTGTGACACGCTGGCTGATAACACACGACATGGACTGATATCGACAGGGAATATAAACGCTAGACCCACTCTTTGGTGCATGCCTCTGTTCTGGCGGGGACTGTGTGGAAAAGTAGAGGGATATTGGTACATTTATATGTGACATGTTCTTATTATAGGCGAAAATAAAAAAAAACGCAGAATATATGTGCTGTAAACTTATTTTCTGACCGACCCTAGTATGCATTACGGAAATAGTAGGTTATACGACGAACAAAGAGGATGATACATAGAAAAAACGAAAAATGAAAGAAATTACGGGTGGTAGAACGGACGAAATGGATAAAGAAAAAGGAAGAGAGGGAGAGAAAAAGGAAAAATGTCGACATCAACATCTGTATCAATCAGACAGATCTGCAATGGCGAAGCGCAGTGTTGGGTTGGACCAAGTGACCGAAACCAAAAGGAAATAAATGTTCTCCAGAACGTCGGGCTACGCGGATAAAATGATCACAGAGGCGTACGAAGTGAGGCTGGACCCAAATGGTTTTAACAGTAATGACAGATTGAAAAGAAGGCGTGCATTCATCCTCACCATGACGCTCGCACAGTATTTGGACACGAAAGGCAGGTCCACAGAAAATCAGGCAGGGCGAAGGGACGGACACTGTCACCAAACAAAGGAGAGTGTATCGAAAAAGACGAAGTGTAAAGCAGTTCTGCAAAAATCAGGGAGTGGCGAGAGCCATATTGCGGCAAAGAAAAGAGTTGAGCGCCCCAGGGGTGATTTCCTGGAGGTGGGTGATACTTCATTATAATTTTCTAATAGAACTATTTTTAATTAATTTTATTTTTAATTACAGACCGTGGAAAATTTAAAAAAAAATATTGTTTTGAAAGAAAACATTCGTGCATCTGAGAAACCTCTCGCAAAATTAAGTAAAGATTTAGTACTGTACATCTTGTGTGCAATAAACATATGCAAATGAATTTACTTCAAACTCTTTGCAGTACTTGCACATGGTTACCAATTCTTCCATATGTATGTATTTAGGTGTGCACTGATGAACTGTACACATTTTACTTAACCAAACAGCTGCACTGGTATTTAGCAGCTTTGCCTTTGTGTTCTAGTGCAATAAGTTGGAAAAAATTCACCTGTTAATGAGAGATATTATAACCTTTTCGGAAAAAAATCTTGTGGTTTTGGGGGGCCATGTGTATGAAGCAAACGTTCACAAATTACAAGAAGCGGTACGAATGTAATGTCTCTTATTTTTCCTCAGAAACTACAATTACAATTATATAAAATGAAGCCGATCCCAGTGGCCGCGCGGTCTAAGGCGTAGGTCTGCGGCCGAGCGCTTGCTGGGATCGTGGGTTCGAATCCCACCGGGGGCATGGGTTTTTTTTTCTCTTGTACAGTGTTTGTGTTGTCAGGTAGAGGTCTCCGCGACGGCCCGATCCCTCGTCCAGAGGAATCCCACCTAGTGTGGTGTGTGCTTGACTGTGTTCAAATGAAATCACAAAAACCCTCGACACCTGCTGTGAACAAGTAGGTAGAAGAGGGAAGACTGAGAAAGAGAGAAAGGAGATAAAATGTACATATATCTTGGGCCCATCCTTTGCAAAGTTGAGGTTATATTTCTCCACAAAGTCTCCATCATTCTCAACACGCTTTTTCCAACCTTGCTTGCGACGCTGTGTGTATGCCGGTTGCGTGAAGCTATTTGCGGATGCGTCGGAACTCTTCACGAACGCCGTGTTTCAGCTCGTCCTCAGAGTGCATCCTTCAGGGAGCCAGAAAGATGTATGTCAGAGCGTCCTCAGAGTGCATCCTTCAGGGAGCCAGAAAGATGTATGTCAGAGCGTCCTCAGTCGGGACTGTAGGGAGGATGAGGACTTGATTCACATTCCTGTTGGGCCAGACATTTCGAAGTGATTGTTTTAACTCCTTTAATGTCTTCAAAAGCCGCTCTGAACTGATTGTGTCACCTCTGTTCAAGATTTTTACCAACAAGGCTCCAGAAGACACTAGCCATGTTCATTTTTCATTATCACGGGTTACGGTGCCTGGTTTAGTGTTAGGGACGGCTGTCAATTTGCACTTGTTGATTCCATAATACGGCAACCTGGCCTTCATGACTTGATTTTAGGAATTTTGACACATTCTTATACAAGGGTACATTGTCTACTGGTACCCCTATTTCCTTGCATATATTGAAGTGCAGTCGTGCACAGTCTATCATGCGTCTTAAGCATCTTTCTGTTGTTGTTGTTATTATTATTATTGTTGTTATTATTATTAGCTGTCTCTTGCCACAGGCCATTTCCCCCCGGTACTCCCCTTGAACCACCGGCGATCCCCACCGCTCAGGCTTCCAGTTTCAGACTGCAGCACTTTCCGTATTATGTGTGATGTTCCAAGTACAGCTGTCTTTTGTAGCGGATCTATTGAATGATTTCCTGGTATGGCTTCCAAATATTCCTTTAAACCTTTCATTATTATTGTTATTATTATTATTATTATTATTACCATCATCGTCATCACAGTCACCACCATGATCAGACAGGCGCAGTCTGCACCCAACCTAACACACCAAACCCCACTTCACCACGATACGCTCCCCACATTCTGCTGATATTTTAAGCCTGACAAGTCATACGATCACGTGGAAAACCATTAGTGACATGATACCATGATTAATAACCTGTTTGGTACATCACACCAATTTTTATGTAGGTGAAAAGTTAGGATCCGAGCCCTATCGATTTTAAAAAGGGCTGTTTGCTTGACTCGTTGCTGGCGGCAGCAACTTGTCCGTTACAGTAACGGCGCTGTACATTCCTACTGATATATATTAGCAGTGCTGATCACAGTGGCCGCGCGGTATAAGGCGTGGGTCTGCGGCAGTTCGCTTACTAGGATTGTGGGTTCGAATCCCGCTGGGGCATGGATGTCTGTCTCGTGTGAGTTGTGTGTTGTCAGGTAGAGGTCTCTGCGTCGGGCTGATCACTCGTACAGAGGAGTCCTACCGAGTGTGGTGTGTGTCTGAGTGTGATCGTGAAGCTTCGATAATGAGGGGGCCCTGGCCCACTGTGGGCTGTGGCGCCATGGGAAAAAATGTATTAGTAGTTTCCACGAGAACAAGTAATGTCATCCTTTCAGCGTCGTCGTCGTCGTCATCATCATCATCATCATCATCATCATCATCATCATCACCACCACCACCACCACCACTACCACCACCACCACCACCACCACCACCACCACCACCACCACCACCACCACCACCACCACCACCACCACCACCACCACCACCATCATCATCATCGTCATCATCATCACGGCCCGTTGGGGTGTTTCTTTTACAGGAGTCGGGATTTTGTGTCTCCGTTTTTTGTTGCAAGTTCTATCACCCATCTTCGGTTCATACAGGCGGGACCATTTCGAATTTTGATTTTGAAGTTTGACTTCCCGATATTATAGCTATTTATTTTGATAGAGCCTTAATTATGACCTACTGATATGCCATGAGAGCTGGGATAGCTCAGTATACATAGTGACTACACCACGAGATGAACGACGGTGGAGTTTTAATTCGTTTCCAAAACTGGCAAGATATTTTTCTTTTTGCCAAAGCTTCCAGACCTATTCTGGGGCCCACCGAGCCCCTTACTGAAAGGTTGCAGTGGACACTTTCTCCCTGGAGTAAAGCGACAGGGACCAGTAAGGGGATAGCTTTATTGTACAAACGCACTGCAAACAATTGCTAAGATATCGTCTGCTTCATACAGTACTGATAACGTAGAACAATTAAGTAGTTTACAGTTTCTTTCAAACTGGCAAGTGTATTTGAAATAACAATTGCCTATACGTACTTCACGTAATATGGTCCCGCTCTTTGTATACGTGTTTCGACATTACTACATGCATCAATTCAGTGTCTGTTTCTTCTTCTCCTAGCGGCTCTACAACTCTACGTGTGTTTTGGCCTGTTAAATTATTCCTTTCCATTTATTTCTATCTTGTGCGAGTTTCTTCCAGTCTTGGACCTTCATCACTTTTAGGTCGTTCCTGACGTCTTCCTCCCACCTTAGTTTTGGTCTTCCGATGTGTCTTGGAGCTATAGGTTTCCAATTCGTTATTTTTTTCACCGTCCTGTTATCAGGCATTCTTTCAATGTGGCCTGGCCAACTGATTTTTTGGGCTTTGACACATCTCTCTATTTTGTACGGTTAATGAGAGTGTCCACTTTGTCGTTTGTCCTTTTTCTCCATCTATTCAGTGTCTGTTTATACAACTTAATTTACACGTGTCCGGCTTACTTCTGTGACTTTTCTGTACACACTGTTCTCTTGTGTGTCGCAATATTCAGATCGCTCGCCGGAGCTGCTATAAAAAATTTTAAAAATTACAACACTGATCTCCAATAAATAAGGTTAAGATGTACAATTGTAACGCAAAGCATCGAACACTCAACCTTAATTTAAAATTGTAAAATTTTTAAAAGGTAAAATTGTCCCTGTCAACACCATGAAGACACATAGGAAGAGTGGAGGTACAGCTCCACTCATTCTTAACCTCGGCGCTAGATGGATGTGAGTGGTCAATGTCACACTCCGGCCGCTTTACCTTTGGGAAGAATCCCGGAACCCATCGAGTAGGAGGCTGGGGTGGGCCCCAGATTAAGTCTGAGCGATTGGAGAATAGAAGAATCCCTTGTCCCTACTGGGATTCGAACCAGTGACTGGACTATGCGACTGTACTGCTTACACCATCCTGGATCACACCTGCACAACTCTGTCTTACTTAATCAGTTTTTAATACACTCTGTGCACAGCCATGTCGTGTCATACTTTTCAGATACGCATATGCACGTCCCGGTTTTATTCCGTTTCAAAGCACGCTAATTCAACGGTGACGTAATGTCCCACTTCTATAACAGAACAGAAAGCTGCTGATTAATTCAACCGTGAAACTGAAAAGATGTATTTCAACAGCGCTTCATTCTTCCGGATACCGGTGCAGCACATTAGAACAGTATCAAAAAACAGATTATCTACCTACGTTCCACTATCCGAGTGTTCCAGTTTAGTTCGAAAGCATTCCTGCGTGTAGCCTGACACCCGAAATTGTGTACGCAGATGTATGTGCATTTATTGGCATAGTTTAATACCAAGTAAGTAATTTTAATAGAAACCGTTGCCTTGAGGATGTCCAACAAACTACTGTAAACAGCTGAACAACAGTTGTTATTCTATTGCTGAGATTGTTATTTAAATATATTATTATTATTATTATTATTATTATTATTATTATATCATTTCGTAAGTGACTTGTTGTGTAACAGGGCTGGATATGTGCGTAGACGCGTGTGTTGGTGCAATCTGCTGTGGTGCTATGTAATAAATAGAATTTAGTTGTGTTTGGGTAGACATTGGTTTAATATCTGTACTTAACAACACAACGGGATGATGTTCGTTAAAAGAAGACATGTTTAATAATAATAATAATAATAATAATAATAATAATAATAATAATTTCCTTTCCTCATAAGCTCCACTAAATCATACATTATGCTAGCACATACAAGTTTAATTCGATAATTTAACACAAGTAAAGGTCTTAATTATGGCACGCGTTTTTAGGCGCGCTCGCAAAATTTCTAAAAGCGACTGTTAGCTTCGTAATGTCCGTCCGTCTGTCTGTCCGGATGGAACAACTCGGCACTCACTGAAGGAATTTTTATGAAATTTGATATCTAAAGGTTTTTCGAAAATCTGTCAAGAAGATTTAAGTTTAACTAAAGTCTGACAAGAACAACGCGCACTTTACATGAACGCCAGTGTGTAACATGCCGCTAAATTCTTCTTAGAATGACAAATCTTTTACAAAAAAAAAAGTTGTAGAGAAAATCAAAACACACAATTTATGTTCAATAACTTTTTCCCGAAAATCGTGCAATTTATGAGATAATGTGGAAAAATATGGTACAGCCAGACAGGCCACAGATGGCAATATTATACGGCGCATGCGCTTTGCATGCCGGTAAGTGAGGCAAGAATACAAACACTCATAATATGTAATACATATTTCTTTTGCACGGCAGCATTTATTACGCGAACGCACCTGCATATTAAGTCATACGTACATTGCCTATCTTTTTACAATACCTCTCTGGCTTAGTGTTCTAACACCTGCTTGCCATTCTACCTAAAAGTACTTCACTATACGGCATACTCTGAATACACATGACGCTTTCAGAAGAAGTGCGACGCAGCTGTCTTCCAGTGAGTTATACCGCATAATTACATCCACGTCTTATATCGAGGCGTAGCTCCTGTTAACCCACGCTCTATAAAATTGTGTTCCATATTTCACGTTGGAAAAGTTTCCCTTCAAGCCATATTTCATCCCCACATCCTTGATATCGTTTGACCAGTCACCAGTCACAAGTCGCAATGCCTAAGCTGTCTCTTTCATAGACACTTATCCCAATCCCCTGCATTATTTACATCTCTCATTCTTTACACAGGGCAAGACACGAACCGTCTTTTATTATTTACTTAATCAAAACTACGTAGCTTCTGTCCTTACTGTATAAAATACAGACTCACTCGGTGACCCCATTAAAGACACCATAACACAGACCTAGAATGCTAAGACTGTATAATATGCCATTCAACCACATACATAATTTTAATGCTTTTCTTAACAACTCAAGTGAATAACCGGAGGCTAATTACTGCGGTTCAGTCGAATAATCTGTCCTGCAGCTTGGCGTCTCGCAGACTGAGATAGTGGGTTCGAATTCCGGTTATGATATAGGCATGTTATCGTATGAACAAGATGACACGTCATTAGGTGCTGCTCCCGCAATGTAGTTAGGTAATTCCAGTATGAAAAAAAAGTAGGAAAATGATATTAAGACAGCGTGCACACAGAATAAATTGGTTTCAAGCAACCGGTTTCATGCAACTTGAAACTACAGTTGCACGAAAGTGAATGCTTGAAAACAGTTCTTTCGGTATGCGTAATGCTTTGTTAGCCAAAGAGTACAAAATCAGTGTGATGTTACCTGTCAGCTGAGGGTACAGCAAAGTGCGAAGTAACATTAAGTTGTACCCAGAATAGTTTTCGTTAAATTAATGCACTGTTGTCTCTCGCAGGTGACCATCGCCACAGATCTGGGAAAGCTGGTGACACAGATGCAGCTGGAGAGGTCAGAGGTCGCATTCTACATATTCACCAACGGCAGCACTTTACGGTACGTCAAGTCACCTTTCGCTTAACCTAACCTAACCTAACCAACGCCAAGAAAACAGGCACTGTACGTGCAAACACAATAGTGAGGTGCGTTCGCTTAACTGTTATTGCCGTCGAAATGTTATAAATATTACATATTCTGAGTGTGTGTCTGTAGCTTTAGTTATCCGGCATGTAAAGTGCACGCGCCGTATTATATTGCCATCTGTGGCCTGTCCGGCTACACCTTATTTTTCCACATTATCTCATAAGCGGCACGATTTTGGGAGAAAGTTGCTGAACACACACGTGTTTTGATTTTCTCTACAAATTTTGTCTGAAACATTTCTGATTATAAGAAGAATTCAACGAGATATTATCAAAATGTACACAGGTCTTCATGTAAAGTACCCGTTATTCTTGTCAGATTTTAATGAAACTTGAATTCTATGGACATATTTTTTTAAAAAATACTCAAATATCGAATTTCATGAAAGTTCGTCCAGTGGTTTGTCAGTGAGTGCTGTGATTTAGTCACATATGGGTCTTATAAATGGCATTAATCTTTAAACATCCTCGACTTGAAAGTATGTTCCTCAGAGGTCAAACTGACTACAAACATAAATCAAAGGCTGAAGCAAAATATTTTACTTTCGTTCTATCAAAAAAAAACAGCGGGATTCAGCTATGTTTACAAAAGTAATAACTTAAGAACCATTGTTTTTAATGACTTCATCCATCATGAATCAAGAAACGCCTGATGAATTCCCGTTGTGAAGCAAGTGAAAATTCTGTTAGCCGCGTCACATGACTTACCCATTTCTAGTCCATTAAAAGTAAGGTGCAGACCTACTGTGCGTCGATATTTGTGCAGAGTTATGCGAAAAGGGCGGGCGTCACAATGCCATATGTAACCGAGTAGGAAGAAGTAAAGGTAATATCCTAACGTGACACGTGATACGTGCTTCCTTTTCGATACGCTGCGATTTAAAACTACGACGTGCACCTGACAGATATTCAAATTATCTCTCGGTTCAGCTTGTTGGGTAAGGAATGGCTTCAAATTTCTACAAGACTGTAATATCAGCACTCTTCTTTCAGTGCACACAGGGATATGTAACTTGTATACAGCGTATGCAAACAGCAAAGAGTAGTCAAGGTCCCCAAACAGCGCTTCTGTTTGAAGCTTTTGTAAACAAACAGGTTTCCCCAGAAAACATAATTTACGGAACACGCGGCAACGCTTTTCTTCGAATTGGAGTACATACAAATACAGTAACCCTACAAACAAAATCAGATAAAAGACATTTTTCAATCGGACAGCGTTCTCTAAACTCTGTCGCTTTAACTTGAATATACTGTACAGGTTTTTTAAAGCAGCAACAATTCTGGCAAATTAAGATAAATGTAGTGGAAAATACGCTTATTTTGCAGGAAGAGACCTGGGGGAGACTCTCTGTTCATTTTAAGGACTTCAAACGTTTTATTTCATTTAAACCCTGAAAGCACAAATGTAATTACACAAACAATGACTTTAATATTCATCCTGCAGCCCCCCTTGCTGCTGTAGTGTGATTATCAGAATTGCATGGCGCAGCAGTTCCTATCGTGCCAGGGTCTCCTCATTATCGAGGCTTCACGATCACATTCAGACAAGCCACAATCGGTAGGACTCCTCTGGAGGAGTAATCAGCCCAACACAGAGACCTCTACCTGACAACACACAACACTCACAAGAGACAGGCATCCGTGGCCCCGGCAGGATTCGAACCCGCGATCCCAGCAGGCCAGCTACTGAAGACACACGGCTTAGACCGCACGGCCACTGGGATCGGCCGAACAGTTTGTTCCAGAGCAATAATCACCTTCAAATCTCATTCGGGGCACCGAATTGTGCAGACTGCTACCCGTGCGATTACCTTCCTTCTTTTGCCGGGAGTCGTTAAGTATAAAACACGTCCAGAACATGGGATACCGCACATACCGTAATATATTCTGTAAGAGCTCGGAGTTTTTACATAAACTTTTAACAAATACGGAAACGTTAAATATTTATTTATACAAAGACAGGATTAATTATTAATTTTTTCTCTCCATTTAATCTTTCTTTACATTGTAGTGTTCCTTACAGTGAGCGGCAATGTATTTGCATATTAATACGTTATTGCGACATATACAGCGTGTCCCAAAAGCTCCTTTACCTATACCCACTTTTCAAAGAAATATTCTTTTATTTAAATCTTTAATTTCAGGCTTCCGTCGCGATGTTGATAATATCTGCGCTCTTCTGGGACATTACGCTGCGTCTTGCGGTAATTGTTTACTGCCATTTCGGGACAACGTATCTGTCCCATCTTCAAGGGTCAAGAGTCCTTCTCGGTCTCCGCGTAACATCGTCGAAGAACGCAGATCTTATTTAAAGTTAACAGTCAGCAGAATGTGACAGGGACGAGTTACAGAATTTGTTCAAAGCTTTGACACATCGTGTTCAATTCACATTTCGCATATCTAAGCAGTGACGCCTAAACAAAGTAGTGCTTAGATAAATTCTAAAATGTTTTGACGACGGTGTATAATATTGTGTGATGATGGGTTTATGGACTTTATCCTTCGTCCGAAGAGTAAAATATTAAAAATATTAAAAAATTAAAATCACAACGTTTCGGAAGCTGGCTCTGCTTCCGTCCTCAGGTGAATGGAGGGGGAGAAGAGATGGACACCTATACTGTTGAGAAGAGATGGACACCTATATTGTTGGGCCCCTTAGACAGTGCTTATAATCTCATTACAGCGACTTCCAGGACACCCGGTATATTCGTAGAGACTTATTGTTTAAATAAAGACGACTAGAACTCCATTAGTTAACTTCCTGTCCTTCACCGGACATTCAAGGAGCCGGTGCCTCCCTGTCCAAATACACGCCTTAACGTCACAGAAATCTGTGTTCCTGGCTCGATGCTAGGCCACAGGCATTGTTGCCAACAGAATTTATCTTCAGACATGAGGCTTCATGCTATAAGCTAACTAGACCAGTTCTCCATAGCTGTCAAACTCCTGAGCTTCATACATCGATTTCTGCTTATAGGATTCTGTCAAAGAGAAGGGAAATGCATGGACGAGCAAGGAAATCGATGTGGTTGTCGAAGCGATGTGGTCTCTCTTTGATATTCCTACAGCAAAAGGACTGATTGGACCCTTTGTGGTATCTAACTGTCATTAAACTGAGAGAGGACGTGAATGAAGACGGATTTATAGCACGGCATTTTGAAAACTGGAGAGATTGCGTAGACATAAATTACAGTAGAAGTAAACAGTAATATCTTAGTAAGTCTATTATACCCAGAAAGTAGTTGTACGTCCCTTTCAGTAAATTTTACTAAATATTTTAATATTCTACCAAACATTGGTCAAACTATCGAGTTAAGTTACAGTTTTAATGATAAGATATTTTCACAGCATTATTTTAATACATGATTATAAATGTTGCGCCTATTTATAGTGCATCTGATACAATTTGTAGTCCATTAAACGTAACGGAACAGGTGTTTCACTTGGTGGTCTGCATATCTTCCAAATTTTGCTTAATTCTGTATAAGGAAAATTTTGTGACATTCAGTGGGTAAGACTTTTAAATTAGCAGAATCCAACTGACAGCTTGCAGTAATGCCAACATTTAACTTTGTTACGAAAAACCATGTTTTTGACGGTGCTGTCTGTCTTGTGCTTCACTTGAAACATCCAAATCGAATTCACGGTAAGTTATTATAACATAAAATTTTATATTTTTTATGTTTATTATTAATTTACAACTGGCACTTGTGCTGTTAATCTCGCGAGTTAATAAATACACATTTTATTAAATTTAATTGAATTGAATTAAATTGAGTTTAGTATTAAAAATTTACAACTGTAACACAAGTTACATATTACTGTACCGGCGAAAGATCTGATTCTTTCACGGGTTTATGTTAAACAAATAAAAATATAACAATTTAAATTCAATATTAAATACAACAGCGTTGTAAATATGTTACTGTGGAACAGAAAAAGAATCGGTTGAACTAGAACTATATAATTATACAGGATGGTGCAAAAGTCACTTTGCACTCCACGTTTAACAAGAGAAACGCCGCGTCGAGTGGCTTCTGCGCCACCATCTACATATTCATCGACCGCAATTGAAGTTAACAAAAACTCCCTTTCTTTAACCCAATGTTTGTTGGAATAAATTGTACTAAAATAAAATACCGGTTTGTTATGAATATAGGGCAGTTGATCAGTGTTCTAAGCTATGCTGCCACATCGCCTCGTACTAAACCAGAGACAAGAAAGGAGAGAGTCACGTAACTGTGTCTGTCATCGATTTATCGATTTATCGATAAATCGATTTATCGATTTATCACAGGTGTAACTGTAGCCCACGACGACGTCAGAATAAGCCAAAGGATTTATTCCATCACAAGCGAAAGTCTGTTTTAGAATAGATGTTACTGAGCTATTTCTGTTTTTTAGGTCTGGACTAAACCAGAGGTTTGAGCTGACGGACCAAGCCCTTAGTAACATGAGCACATGGCCACCCGTCCAGGTGCCGGACACGGGAAACAGCATCGTGCTGCTGGACAACAAGACTACGTTCCTGACGCGCCTCAACAACTTCCGGTAAGTTACGAACCTTTAATATATGTAATTATCTTCTTCAAGACGTCCAAACCGATAATGGGGCCCACCCAGCCTGCTGTTCAAAAAGCAAAGGGCGTTTTTTGCCGGGGGGTAAAATGAACGGGGCGTAAAGCCGACTACTTACCTCCACGTACTGCTGAGATTAAGAATAAGTGGTGCTACACTATGATTTCCTGTGTACTCCTTCATAGGATACACACGCTACCTTTACCTTTACCACAAAATTTAGCCTGCTTTCCTGGGTTTATTTAAAGAATGCTTGTAGGCGCTTTCGCAAAATTGGGAAAAGCGACTATTGGTCCCGTCATGTCTGTGCGTCCGCGTAGAACAACTCGTCTCCCGCTGGACGGATTTTCATGAAATTTGGCATTTGAGGATTTCTCGAAACTCTATTTAGAAAGTTCAAGTTTCATTAAAATCGGGCAAGACTATTGGATATTTCACATGAAGACCTGTGTACATTTATGACAATATCTCGCTAAATTCTTCTTAGAATGAGAAATGTTTCAGACAAAAGTTGTAGAGAAAATCAAAACACACATTTTATGTTCAATAACTTTTTCCCAAAAATCGTACCGTTTATGAGATAATGTGGGGAAAAATATGGTACAGCCAGACAGGCCACAGATGTCAACGCAATATGGCGCATGCGCTTTGCATGCTGGGTAACTAAGACAAGAATATGGACATATAATCATAATATTTAATACTCTTCCACAGCAAAATTTGTTACACGAACGCGGCACTATGTTACCTCCTACGTACGTTTCCTGTCCTGTTTGACTGAGTCGGCGCCAAGTTCGCTGATTAACAAATTCCTTTCCTTACAATAAATACCTACATGTTTCGGTTTTTATACCAAATCTATCATCAGGCTTTGTCATCAATGCCGAAACGTGTGGCCGTTTATTGTAAAGAAAATAAATTTGATCACCAATAAATTTGAGCCGAATGAGTCAAAAGTATTATTGGTCTCGCATCAGAGAACACAACAGGATGCCACACACTAGGATTAAGATGAGATTCTGTTGTTAGAAACCAGTCCAGTGGGAGAACAAGCACAAACTTATGTCTGCGGCATTCAACATACCGAAAAATAAAGCTCCATACTGAAGTAAACCTGGTATTCATCCCCCCCCAACAAAAAATTTTATCGCAATATTACACAAACTGTTTCTTTTTCTTCCGATATATCCATACCCGAGTACCCCACGAGTTCTGTCATATGGCCTAAGTGAATCGAGCGACAGAAACCGGGCGTCGGTTGTCACGGTAGAGAGGAACTATCTTTTAGTAACAAGCTCTTAATTTCCTTCCCGTCAGAACCAAATTCTGCGTTGTGTCAAACAATAGAAACACGTAGAGAGAAATGCTATAACGGGTTTCATGTTTTGTGTACTGAAAGGGTGGTGTTCTTTATTCAGTGGGGTTGTTTCCGTAGTGAGTCTTGTAGTCTTTACCAGACGTTGATATTTCTAGCGAAAGTGGGGAAAATTCGATGAAGTTTATACAGGGCCTATGCAGCTTTGCTACAATGCATTTCAAGCGATTAGATTCTGAGAGTGCTGCTGACATTTCATTGAGCATGGGATATTGCCTGTCAAATATGACTGGCCAAAAATTTAACACGTTAAGGGCTAAAATTAACCTTAATCATACCTAATGATTCATTTCGTACTGCGCAGTAAACACTCTTCCTTTTTGGACCAACACCAATGTAAAACAAGAGAGGCAGTGTACATATAATGCAACATCGACGTCCTTTCGCGTAATCCTTGTTGCTGTAGAAAAGCGTCAGTATTATATATTCAGTGTGTGTCTGTAGCCTTTGTTATCCGGCATGCAAAGCGCATGCGCCGTATTATATTGCCATCTGTGGCCTGTCTGGTTGTACCATATTTTTCCACATTATCTCATAAATGGCACGATTTTCGGGGGGGAAAAATTATTGAACATAAAATGTGTGTTTTCATTTTCTCTACAACATTGTCTGAAATATTTCTCATTCTAAGAAGAATTCAGCGAGATATTATCATAGATGTACGTAGGTCTTCACGTAAAGTAACCGTTATTCTTGTCAGATTTTAATGCAACTTCGAATTTCTCGACAGAGTTCCGAGATATCCTCACATATCAAATTCCATGAAAATCCGTCAAGTGGTATCTCAGTTGTTTCATGCGGACAAACACACGTGACGAATCTAGTAGTTGCTTTTCGTAATTTTGCGAAAAGCAACTAACAACATAGATTACAAAACTATCTAACGGCCTTAACATCATCTATCAAAATTCTTCAAATCAAATGTCGGTGAAAGGGCTTTGCTCAATTTCTCATCGCATATTGTAAGATATTTCCTGAACCTCGGAACTTACTATTCTTGTGGCTTCCCTAGCCTCCGTTTTCCACAGTTTAACCCTTTAAAGACGAAGCGTATCTGTTTTATATAAGGACTCAGTGCGTACCGCGCTGTAAACACTCTCCACTTCGGTTATACAAAACCAGTCTCTTAATGTTTTATAAGGCAAAAGTTGCTGTTTGTTCTGAGATCCGTACAAAACGCATAAACGCAATGTGGGCACCACATAGAATTTTTTAATGTTAAACCTGGCGGTACGTAAAGTTACCGCTAGGCTTTAAAAGGTTAAAGAAGAAGCGTATCTGTTTTATATAAGGACTCAGTGCGTACCGCGCTGTAAACACTCTCCACTTCGGTTATACAAAACCAGTCTCTTAATGTTTTATAAGGCAAAAGTTGCTGTTTGTTCTGAGATCCGTACA
>BLKM01000075.1:1051384-1107915 GCA_013340265.1 Coptotermes formosanus
TCCGTACAAAACACATAAACGCAATGTGGGCACCACGTAGAATTTTTTAATGTTAAACCTGGTGGTACGTAAAGTTACCGCTAGGCTTTAAAAGGGTAATATAATAAATTCTGAGACAAACATCGGCTGTGGTGATGTGGAGACTTCTCTTCGCACTTCCGACGTGTAATATTATATTTTCAAGCTGGCACAGAGCCCTACATCCCTAGCAAGAAGTCTTCTGTTGGCATGCGCTACAGTGAGTCAATACGGGTTTTGATTTTCGCTATGGAAGGTCTTTTGTTTACATGTGTCACAGATCTATCCATACGATCGCTTGCAGCAGGCCACAAACGCGTACTTCCACGCGGTCTCAATCCGTATTTCACCCTCATGGTTTGTGCGTAAGTATGTTACCTGTTACACAGACAGCTATACCTTATGTTCTTCCTCGACTAGGTTGAAGCTCGTTCTGACTTTGCACTCACGTTTCGTCGCTTTATCTTATAATGGGGTGAAATGTTAGTGTTTCGTTAGTGACAGTAGAGTAGATTTTTCTCCAATAGTATCAGCTCTTCAGTTTACTGGATAAACACATGGTCCGTTACTTATCTTTCCGGTTTTGGCCCTGTACAATCTGATACATCCCGTAACACTTCTTAACGAGACGCGCAATGTACGTATAACGTAACATTGAGGCGCGTTCGCGTAATCGTTGTTGCCGTGGAAAAGCAATAAGTATTACATATTCTGAGTGTGTGTCTGTAGCCTTAGTTATCCAGCATGCAAAGCGCATGCGCCGTATTATATTGCCATCTGTGGCCTGTCCGGCTGTACCATATTGTTCCACATTATCTCATAAACGGCACGATTTTCGGGGGAACAAAATTATTGAACATAAAATGTGTGTTTTGATTTTCTCTACAAAATTTGTCTAGAATATTTCTCATTCTAGGAATAATTCAGGGAGATATTGACATAAACACACACAGGCCTTCACGTAAAGTGTCCGATAATCATGTCATATTGTAATGAAACTTGAAATTTCGAGACAGATTCTCGAAAAATACTCACGTGTCAAATTTCATGAAGATCCGTCCAGTGGAAGCCGAATTGTTCCATGCGTACAGACATAACAAAGCTAATAGAATTTTTTCCCAATTGTGCGAAGGCGCCTAACAATAACTTGCAGACAGACAGTTGATACAGCGTTCCACACAAACTTCCCTTGCCGAAGCCCTGTACAGGTTCATGGAGCAGCCCATCATTTTGCCACTAGTCCTTCATAAAAGCAGGGCGTGGTTCCGCCTAAACATCCAACAAGCTGAGGACGCCCAGCTGCGCGTAATTTACATTTTATGAGATAACGTGATGTATTCTACACCGTTAATAGTTCAT
Organism: Coptotermes formosanus; assembly: GCA_013340265.1. Taxonomy (NCBI): domain Eukaryota; kingdom Metazoa; phylum Arthropoda; class Insecta; order Blattodea; family Rhinotermitidae; genus Coptotermes; species Coptotermes formosanus. The sequence goes on from BLKM01000075.1 coordinate 1,052,762, forward strand.
TAAATTATAACCCGACAGTCAGTGTTTCAATCAACTTATCAATTAGCCCAGCAACTGGAGAAGAAACTGACATCAGAGTAACAATCCTGTCGGTTGGTCTCGTAAGTACATTTTTAATGCAGGGGATCCGGGTTCCAGACCCGGTCATATCATATTGAGGTAATGATTTAAAATACTGCGCCAAGAAGCAGTTTCCCTGGACTGAGCCATTTCCTCTTAGTCTTCAGTAACTAACTCATGCAGCAAGGCCGTTCCATGGCTCAGGCGGTTAGACGCCAGTCTCTCACCGCGGAGACCCGGGTTCGATCCCGGGGTCATTCCATGTGGGATTTGTGGTGGACAAAGTGGCACTGAGACAGGTTTTTTTCCCGTGTACTTCGGTTTTTCCCTGTCAGTTTCATTCACGAAAAACGAAACTAATCGTTTTCATCACAGGGCTGCACAATAAGCCTCAAGGCGACTTTGCGTCCGTAGCGTCTGCTGCGGGGCCCCTCCCCATAACAAAAACTCACGAAGCAAAGACCTTCTTGAAAAGCTAACAGTTCCTCAGCTAGTCAAGGAATTCCCTGTATTGTATGGAACCCAGAGATTAATTACGGCTTTAATAGCTGCCTGATATTTGTCCTTATCCTCAGCCAGGTTAATCCAATCTGCTTCCTCTCATTCTATTTCTTTATGACTGAGTCTAATGTTATTCCACCTATGTCTAGGTCTTCCAGTTAGTGCCTTTCCGTCAGTATTCATTCTTCTGACACTGTTTATTCCGTGCATCTTGACTGAAATATTCATTTGTCACACCAACGAATGCACGTTTAATACACAAAAATGTATTCTTATATTGGTCCTACATGTTTCGGCGTCAGTTGCGCCATCTTCAGGGAGTTTTACACCAGACTTTTAGAACTTACTAACACACAATAAATGACAAAGTAATTGTGATCACATACAGCATTCATGCAGCTAGTGTCAACAAATGCGCTTAGTAGTGAATTGTGTGATAATATTAAAAAATAAAAAACTAAGCTTGTAACATTGAATATATTTTTCTATATTCCTCTTCCTGCAGCCGTCTACGCCTGCCCTGGGGTCCACCCAGCCTCCTGTACAGGGGGTACCAGGGTTCTTTCTGGGGTAAAAGCGGCTAAGGCGTGGCATGACCACGCGCCCCACCTATACCGGAGCTTAAAGAAAGAATAGAACCCTACCTCTAATCGCACTCCCCTTCAGGATCTTTACGGCCTGTTCTAGGGCGAATTTACCTTTACCTTTACCTGTTTGTTTTATCGTTCACATTTAATTACTACCATCCAAAGAATTCTGTGTAAGGCTATGCATATAAGAACAGTGCATATTTGGAACAATACGTGTTCTTGGCGTTAAGGGCGGACAGGCTACAGCACAGCACGGGAATAGCAGGTTGTATTACGTAAGCGCGTCACGTGCGAAGTAGCTCGAGTTCAGGTTAGGTTGACAAATCAAATGGGATTTCTGCCACTGTCACTAAAGGTGTCACTCAGACGGCCTGATTGCCATGCAGAATTAGGTCACAAGCTGAAACAGTTAATGGACCACCGGTAGGGTGACCCATGCGGCTGTCTTCTTTCCTTTTGTATGGAAAAAGCTTCAGATTCTGCACAGCCTTCGTAATTCGATATATGCTTCTGGTGTACTGAGTCTCCAGCCGTTCCGTTGATGGGGGTAAAAGCTTTTGTCAGTAATGGTCTGTTCTTCTTTTCACAGCACAGTACGCCCTTAGGGATGCCTTCATTTTTAGGCGCCTTCGCGAAATTGCGAGAAACAACGATTAGCTTTGTCATATCCGTCCGTCCGACAGTCCGCGTAGAAAAACTCGACTCCCACTACACGGATTTTCATAAAATTTTATATCTGACGATTTTTCGAAAATCTGTCAAGAAAATTCGAGTTTCATTAAAATTTGATGATAATAATGAGCAATTTACGTGAAGACCTGTGTACATTTATGATAACACCTCGCTGAATTCTTCTTAAGAGCGGGAAATGTTTCAGACAAACTTGTACAAAAAACCAAACACATTTTATGTTGAACAAAGTTTCTCCGAAGGTCGTGCCGTTTATAAGATAATGTGGAAAAATGTGGTACAAACAGACAGGCCACAGATGACACTATAATATGCCGCATGTGCTTTGCATGCTGGATAACTAAGGCTACAGACACGGCCGTGCCATGGCTCAGGCGGTTAGCCGCTGGCCTCCCACCGCGGAGGCCCGGGTTTGATCCCGGGTCAGTCCATGTGGGATTTGTGCTGGACAAAGTAGCACTGGGACAGGTTCTTCCCCGAGAACTTCGGTTTTTCCCTGTCAATTTCATTACACCGGTGCTCCGTTACTAGGAAATGGATAAAAAAATCATCATCATCGTCATCTTCATCACAGGGTTGCACAAGAAGCCTCAAGGCTGCGGTGGGTCCGTAGCGTCTGCTGCGGGGCCCTTCACCGCTAAAAAAAAAAGGCTGCAGACACACACTCGGAATGTGTAATACTTACTGCTTTCCTACGGCAACAATGGTTACGCGAACGCGCCTCAAAGTTACGTTTTACTTATACTGCTTGTCTTGTTAATTTTTCCTCCGCTAGTGGACCCATTGAAACTTTCCAAACCATATTTATATAGGGTGCTGAGGAAGGTATCTGCGCTTAAGTGGGAGGAATTAACAGGAGACTGGAGAAAACTGCGAAAATTGGAGCGTCACGACATTTAGTCCTCGTCAAGTATTAGGGTCATGAAGTCAAGGAGGATGAGACTCGTAAGGCACGTGGCACGCATGATGTAGAAGCGAAATACGTGAAGGGTTTAATTGTGGGCAAACCTAGAGGAAAAGACAACTTGAAAAACCTAGGCGTGGATGAAAGTATAATACTAAATTTGTCTTAAATAAGATAGAAAGGCGTGTACTGGGTCCACATGGGTCGTATCAAACCTTCCTGTTCTATAAAATAGGGGAATTTCTTGACTAGCTGAGGAACTATCAGCTTCTCGAAAGGTACTCACGAGACAAAAATTTCCTTGCATACAAAAAGACACGTCTACTCGCATTTTTATTTATCCATTCCGACATTGTCCCTTTCTTTACTCGTTTTCACTTTCTACTAATCCCCCCGCAGGCCTACGTTGCTGGCACGAACGTACTTTTAGTTGCCTACTGAAAACCATTCGGCCATCTGGGTGTATTATTAAAAGTCTTTTCGCTTGTTTACAGCCCTGTCACGACCATAACATCACGTTGTATATCTTGTTCTGCAGACTGTAACAGTAATCTCTGTTTTGCAATTTTACTGCACGCGTAAATCCTGAGAGCTGTTAATCACGGATATTCCAAAGGCCAGAGCAGAGTCAGGTCAATGAAGAAGAAAGCAACGCACTGCGTAGGGCGTAACGTGAAAGAGATGACATTCACTGGGAAGGAAATTAAAAATTGGTAATAGAAAACCTCGCCGAAGTGCAACGGGGAATCCTTTCTTTCATACTTCATCATTCATGTCATGTCTCCATTCCCTGCATCCTTTTGACACATACGCGCTCTTTTGTCCTTGCAAACAATGTAATGCATTACATCTTTATACTAGAGATCATAAGCATAACTTAGCTAATAACAATTGGGGGGGGGGGCAAATCAACCATGGGTATTAGGAACGTAATTTACGACACAGTCAAGTTAGAAAGAGAGGGAATATTATTTTGAAACAGTCCTTGATATATACACCCCTTTCTCCCATTATTGCCCAATTTATTTTATTTGTCCCTCTTCGACTCAATAGCCAAAAGAAACTATTCTTAAGTAGAAAAATATTAGAGGGAAATTAGCCCCCCTGTCCGCCCCCCAAGTTCAGCTGCGTTACAAACGGCATATTTTTGAAAACAGAACTTCCAAGAAAGTACAGGAAAGCTACTGGTGGGAGAATTCTTTTCGCAAAATGAAGTGGAGGACAGTTTCTCCGCTGAAGCTATAAAAATACGTGCCTTGTTTTATTCTATTCTATCATACTCTAACATGAGGCGAGTTACGTTCAACTTCCCCTCTAAATATTTTTACAACTGCGCGGACTTACTACTGCTCTCATCAGAAAATGTTTACACGACCTGACGACCGTGCGGCATCTTAAAAGATTTTTGTAATATGCATAATAAGAATATATGCAATGAAAACTGAAAAATTCCATCCGCGCGGCAACAATTCAGATTACGCGGCAGCATTTCAGTTACTGCGCGGCTGCGCACACGCGCAGCTTGGAGGGACCATAGTTACGTTATATATGTATAAATGTAAGGTTATCGTTTGCCGTGTATATGGGGGGGTCGGTTTTCAATTAAAACCCTTGTATTATTCAAAATAGTAGGAGTGTGAAAGTGATACAAAGTTATACAGGTGTGAAAGTGATACAAAGTTATACAGGTGTGAAAGTGATACAAAGTTATACAGGTGTGAAAGTCTCTGATCGGAGAGAGAAATTCCAAGCGCTCGTGTGTCGCACAGAACATGGCGTTAAGCTCCAGTCCACAGACTATACAAACTGGAAAATTCATCACGGAGGTTTAATTGAGGAGACTAAAAACCCGGCGTCCTCTGTGCAATAACGATCAGCAGCAAGCGACTCTGATGAAACAGGGATTACTTGCCACCTTAACGTGCGGCAGGGGGCCACGCACCCCATCTCGCTTGGCCAGTGGTTCCCCAATTGTGCTCCACGGATTCCAAGGTTTCCGCGACCAGTTCCCAGGGGGTCCGTCAGGGGCGCACCCAAGAGGGGCGCTGCCAGGCTGCGGCACCCGCAAACCCCCAACACCGAAATTTAAAAAACACAGATTTTGTAGATATTATGACATCAAAAGTTTTACATGATCTACCGTTCCGCCAAAATCATCCACTGAAATCAGCCGATGACTAGCACATTAGAATTTTTAAAAAGAAATTAATAAAATTTGAAAAAACAAGAAGATAGGACACTGTGATTGAATCACGGAACGTGTAGTTATATTCGTATGTATATAAATGCAGTTGCAGGCAGCGTTATGTTGTACTTACAGCATGATTTTTATAACATAATTTTTAAATCAAACATAAATTATATATAGCGTCAGATTCAACCCCCCCCACCCCCCACGGAAAAATTCTGGGTGCGCACCTGGGATCCGTAGATGCATTTCGGTAATGGCTACTTATAACTTTTCATATTTTGCTAAATATAAGCGCGGAACTTCTTTAACTGACGGTATGTTTAATTCGTATGACGCTTAGGATGTCTAACTAAGAAACCCTCTGTATGCACGAAGCGAGAGACAGTCAGTTTAATTAAGGTCAAATCATGCAATGTATTTTTACGTATGCTGCTGGTATGTATTAGTAGCTATCTGAAATCAGGGCTGAAATATAGATTTTTCATTTTGGATGCCTGCCATCCGGACACTCTATATGTACGTGAGCAAGGGTCCGTGGCAATTTTTGGAAACCCAAGGGGTCAGCGAATAGAAAAGCTTGGGAGTGCTGCTGTAGGCTTCAGAGTAACCCTGGCACTGTGTAGTGTATCCACCAGTAAAAAACACGTCAAACGTCACTGTCCTACAAATAATTCCTTACCATGAAGCCACGTCGAAAAGTATAAGAATTCACATGTGTAGAGCAACATAACAATATATTTGCTGCAGTTCACACGAAAATAAATGCAATTCAAACTCGATTAAAATATTCGTATAAGAAGTTCTTGAATGTAACGCGGAAACATTTTTGCAGGATGACATTTTCTTCGTTGACACTACGAGAATGGCTAAAAAAAAGGCGTCTCTGTGTTTGTGTGGCAGCCTTGACTCATCAGGAAATATAAATATGAGCTTGAACATTCTGCAGCAGTCTTAGGATGATTATGGGACCGCGCCGTGTCCAATTTAATCAAAATGTGTTCACGGGAAGGGCATCCAGCCACGGCCAGCTAACGCCCTTGGTGTGAGTGAGTCACACTTAGTTGCCACGGACAGCTAACACCCTTGGTGTGATTGAAACACATTTAGTTGCCACGGGCAGCTAACACCTTTGGTGTGAGTGAATCACACTTAGGTGCCACGGGCAGCTAACACCCTTGGTGTGAATGAATCACACTTGGGTGCCACGGGCAGCTAACACCCTTGGTGTGAGTAAATCACACTTGGGTGCCACGGGCAGCTAACACCCTTGGTGTGAGTGAATCACACTTGGGTGCCACGGGCATCTAACACTCTTGGTGTGAGTGAATCACACTTAGGTGCCACGGTTACCATTGCCCCTGTGTTCACTGTGAAGTAAGAAAAAATGCTAGAGAGTGGGTTAGCATATGAATATCGAGCGTTCGCTGTGAGGTACGTGCTAAAAGCGTCGGGTAGTGCGTGAATATGACCACAGAGGCCTTCCTTCGATCCAGGGCCAGTCCATATAAGGTTTTTGGCGGTCAAATTGGCACTGGCACAGTTTTCTCGCAGGTACTTCCTGGTTACTGCGTCCATTACACATTACTATGTCATTTATAGTATAAAGCAAGCGATAACTTACGATAACATAAACAAATACTTTGTCGCTAGACATACTAACCAAAGGATTTTAGCATGCTTCCAAAAGCTGTAATTTTTTCCTTACCTTCCTTAGTTCTGCAAACTACTTCTCCAGTCTACGTCAGTCGCTGGTCCAGCTTCCGCAGAAGACGAACAGTATGCCACAGTTTCAAACAGTTTTATTTCACACGTAAATCACATTACACTTTCACACTCCAAAACCAAACAGACCCCTCCCGCCATCACGCCCCCCAGTGTTGCCAATTAACACAATCCACCTCGTAGCCGCAAATAGCAGCACTGCAACCAAAGAGTCTTATTATCTGGTTATGACCCACGGAAACATGTGATGAGTGTAATGTAATCTTTGCTGCTCGCATATTTGGGTGGCCATGATGGACACATATAGCACATACCCATCTGTTACGAAACTAACACGGAGAGTGAATGACAATATTTATAGAGGTAAATTACTTCGTCTTGCCATTTTGTTTGGACAGAATTTGGTTTGATAGATGGATAAGATGTTCAGATTCGTCTTTTGTTATAGCTACTGTGTGCCACCGCGGTGTCTTCGGTAGGAAGTTAGGTAACGGACCGGATATTACGGAAATGGTAATGGTGTTTGTACCGCCTTTTCTGAATGCATATAACGTGAGGAATATTTTTCAGGACAGAAGAGAGCTGTGTGCCTGAACGGTATAAACTATACCGTTTTTAGCACTGAAATGGTGACGTCAATAAATCTGTCGCAGGGCAAGCTTGTGTATTCGGCATTCGCACAAAGTGAACACTCTGGCCCTACTTAGTTCTTTCTCTTTTGACTGATTAACTATTCAAATTGCATTTCCGGAGTTTTTGGAATTAAGGTACTTGTCGAACTGACTGCCCCATTAATTAATGGTGGAGGTTATATGCCACCGAATAAGACAGGAAGAGTGCCATGCTTGTCTCGTTAACAGCGGAAAACACGTTCTTTCATTCTGTAGAATCATTGTTACTAACCAATATTAATTTACCATATGGCGCCATAGGATAACTTATTTACTTCAAATGTTTTCAAACTACTTATAGTAGAAATGTGGGAAGTGTGTGTTTGAGTATTACATATATATAATATAAATGTATGATCATATAGTATCAATAATCTGTTGTGCAATGTAACTAGAATATTTGCCAAAATGTAAAGTTTGCTGTGGCTCCTTGCATTGCGTTCCATTCATAACTGACATGTTTCAGTTTAGGTTATGTTATCAGCTCACAATTTTATTTTATTTGTGTATAGGAATGTGTTATTCATTTACAAAGAATATGCGGACATTTCTGATGAAATGAAAAATACAAAAGAATTTAATTTGACTTGTAAATACAGCTCTTAATTTATTTTGTCTCCACAGATGCAACCTGGCATTATCTTCACTGTGCCCATTGCAATTTCAGACACAGGACCTGTCCTAATAAACCCATTTGTATTTGTAGATTAAATGTCAGTGATAGCAGTATCTTGGAGGCGTTACATTGGTACACATCTGTCAATGCAGCCCTATTGGACCATCTCACCAATCAGATAAAAGAAACAGACAACAGTGGTGTGTGGAGGTATGTTGTAATTTGCTAAATACCAGAACTATGTAATGTGCTTGATGTTGGCCATTTTCTGAGGTGTGTTTAGCATAAAATTACATGATCTTTTGGGAATTTAATCCTCTTCTAAAACACTGTCAAATAATAATGTCATGTAATGTAGTGCCCTTTTTAATGTTACATTTCTGACACCAATTTAATTTGCATAGTGCCAGTTACATGTCATGTAATACTGTGTGATTATAAATATCTCACCAATCTTATTGCCTGAATCTGTTACTTATGCGTTTTATGTAATTGTTTATTTCACTTTTAGATACCTAATATCATTCAAGAATTTGCTGAGAAGCATTGAGAACATAGGTATCTCCATGGTATATGGTATCAACTACTTTGCAAGAGGTGAACTTCACAACCCGAGTTACATCCATTATGTGCGTCATGAAGCACTGGGAAATGACTTGCTTAATAGTTCACTGAATTACGTGCCATCTCTGAGAAAGCTGTACATGGATCTTACCACACGGATGGAAGATTACGGAAATATCAGAAAGAGGTTAGGTTAGGTTAGGTTAGGTTAGGTTAGGTTAGGATGCATGTGTATCTGATATTTGTGTGAAAAAATAAGTGTAGGACACTTGAAGAGTAGACTGAAACAGGCAGCCATGCTCAATGAACAAGAAGTTTTGTATTATATGAGGAAATGGGTGATGAAATGCATGTACACAGGGCGCATCTAGTGGGAGAGCTGCCAGGCTACAGCCCCCCCCCCCCTCCCCGAACTCCCTCAAAACCAAAATTTCAAAAACACAGATTTTGTACATATTATGATTTCAAAAGTTTTATGTGATTTGCCCTTCAGCCAAAATCAGCCACTGAAATCAGCTGATGACTAGGACATAAGAATTTTGAAAAATAAATTAATAAATTTAAAAAAGCAAGAAGATAGGACACTGTGAGTGAGTCATGGAACATGTAGTTATAATTGTATGTATATTAATGCAGTTGCAAACAGTGTTATGTTGTACTTACAACGTGATTTTTTAAGATAATTTTCAAAATCAAACATAAATTATGTATAACTTCAGGGTAAGCCCCCCCACCCCCTCCTTCAGCAAAAAGTTCTGGGTGTGCACCCACATGTACGTGATACTGTGGTTATGCTAAAAATATTTTATTTTTTGTCGTAACAGTTGAAAATTAACAGATATTATTCTTTCGTCATAATTTATTTCATGATACTTTCTCATTTACTCAGAATATGTGGAGTTTAATGTGAGAATGATTGTGAGTGTGCCATAAGATAAAATATAAAAAGTGTCATGCTTTATTTTGAAATATTTTCATGTCAAATGCTTCAAGGGATCAAGAAAAACCATGAAATCTTTTGTCGGTGTAGCTAGTGTTTGAAGCATAGGTCAAACCAATGACCTACTGTAAATAAATGAGCAGTGCTAATCACTGTACTGTGATATTGTATTAATGAGATACTAAAGAAGAGCTGCCACAATGCAAAAGTAGCAAGCGTATATACAATGTGCCTGTAATTTGTGTGCTAATTACTGTTAAGTTTGAGATTACTTCTCACCAAATATTATTGTGGTGGTAAAATCAAGGCTGATGAGATGGGCAGGGCATGGGGCGCGTGTGGCAGAGAAGAAGCACATATACAGGGTTTGTGTAAGACAATGGGAAGGGAAGATGCCACTATGAAGACCTTCATGTAGATGGGAGGATAATTTTAAAATGAATCTTGAATAAATGGTAAGGGAGGGTGTGGATTGGATTAATGTGGCTCTCAAAATGGGGAGAAATGGTGGGCTGCTCAGAACATGGGAAGTGACATTCATGTGTTATAAAACATAGGGAATTTCTTGACTAGCTGTAGAACTGAGTTATTTAGTTGTCAGTGTTAAAGTTTAAGCTGAAACTACTAAATGGGAGGGAACAAAGAAGCAGTATTGTTCTGCATACTTTTAAACTTGCTCCATTTATGTCCAAGGAACAGATAACATACTGCCCCATGCATCACATTTTTCCTTTGCTTAGGCTGCAGTTTTTAGAATTTATTGAGAAAAAAAATCATTGGTTGAGAATATTTCATTCTAATGGGCCCAAGTGAGTAGATACCTTCCCAACTTGTTACCTGAGGCAGGAAACACACCCCATTTCTGAAATACTGTGTTGACATTTTAATTTCTTTATTTTTTAAACACTATACAATAGACAAAGTTCAAAAGCTAACTAACCATGAATATAATACAGCATCGTCAGTACTCTGTAGAATTAAATATATATTGTGCTAACACTGGAAAGCATGGAAAGTTTCAGACACATTAAAGAAATGAATATTTGTATACCGGATGAGTCTTAAATGTAAGTAATTCCACAGTGTTTTAGTTCTGTAAGATGTACTTCATTAAACAGTAGCATTTCATCCAAAGTTTGGATTATTTGCTACATTTTTGTCACTCAAAATGGTGATAAACACACAGACAATCGTGGTTTTTGTTGAGTATTAATCATTCTTGGTAATGACGAGAAAAGGATAACTCTATTTTCATTACCATCCCCAGTTAGTTACAATTAATTAATCTATTACATTAAATAGTTTCCTGTAACATATACACATGCACACAAGTAATTAAAAATAATTTAGTGTCCTCCACATTGTGGATTTATTCATTAGCAGGCAGTATAGGTGTTAATGCATGAAATTCATTTGCACATGTGGTATGTGTATCTTATTCCCTACATTTCGGCTTAATGTGTTGCAGAAAGGAAGAAATTCTTGGCAACTCTCAACGTAACAAGAGTCATGAGATCGCCAAAATTTATTTTGACAACATGGCATCTTATGTGGATGAGCTACGTAAACTGCAGGGTGCACTTAGAGTTGAGATACGTAATTACGTAAACTCTAACTTGTTAGATGCAAGCCATAAAGAAGCGTATGGCGTAGCCATCTTGGTTCTGGTGCTTGTAGTTTCTCCAATCATCATTATCCTTGTGCGCAATGCAGTTGCTACTATTCAGGTATGACGCAGTCGATCTGTCAGAACTTTGCAGTTAGAATTACAATTAGAACACATTATGTCCTGTTATAAATTACAGTTCAACTGGCATGACTTCAAACTGCATACTACTTCTTGCATGTGTCAGTATCTTTAACAGAGAAAGAAATTTCAGTCACATGATTGTAGATATTATATTTGTGTGAGATTCAAGTGGCCAGTCTTTATGTAGACCTCATGTACTTTCTTTAGGAACACTGGATATCCACACTGCAGTGGTATGTGACAGTACAACTAATGAAGTTTTGTTGAAGCCACTTCAGAGCCTGTAACTGGCTTTAAACATCAAAATTAGGAGAAAAAGTGTAATTGTGTACTGTAGCTACCAGGCGTTTCCTTTATTGCTGCATCTGCCAGGATATTGCATGACAGCTGTGGTGCTCAGAACAGTGACAAAAGAAATGCACAGTAGTAAAGTAGTGTGTAACAGCCATGAGAAGAAAATTTACCACAATTACATGATAAATGAACCTCATAGAATGATTTTTCCCATAGATGAAGTTTAAAGAAATGAGGTCGGTTAATAAAAAATGATGCTCCAAAACAGGTATCCACAAATTTTTCAAAAAATGTAGGAGAATCTACAAATTCTAGGCACCAGAAGGGTGATGTGAAGCAAATTTCATAACTATTAGGGGCCACTGCAATCTGATGCACAGGATTTGTGCACACCACTGGTTTGGGGCATCACACGTAGAGTTGTGTCGCAGATACAGAGGCAGCCATCAGGACAGTCCACAGACATCACTAAAATATACAACTTTTTGCCTAAACATTCTAGATGTAAAACATAGGATTTTTCAGTGAAATTGCTTGAATAAGGTGACAGGATTCACATGCTCCAGATTCTTCAAGAAACATATAAAATAAAAACAAAAGTGACCTTGCCTTGGGTTTTATTTTCCCATTTAAAATTGATTTATCAAGCATGCTCTGATGAATAAACTTTTCTTTTTATTGGACTTATTTCGAGACATTTACGGTTTCTGACACAGTAGGAAAGAAACCTTATTGCTGCTCCTACATGCTGTTTTTATAGAGATTGTTTAATGTTTATAGTGAGGGCCTGCTGTGCTAACTAGGTGAACCAGGAAGTGACCAAGGGCAGCAAAATATGAGGGGAAAAAGTCAGGAAACAGGATGACAGGACTTCACAAAACTGACAAGCAAATATATTATTATGACTTTGATAGTGTGTAAATGTGCAATCAGAGGAGATGAGGTTCATCGTGGTGGGGGTGGGAGTGTGGATGGCAGGAAGTCTAATTATTAACTAGGATGGCAAAAGCTTTGAGCTGCCCTTGCTTAAAACTCTCCTGTATATCTAAAATTGTTCAAGTTTAACCCTTTGATGGCTGAAATTACTTTACGTTATACATCAAGATACAAAGATACAGTTTGTATCTTACAGAGTTTTTGCCTTCCTTATAAGACCAGTTTGTGAATGACACAGAGGGAAAATTATGGTCATTCATTATAGGAATCATACTGAACACATAAATGCACTATGTAGGAAAAAGTGCAGAGTTTTTGGTGTTGAACCTGGTAATACATAACCAAGAGGCTTTAAAGGGTTAATACTGCATACGTATGTATATGATCCACATAAAGTAATAATGTTGTGGGCACTCATTGCAGATGTACTCGTCTAATCTAGCACAAAAGGCAAAGGAATTGAAGAAAGAGAAGAGGATAAGTGACACACTGCTGTTCCAGATGCTGCCCCCAAGTGTGGCACAGCAGCTGAAACAAACTAAACAGGTAATATATGACATCAGATTCTAGTGGTGTTACACACGCGCGCGCGCGCGCGCGCGCGCACACACACACACACACACACACACACACACACACACATCGTAGATCCTGAATCTGTCAGAAGACAGTACGATGAAGAACGTCATCTTGAAATCACAATACATGATACACAAAAAACATCGCAATCACAATGTGTACAAAACAAACAGTTACTACAACAGTAGAATATTTCCACATAGTCACATCAATATCATAAATTATAAGTAGGTTATAAATTAAAATGGGAATTAAAAATTATAATTTACAGTCATTCTGTCTATTATTCTGCAATTCATCAAGTGAGTAAAAACAATGAGTCATAAGATACTTTCATAGAGTAGACTTAAATTGTTTTTTATCATGTCTTAGATTAGATATACTGTTAGGCAAGCTATCACAAATCTTTACAGCAGCATAGGAAACACCCCTATGCTGCTGTAAAGATTTTTAACACAGGAGGAAATGATTTTGTCATGTTCAGATGTTTTCAGCTGCCCCTGATATTACTGGTATCTCTTTTGTTGTTACATTCCACATGCACTGTATTTCTGTTGGAATATTTTCATTTTTTAGAATCTTCTTGGTTTCTTCCTTGATCACGTTTTTTGGTTTATCACTATGGATGGTTCTGTCAGTTTGCAATTTTTGATTCCATAATATGGTAACCTTACCACCAGCACTTGTTTCTGCTAATTTTGGTACATGCTCATACCAGTGTTCTTTGTCTAATTTTACCCCTATCATCATCATCATCATCATCATCATCATCATCATCACTGTCATCATCTACTGACACCAAAAAGCTGCAACGCATTCAGCAGAAGTTCGTAACCATATGTCAACATTGTTTCTTTACTCGTGACCATGTTACTTACAAGGATTTTCTCAAATTTCTAAAGCTTTTTACCCTCCATGACAGAAGGCTTTATCTTCATGCTTTGTTTTTTGATTTCTGTTTGTGCAGGCTTAAAAAACAAAGAGTCAAAAACCTGGACATATGTACAAAGTTAAAAATACACCTGGACAGAAATTTGTGGGTCAAAAAAGAGGACATGTTTGGGGAAAAAGTACCTATTATATGTATTGTATGTATTATGATGTCATCTTAATTAATGAACTTAGATAAAACAAGGTACAAAATATTCTCTATAGTTAACTAGGCCTGTCTTAATGTGGTACACATTGCACCATATGATAAAAATTGGTACATGGCAAGAAATATTGAAAAATGTGGTCTGTTTATATAATTATTGTAAATGTTTATGGCATATAACATGCCATTTACACACAGAATACAGTATTAGTCTGACTGAATTTCTGAACAGAATAATTGTTTGAAACATACTGAGAAAATCCTTACATGAAGAGAAGTTAACTTTAGGATAACAGGATGGGAACATTAGAAATGTAACATGAAACTGGTAACAACCTTAAATGAAATAGATCTCCACATATAAATTAATATTTCCTGTGCTTTGTTTTGTATGATGTTAGTGACAGTGTACACAGTAAAATTAGAAACTTAGTGTGAAATTGGAAACAACCTTTAATAAAAGAGGTCTACCCATATAAATTAAGATTTTCTGTGCTTTATTTTTTACGATGTTCCTGACAAATTACATACTAACATTATTTCTCAAATACTCATCTAAGCATACATTTATTTTACAGGTACCAGCCGAATTTTATGCATCAGTCACAGTCTATTTTAGTGATATTGTTGGATTTACAGAAATTGCTGCCATTAGCACACCATTAGAGGTAGATATACAACAGAAATTTATCTTGAATATACGTATGTAAACAGTGAACCACAATTGCCTCAAATATTTTAAACCCACAAATATTCATGGGTTATCCACATCATCTCATTAGATCCATAAGAATGAATGAGTTTGTTAAAAGTGAATACGAATTGTTAAGAAACGTTTCTGCTTCAGTTGTTCATTACTGTAATATACTGAAGGCAGTGAGGCCTCCAGCGGACCATCTTTAACTCTGTAACACATGCATGAATGGAGATGTAATTTTAAAGTGACCACAGCATGAGAAACATTGTTTGTCCCTCTATCCATCTGTGTAAATAGCATTTTATGTTTTTCACCAAGTTGTTTACAGATCATTACCAGTCTAGAAATTTATTTTACCACAGCTGCAAAATGAAGCAGGCCAAGAATATGAAGGCATTATTATCCTGCATAAGGAGGGAAAGTGCTTGTCCATCAACACATTGCCACATCCCAGAATATTTGAATCATTAGCAACACCCCTGTGAGAACCCCATATCTCACAAAATACTTCCTTTTCAACCCCAGTACCTGTGTGTCTGAACCTTCACCTGTAAACATTAATATTTCACATGTTTATAAACATTTTTAGTAATGTAAACTTGACAGCATTGGCTGACAACATTGGCTGGCCGATATTCATACAACTTTTATTTCCTTCCAGGTGGTGACATTTCTGAATTCAATATATAAAATGTTCGATGCACGTATTGAATGCTATGACGTTTACAAAGTAGAAACTATTGGAGACTCGTATATGGTGGCATCAGGATTACCAGTCAAAAATGGTGAGGTGAAACAAACAGGTGAAAGACATATCAAACTATCTTCAGTAGCCCTAGAAACTAAATTATGACTGAGAAGTTTTTCTTCTTTCAAAAAGATGACAGCAGATAGTCTCTATACATTTGACGGACAGTTTTCTTTTCACTTCCAGTGTTCTTCATCTGCACATAACATGACAGGAAACTTTGGCCTGCAGGGCAGTTAAAGTTAACCTCCTGCTGTCACTTTCCCCTAACCATATTTTCAGGAAATCCAGCATGTTTGTTACTACGCAGTTCCATCCCTGTTAATTTTGAGGGCAAAAGGGATGAGACAATATTTTTGTGAGAGGAAACAGTTGAAAGTGGTGGCAAAAAATTCAGGGTAGGAAATGTAATAGCAAAGATTGGCTGGTGCACCTCTTCTGAAGGATTATAAAGGTATCTTGGTATCTGTACAGTCGTTCCCCACATAGCATACTCTTCTACCCTGAAGACAGAGGCAGCAGATTGCTCTGAAATGTTCATATTTATTACCAAACTGCGTGGTGTTTCTAAAGCATATGTACTGCTGTGAGAACCTTTCTGTCATATTTCTAATATGGTTTTATTCATTAAATCCAAAAGCACTGTCAGCGATCAGCAATGTGAGTTACTCTTGCTTCCAGCCACTTTATGAATGATTTATTAAAACAGACATCATAGCATGTTGTATCAGTGGAGGCGAAGTCTGGTATTAGAGCATCATTAAGTACTGTTTATATGTGTAGCTTTACTGAGACTAGAAAACTGCAGAATGAAGAGCTTCATGGTGTGTACTCATCACCTTATGTTATTAGGGTGATAGACAAGTGTGATATGGGAGTGGCCATGGGCAAAGCAGATGCAGGCAGAGCTTGGCTGAATCAACCTGAAGAAAAGAAACCAGTTGGAAGACCTAGGCTTAGATGGGAGGATATTAAAATGGGTATTGGAGAAATAGGATGGGAGGGCATAGATTGGATTCGTCTGGCTTGGGATAAGGACAAATGGTGGGTTCTTTTGAAGGTTCTAGTTAACCCTCAGCTTCCATAAAATCTGGGGCATTCCTTGAGTATCTGACAAGCTTTTAGCTTATCAAGAAAGATTATGCCCCATGGTGGTAGTTAGTTAATGCCTTGGATTGTAATTTCACTTCTCTGACAATGAACCTTCTAGTCACTGAAAGGCATTAAATAGTTTAATACAATAATATTTTAGATCTTACTTAGTACAGCTATGATTAGTCACTTTAACACAGAAAGAACACACTTTTTTAAAGTATGACATAAGCTAATGGGCCTACTTACATCTTTTCAAGGCATTAGGATCTAAAATTCTCATTGCCAAATCAATAAAGTTTTCTTTTTGTAATGAGTGGTTATTTTCTAAACCCTCATTTTAAACTTCTGAAAAAAAAAATCTTAAACTTCATGTGCCTACCTTTAAATGACACTGGATATGGCTAGGAATATAAATTTAAACCCCCAACTATAGGCTGTTTCAACTGTACTGCGCAGTAAAGTGGTTTACTACCTGCTTAATATTAAGTATGTCTTGGGTTAAGTATTGTCCCAGCAATTGATTTACCCTGACTAGTGTTCTTTGTGTTTATCCCCAGTCTGTCCCAGCAAATGCTGGGACATTTCTGCTGTTTACCTTCACATCCTTTCCAGTTGATTCCTCACTGTTCTTCATACTGTTTGAAGCTATATAATGGCACAAATTTAAAGCATCATGATGTATAGCAAGTATAAAAATAAGACTACTTGAGAAAGACCAGCAACTTAAACTTTTAAGTTCAGCATGCTGAAGATTTCAGGTTCGGTATCCAGAGACAGTGTGTTGAGTGTTGCTGATTGTTTCATGCAGGTGACAAACATGTAACAGAGATTGCCACCATGGCACTGGATCTCCTGGCAGGCTCTGTGGTGTTTAAGATCCCACACCATCCAAGTGAAACACTCCAGATACGCAGTGGAGTCCACACAGGGCCAGTTGTTGCAGGCATTGTTGGCACCAAGATGCCTCGTTATTGTCTGTTTGGTGACACCGTCAACACCGCATCACGCATGGAGTCGACAGGAGAGGGTAAGTTGATGCCTGAGTGTTTAAATAGCACAGGACTGATCAACATGACGCTGTTATGTACATGTAAACAGATTACAGACTCTTCACGTCCATGTACTGCTGTCAGTAACTAACTTCACGTTTGCAGTATTTGATACAAAAATTTTAACATTACAGGATGTTTCGTAATTCTGTGGCTGCGTGCATGAAACGTTTATCCCACACTTAACCCCTTTCCGAGAAAATTGAGGTTTCATGCACAGAATGCACTACTCTGGAAAGAACTACTGCAGAGTGCCACCACCCTTACTTCACTGTAGGCGCTACCTAATATGTTCCGGTTTTGAAAGGTGATAGATACTTGGTCAGCCAAGACACAGATAGAATTATCTCAATTTTTTAAAATTTGAGGGCTATGGTTTTCATAAATGGAGCCACAGAATTATAATTTGGAGAAACTGTGAACTCTGAATATGGCATCAATATTAGAAGCATTCTTTGTGGGATCCATGAATGTAATGTACGTGTTGCTGCTTTGAGATGACTACAGTTGATAGAGTGAGTAAATTTCATTGAACATAAAAAATGTACAACTGTAAAAAAATATGTATTTCTTTTAGTTCTGTTTTAGTTGTTTATTTATTTGTGTTGTTCATGCAAACTGTTCTATGAAAAAAAGAGACCTTAAACAGTGTTGCAGTATTTTTGACTTGTTACATGCATTACCATGTCTGTGTTACAATCTGTTATACATGTCACAGTGTTTATGTTACCATCTGTGATACGAATCACACTCTTTATATTTCCATGTGTTCTACACATCACATTGTTTGTGTTGCCATTCGTTGTTATGCACATTATGATGCATTACCATCTGATATATGCATCACTCTCTTTGTGTTACCATCTGTTATATGCATCACGATGTTTGTGTTGCCATCTGTTATACATATTACGTTGCGTTACCATCTGTTTTGTGTGTCACACACTTTTGTGTTGCCATCTGTTATACGCGTCACAGTGTTTGAGTTACCATCTGTGCTACGCTTCACACTGTGTGTGTTACTCTCAGTTACACAGTTTACACTGTTTGTGTTGCCACTTGTCTGCCTATGCATGCAGCCTTGAGGATTCACATCAGTGCAGAAGTGAAACGTGCTCTGGATGCAGTCGGTGGTTTCCGGACTGAACATCGAGGCCTTGTCGATGTCAAGGTAAGCTTTATATTCACTAAAATATCATGCTATATCTGTATGTGTAATAAATTTTAGAGGAAATAAGTGTAGGTATAACTAGGTACACCATTTTAAACTTTTGCTGTAAATAAATGCAGTCAATTATGTCAAGATGAATTCATTTCATTTTCATTCTGTAAGCAGCTCAGTTCCATTGGGATGTATCCATTTGTATCACGTTTACAAGGCGAAAGAAAAATAGTATTAAGTTGTGTTTGTATAGGAAGATGATGTCAACAGGTCTTATTACATAAGCATCCTGTGGTAGGAGGAATAATAAGTAATGAATTGGAAAGACTGTAGAAGCAAGTGGTTCTGGTGTAATTTGAGTAACAATCCCAGCATATGCCTGGAGAGTCTGAGGAGAAGATTTTAGGCATTCAAGTGGATCTTCAGACTGAGATACAAAATAGGAAAGCCAACAGTTCGACCCTGTTCTTTGGCAATAATAGTGCCGTAAATGTGCTTTTCCATGGCCCATTACTTCTTGTGTTTTGGTGTACAAATTTTAGTTTAACTGCAGCACTGCTGGAGGAACTTCGTGTCTCATTCTGCAACACTAGCAGCTACTCCAGTTTTCCTACACTAGGTTCATCTTTTGAAAAAAATGTACATCGTATCAAAGGCACACATAAGGTCTGATTATATTTTGGGATTACTTAATAATATTTAGATTTATGTAACAATTGCTGAGGTTATGTATTGTTTGATGAGATGTGTTAGGTGATGATCAGGAGTGGTAATTTGTAAGGGGTTTACTCGCATGGACTGAGAAAAATCACACAGAATAATAATGAGGATGGCCAAGCCTTAAACATGAATGACTGCAATTAGATGCCTGCTTAAAGGCTGTCACTGGGGAGACCTGATTTCGATCCCAGGCCAGTCTGTATGGGATTTGTGGCTACTGGCAGTGCTTCGGGAAACCAGTGGCCACACTAATCAAGTTTTCTTTTGATGAACTGCCAAATTTTGAGTTATGTATTGGACTGGGGAAAACTGCCATTTCTGCATGTCATAATGAAATTATTTGAATCCCTGAACATTGTCTGTAATAAACTTCACCATAAGATTTAATATTTTTTCCTTCATACATTTTCGTCTTTGCATCAGATAAATTTTTAAGTTTACATGCATTCACATTTCTTTCCGTGGAGATGCTGTGGTAAATTATGTACACGCACATGATATGTGCAAGTCTTTATTTTCATGTTCTTTTTTTACAGAACTCAATATATTTTTAGTTCTAATGTGGCCTGTGTTACAAACAGTGCTCAAGTTTGAAAATTGTAACAACTGGCATAAAGAAAAATCCCTTATGAAACTTTAGTATGTTTGTGTGAGCCAGAACCCTTTCACTTTTTTGTCAGCTGGCATGTCATTCGGAGGTCCAGCAATGATTGAGTCATGCCTCACCATGATTATGATAGAGCTTCATTTATGATTGAGTCATGCCTCATTTTCCCTGGGTGTGGTGGAGCTTTATCATTGAGTTATGCCTAGTGTTTCATGGTTATGATAGAGTTTGGTTCTTACATGATGTCAGAAACATGCTCTCCAGTAAGTGACTCCAAGCAGGGTCAGTGCATAAATAAAATGTAGCCATGTCTTATGACACAGTGATATGTATTTTATGTATATTACTTTACTGATACAAAGGTAATGTTCAAAATCTTTTGTTTTACAATATATTTGTATAGGGTGCATGTGTAGGGAGGGGGCACATGGTGGCATAGTTGGTTGAGGCACTGTGCTGCAAGCCAGAAGGTTGCAGGTTCAAATCCCAGTGGGGTCATTAGGATTTTTCACTGTGGCCCTGGTGGCGATGCAACCTCAATGAGTACCAGAGGTGTCTCTGGGGGGTAAAGGTGGCCGGTGCATAGGGCTTACAACCTTGCCACCTTCATGTGTCAGTTTTCTAGAAATTCTGGAAACCTCATCCTCGTTGAGCTGTAAGGACCTCTCTAGGCCTGTATAGGGATAGCTTTACCTTTTTACATGGGTGGAGAGCTCCACATTATCAGCACCTGGGCAGCACACAAAAATGAGGCATAGTTTTACACAGCAGCATTTACACCGTAACTATTACATTGCACTGCAGAGATGGAGTTTGTGTTGCAGGGTAAAGGACTGATGGACACATACTGGCTGACATGCAAAGATGGAGGCATCACCAGGTCTGCAGAATTTGATGTCCCTGCTCTGTGCGATGATGACCAACCTATGTTCATTAGACGGATCCGTGAGGAGTACTACATATGACACGACTCAATTCCCGATGTACCGGTTTCTGAAACATCAAGAAATTCGTCATTGGTGTCCCATCCCATTGGTCCTATTGTCACAAATGGACATGCGTCATATAATAAACCAAAACTGCTGAACAAAAATGTAAATGTCCAGTGTGGTACAGCCACGCTGGAAAGTGTGCCTTTGTCAACCACTGAGAAAGAAAATTTGCAGGATCCATAATAGGTTGTTATTCTTAATTCCCGAACACTGAACCATGAATGCCTTTATGATATGTGTCACAAATTTTATGTGTAAGAATTTATAAGAACTTCATTCATGTTAGCAGAGTAAGGAATGAATCTTGATGGAATATGATGATTTTTCAATCATATTTCAAATAAGGTTCAATTCCAATGTAGTGATTTGGAAGTTTCAGACATTTTCTTTAAGAACTGGATGTGATTCCCAGAAAACTGTTTTTTAAAACTGTTGCAAGATACTTATAAGATGACGTAAATATCATGTGACTGTTTTTGGCAAAAGAATCCTGCTGTGGTGTAAACTAATGAGAAGTAATTGGTGTAGTCTAACCTCGTTTTCGATCAAAAAGAGTACATGACCACACCATGGCTCATGCAGTTTTTCACCTGCCTCTCACCATGAGGGCCTGGGTTCAATCCCAGGCCAGTCTATGTGGGATTTATGGTGGGCAAAGTAGAGTTGAGACAGGTTTTTTCTGAGTGTGTTTCGGTTTTTTCCTCGTCGGCATCATTCTGCCAACGTTCTACTTTCATTCGTCTGTCACCGTCGCTATATAATCTCGGCAACTGACACCGTCACTAAGCAACATGTTTATAAAGGAACAGGACTCCTAAGAGAGGAAAGCAATTGCTTCAGTACCGTAAGAGACAAAGTAAAACACTTGGCATTTTTTTAAACTTTACTCTTGGTATGTTTTAAGAAAAAGGGCACTATTCTGGTAGCAGAGGTAGACAAAGGGGAAAAACTGTGTTGTCCCTGTGCACAGTTAAGCACGACATAATGAAGACATGTGGGAGTGGAGGCGTTACAATGCCAGTTGCATAAATTAAATACTGGGGAGTGACAGACCAAACCAAAATGCAATGGTGCATGTCTTTATCTGCAGGATACAGAAAGCAAAATATTTGGCCACGATGAGGCATTATATGACAGCAAAGTTTCGGATGGAGAAATAAAATTTTTATATGTTATTTGTTCATTACGTGGCACAAAGAGGTAACATCTATGAGGAACTGTCAGAAAATACTAAAGTCATTGACTGTAGATGACTACAGTCTTTATATGCACTAAATTAAAGAGGTGGCAAAATAGGTAATAGCAACTGTATCAATCAGCACATGGAGGTGAACAGGATAATTGTTTTTGTCATCTCACCAACCTCAATTCTAAATAAACACATTCACCTGAAGTCCTGTCATTTGAAACTTACAAAAGAAAGTTCCACTGACTTTTGTGAGAAACTCCCATTAGAACCTCTGACCACAGTAGATGCTGTAGAGGAAAGCAGTTTGCAGCGTCGCTCTGCCACAGCTTAGAAAGTGAACAACTGTGCGTTGTGTCATGTCTGAATGAACAGAAGGTGTCAAATTGAGGCACAGAGTAATGACATGCAATGTTACCGCACAAGGCACATATCTTAAGTGCTAAAAGTGGATTAGAGGAAGGGATAACCATCGACAGAAAACACCTAATTACAAGATTCGGAGTATCCATCCTCCATGCCCCTTTTCCTTGTAGCAGGTTACGTACTTTTTCATTGGTTTGTGTAAGGTTTATTTTCATATTACATGTCTCAGATAGACACTTGAGAGCATTTTACCTTTTTTGTATTTCTGGATTTGAAAATGCATTCTTTTAATGTGTCCTGCAAATACAGGGACTGGATTATTCAGTCATTAAAATGTTTGTTACCTGGAAGACAAGTTTTGAATTCTCGATATGTACGGAAATTTCCCAGCGTACTCAACAAAATATAATCTGGTGCTCAACAGCATTTACTCAGTGGGTATCCAGGGCTCTTAAATGTACAGAACATGAAGCAAATGGCTCAGTTATAAATAATGTTGACTGCAGCAACACATGACACTTCACGTCCAAGACTTCTACAATCAAGAACTTTAAATCGTCCAAAGTCAGTAATGACTGATTTGTCTATGAGAAAAATATTTATGAGTTGATACAACTGCAAGGTGCTTAATAATGTGCACTGTTAACATTTTAACATGAATATAACTGGTCTGGTTACATACATGGCATCTCTCTTCACTGCACGAGACACATGAAATGTACACAAATAACAGGAACTTGAGAAGTATGCCTGAAGATAAGATCATCAAAACTTGCAAAGAATGCAACATTGCAGGCTTCCACCACACAGCATCCCAGAAGAGCTAAAGCCTTGTGCAGAAATATGTATTAGAAGTCCAGCTGCTTGTGTACAGCAGAACTGAAGGAAAATGTGCCAGCCAGGTAGTGAAATGCGTGAAACTTATTTTGAAATATGTAAATGACATTATTGTAATTGATGCCAGACAGCAGTACTTCGTACCTTACCACAAATATTGTTAGAGCTTCCTTCACAGGACAGCTTTGAAGTCAACATATTTTTAGAGTTCTGAGTACATTCGTTCATTAATGAGCACACAATTAGCACTGATTTGGATTTATTTGTGCTGAATTGACAGAAGTAACTCTAAAGACTCAGAAGGTGCCATATAAGCGTGACTTGGCTGATAATGGGGGGGGGGGGGGCGGGGGTATTAACCGTGGGTGGTGTTAGGAACTTTATTTTACAATGGAGTCAAATTTGAAAGAGGGAAAAATTGGCCCCATAAAACGCAAGTTTTTCATTTTCTTTTTTTCTGTCTATTTTTATTTGCCATTATTCAATTCTGTAACCAAAAAAAAACTATTCCTGGGTTGAAAAAATATCGGAGGGGGGGGAGGGACATTTGCCCCCCTTTTGCCCCCCCCCCCCCACCAAGTTACGCCTATGAGGTGCCATAATGGTATAAGTGCATAGTAGGGCCTCGTTTTGACGTATGATACACTCCAGGTTGCAGTGAGTGTCATTAAGTATTTCCCTAACATTACGGACACTTTGCATTAATGGGCCTAAATAAACAGATTATAAAAAAAGAGATATTGAATTATGCAAGAAACTTGCTAATTCTGTAGGTAGAAAACTGAACGATGTTTCGGCATGTTAAACTGTATGAACAGATAAATGTTGTTGTGTTATGTGTAATGTTTAACGTACATTAATTGTTGTATATCAGTCATAAATATATTTTCTGTGTGCTTTTAAATCAGATGTAAGTATATATTTTAGAGTTGTATTTAAGAGACACTGTTCATTCATGAAACTTTTAGAATTGTTTATCATCATCGTTGTTACTGAAGAGTCGTGTCTATATTTGGATGTGTTATACAGCTTCTTTAATACGATGTATTCATTTGTATGGTGTATACAATATAGGGACATGCCTTTCTATTTACAGTTTGCAGAAAGTTACCAAGACAATGCAGTATTAGTTGTTGCCGTCGTACAAAATGCTGAAGAAAACATCGCCACGTTATTTTTACATTCCCTAAAAATTATAATAGCTAAAGGTTAATATTTTTCAAAGGTCGGTAACCACACATCACTTCAGGGCCGTAAAGCAAGTATTCGCGCGGCCGCCATGTTGTTGTTGTTGTTGTTGTTGTTGTTGTTGTTGTTGTTGTTGTTGTTGTTGTTGTTGTTGTTCAGTGTAGGAAATTAAAATGTACAGCATACTTCCATATTTCATGTTGACATCATGTTGACTTTTCTTATTACAGACGTCGTCTTATTTCAAGGATCATGAGTTGTACAATGAAGGCAAGTGTTTAATTTAACTTGCATTAAAAAGATTAAACGGGATTTTATTTTTCGTCCCTTTTGGTTATTTATAACGAGGGCATTTAAACTCATTTGAGCTCAACAGTATGGTTAACTTGTTTACATTCGTATAAATTTCACCTTCAGTGTTTGCTGCACTGGTTGGTTATACACCAATTAATTTGGTTTGGTCTGCTAGGCGTAGCAGAGGGCTTTTGAGTGTATTTTTTTTTCTGTGGAGGCATGGCATGGGGTTAACCGTCTAAGGATCGAGGTTAAAATCGCCGGTATACATCATTGGCCCAGGGTTATGTGGAGACTACGTCTTTTCCGTCCACTCGTGACCTGTTACCATCAACTGAAGTATCTTTCGGGTTTTCATGCAATTCGGTTAAAGAGTTCTTTACACAAATTTCTCTATCAAGCGTGCGTTTCGTGAGTGTACTCCGATGCTGCCCATACTTCACTCACAGGAGTAATGCACTTACATCCGTAATTTCCAAATTCGTGACCGATTTGTGTAAAATTCGATATGAAAAATTTTTTATGTAATTCCATTACGGAATTGCTAATTTTTGTTAAAACCGGTGATGGAATAGATGGAGCAGATATAGTTTACAGGGCGTAAATAGACTTCAGTAATTTCGATATCTCTTGACCAGTTTAGGTGAAATTCTGTACAGTCACCCTCGCTTTGCGCGGGTTCGTACTGCCCAGTTTCGCAAATTCGTGGGATCGTCCCTTTCAATGGATATGAGCATCAGAATTGTTCGACAGCTCGAACAGCGTCAACACGTAGTGCCTAGGTGAAGAATGAGTGGAGCTATGCCTCTGCTCCCCCACTGTGCCTTCATTGTATGTTACAGGGTGAACTTTACCTTTGTTTACCTTCACATGTTAATAGCCATCACCCTGTGCAGCTGTGTGCTTGAAGGAGGCTCACGGTAACAGTCTGTGTAGCAACTGTAAAGTCGTTGTGCTGTACTGGTGTACTAACTGGTGTTTTGTGAACATATTTGGAACTGAATAAAGCTTCGTTCCTCTGAATACTGGCAATAATTGTTCATTCTTAATATCCAGGCGCGCACCCCAGAATATTTCGATGCCCGGGGGGGAGGGGGGGCTGTCCCTGAGGATGTGTATAATTTATGTTTGATTTTGAAAATTATGTTATAATGAAATTATAACCGTATCTGCATTTGTATACATATAGATATAAGTACGTGTTCCATGATTAAATCTTCTTGTTTCTTTATTTTATTAATTTATTTTTCAAAATGCTAATGTACTGGCCATCATCCAATTTCAGTACCTGATTTGGGCTGAAGGGGAAATCACGTAAAACGTTTAATATCATCATATCGACAAAACTTTTTTTGACATTTCGATTTGGGGGTCTGCAGCCTGGGAGCCCCCCCTCCCCGTGTGCACCCCTATCATCATCATCATCATCATCATACTTTTAAAGACGTAGGCCACGTAGCCTGTTCCGGTCTCAATATAATAATCCGGACGTCTTTAGTGAGCGTCCTGGCTTCGTTTTTCCTGATGGTTAATTTTCTTAGAAACGTGCGTGAAGCTGGATCCGTCTATTCTACCAGCATTATGTATACACTTGTGCTTGTAGTTACTAATTTTTTTTTTTCCAAAACTGGTTGTGTTACAATATCGTGATGTTTTTGTGGTGCGAGAGCGTGTGTTTTGGGGTTTTTCTCAACAATTTCATCTCTGCTGCTGTGATTCTGGATTTGTCTTGTTCTTTTGGTGTCTCGTGTTCCACTGCCACGCAGTAGGGTTGGTACTGCTAATGCGCTGTATATTTGTAGTCCAGTTTGCTTACGGAACTCTGTAGGTTTTAGAACTTGGTTCATGATTTCCGTTATCTGTAACAATTTTGTTAATTTCTCACATTTTTTTTCTTCACGCGACAGTGTGCGTCCCAAGTAATTCTACGTATTTATGGGCTCTATTGTTTGGTTATTAATTACTGTCTTCCTTCCGGTGGGATTTCTTCCTCTGCATGCCGTTGTTTCCGTTGTGTTGGTCGATATTATAAGTCCGTTCTTTTATGCTATATGATCTAATTTGTGCAGACTTTTGTAAAAGGTTTCTGATTTTGCTCCTGCTGCCTGATAGTCTGCAAAAAAGGACTGTTTTTATGTCTTTATGTCTTGTTATTTGCATCCACTTTATGTTGTCTGCCTTCTGTCCTGAAAGTACAGTGGAACCCGGTTATAACGACATCGGTTTATATGACATCTCGTCTATAACGTCAGATATCCTGTGCTACCAATTAATTCCCCACTTTTAACCGTAACATTATGCTCTTCGGTTAGAATGACACTCGCGTATAACGACACATAATATTCAGTCGCCCTTCATGACGTTATAACCGAGTTCGACTATATTTCATTTATATGTATGAATTAGTTTTGGAGAGACATGGAGAATAGCAGGCTTACCACCACACTGCTCATCTGACGGCTAGTAATAAGTGTTAATATGAATTTACGTAGCGAAAGCGATGTTTCTTCTGCAGAGGCCAGTGGATTTTTGGAATTAACCCTCTATATCACTTGTACGTTGGAACTTTAACAACTTTGTAGTTCAAACAAATTGACATCCTGAAGAGTGGGCCTATATGAAGCAAGTCTTTAACCTTTTAAAGCCTAGCGGTAACTTTACATACGACCAGGTTTAATATTAAAAAATTCTACGTGGTGCCTACATTGTGTTTATGTGTTTTGTACGGATCTCAGAACAAACAGCAACTTCTGCCTTATAAAACATTAAGAGATTGGTTTTTATAATCGAAGTGGAGAGTGTTTACAGCGTGGTACGCACCGAGTCCTTATATAAAACAGATGCGCTTCGTCATTAATAAAGGAAGATTCAATGGAGGGGCTCTCCCCGGATTTTAAAGCATATACAGTCTCTTGGCACAAAGAATAATATTGATGGCGCGTTTTTTGGTAATGTAAAGGTTAAAATATGCAGAATTGTAATTTTGCTTTTTGTTTTGTACAGGTGTGAAACATGGTCTCTCATATTATGGGAAAAACAAAGGCTGAGGGTGTTCGAGAATAGGGTGCTGAGGAAGACATTTGGGCCTAAGAGGTGCAAGGTAACAGGTGAGTGGAGAAGACTACATAACGAGGAACTTTATGGTTTTTTACTCCTTGCCAAATATTATTCCTGTGATCAAACCGAGAAGAATTAGATGGGCAGGGCATGTGGCACGTATGGGAGGCAGGAGAGGTGCGTACAGGGTTTTATTCGGGAGACGAGGGAAGGAGCCCAATTTTAAGACCTAGGGGTAGGTGGGAGGATAATATTAAAGTGGATCTTCAAGAAGTGGAATGGGGACGTCTGGACTGGATTGATCTGGCTTAGGATAGGGAGAGGTGACGAGTGTTTGTGAATGAGGCAACGAACCTTCGGGTTCCACAAAATGCGGGTAAGTCCTTGGCTAGCTGGAGACCTCTTGGCTTCTCAGGAAGGACTGTGCTCCATGGAGTTAGTGATTATTTTGGGTTCAGTTAATACTTCTTTCTTGCTTTGGTATATTGGATTGCTACACATTCAGTAATCTCTCGGTGTATAAGCAAGCATTTTGCGAACTTTAGCTTGTATTGTAACGCCGGGACTGCGGCGCTGGAGACTACGGCCCGCGTCCCGTTTAATTTACTGTGCTCTCCACTTTGGTCACTCCGAGCGGTATGGAGGGGTGTCGGTCCTGCGTCCGCCCACGAAATTACCTGGTGCCTGCTGAGGGTATCTGGGATACAGGGTGAGATGGCGCCGGCCCCCCCCCCCCCATTTACCCTGAAGATGGTATACTCTGTTCCAAGATACTACACTACACTACTTTATTTCCACTAAGTTACAATAGACAATTTTCTTCCATCAGGTAAATGATCTAGTCACTGCCAAACACAGGTGGGCCAGGGAAATGAGCGCCCAATCTCATCTACTCCCCCCCCCCGTCCGAATTTCCTAACCCCCTCGCTCAAAACCCGAACTTAAATAATTCCAACATCTCTGTCGCTGAATCTTATTAGAATTCCTTTTCACAGCAACGCTTACCTGAGGTAAACAGAATCAAAATTAAAGTGCAGAACATATCTTCTGTCCTTTTTCGTCTCCCGGCCTCCAGTCAACCATCACCCGAAGCAACCACAGTAAGAATGATGTCAAATCACATAGTTTTACCCTACTTTGCACCTTCACACATCCGGCTAGTAACCAAAGTGCCGACTCATTTCTCTGTTGCCATGCACTAGGTCAGCAGTGGCTAGGCCTGGCATCTTTAAAACAATAGAAGGAAAGTAAAAGGAAGTCTAAACCCAAAATACACTAATATCTACACTACAGTATGATGCACAAATTAATAATATTTTTCAATTTAACAACCAATTTTCGCCTATGCCTACTCCTTTTTATCGCAAAACCATCGCTATTCTTGCCGCCTGTTCTCAGCTGTCGACGGTTCCCGAATTTTCTCGAATGCGTAGAACGTCATGACATCTCTGCGCGGTCTGCGCAGAAGCAGCAGCAACTGTCGTTGTTCTTGTAGCTGCCTTGTGCAGTTTGCTGTTCTCCATGTTCATCATTTTGTATCGATTACATTTTAAGACGTTTTGGTGTATCGTGTTTATAATAAGAACAGTACGTAATTGTTGTGCACTTATCATATAATTTTAGTTATACGACTATTTTTTGTGCCCCCGTTATTCAGGAAAATATTACTGAAATATGGTACGAAGAACTGTGTTGTATTATTTTGAACTTCTTATGTTTGGGGAGAAATTTTTCGTATCTGGTCCAGTTGAAATATATGTCGATGAAAATAATCTAAAATCAATTTTGGTTTACGAGTTTTTACCTTACGAGTAATTTTTTCTGGGGGGTAAAGGCGGCCGGTGCGTAGGGCTGACAACCTTACCACATTCATGTGCCGACTGTTTAGAAATCTGGGCGCCTTCACCTTCTGGACCCCTCAGGGCCTGCCCAGGCCTGTCATGGGATTGCTTTACTTTTTTTGTAACAAATACAGAAGTTATTCCTCTCGCTAAGAACATCCCGGGAAAATATTTTTTGTCTGTTTCTACAATTAAGGAGAGGTTATTCAATAAACTAATCACTGCTGATCCCAGTGGCCGCGCGGTCTAAGGCGTCAGTCTGCGGCCGTTCGCTTGTGGAGATTGCAGGTTCGAATCCCACCGGGGGATATAGATATCTGTCTCTCGTGAATGTTGCTTTGTGTCAGGTAGAGATCTGTGCGACGGGCTGATCACTCGTCCAGAGGAGTCCTGCCGAGTGTGGTGTGTCTGAGTGTGATCGTGAAGCCTCGACAGTTAGGGGGCCCTGGCCCACTGGGGGGCTGTTGTGCCATGGGGAAAGAAGAAACGCGAGTGTTTGGCTGGAGGAAAGACCCTCGCTGTAAGACGTCCCACACAATAAAATTCACTAAGTAACTAGTCGCCTGGTCAGCGGCGCACCCAGAATTTTTCCTTGGGGGGGGGGGGGCTGACCCTGAGGTTATATATAATTTATGTTTGATTTTAAAGGCGACGTCATACAAATCATGTCGCAAGCACAACATAACGCTGCCTGCAACTGCATTTATATACATACGAATATAACTACATGTTCCGTGACTCAGTCACAGTGTCCTGTCTTCTTGGTTTTTTTTAATTTTATTAATTTGTTTTTCAAAATTCTAATGTACTGGTCATCAGCCGATTTCAGTGGCTGATTTCGGCCGAAGGGGAAATCACGTAAAACTTTTGATATCATAATATCCACAAAATCTGTTTTTTTTTTAATTTCGGTTTTGGGCATTTTGGGGGGCTTAAGCGCGGCAGCCCCCCCCCTTGGGTGCACCCTTGCGCCTGATATCCAAAAATTAATCCGTATTATCCCTGTCGGTGTCGCAGAGAGTGATCACATTTCTTTGGTTTCGAAGAGTAACCACTAATATCGAGCCCTTACTGGCAATGTCTCTCGCCACAGGGGAAAACACGAACTAGTGCCACTGCTGAATTGCGTATAAAATCCGTATAGGTATTTTCTACCATGTTCGATTGTAGTGCCATTGCTAGGATGTAATTTTGAAGTATAAAACGCGGAACATATGTCCAGTTTTTTTTTAATAAACTTCTGTGGTGGATGTGGGTAGAACCTTAAACTGTCAGTGCAAGCGGTTTAGAAGCCCCCGATTTACCATGTCAAAGGGATGTTAAGGTCAACCTTATCACTCTTCAGGGGTTCCTCAATGACCAGTGAGAGTGTACCACTAGGAAACAATTGCTTAAATTCCTGGCAGCTTTATATGCGTAGGTGCGCTGTTGGATATAAATTTCCTGCATTGGAAGCGGTTTGTTTCATTTTGAATTTTGTTGTAAAACATGCTATCCAAACACAAAGGTTGGGGTATACAGAACTATAATTTTACCTGTTGTTTTGTATGGGTGTGAAACTTGGTCTCTCACACTGAGGGAGGAACAAAGGCTGAGGGTGTTCGAGAATAGGGCGCTGAGGAGGATATTTGGGCCTAAGAGGGACGAGGCAACAGGGGAGTGGAGAAGACTACATAACGAGGAACTTAATGACCTGTACTCATCACCAAATATTATTCGGGTAATCAAATCGAGAAGAATGAGATGGACAGGGCATGTAGCACGTATGGGGAAAGGAGAAGTGCATACAGGATTTTGGTGGGGAGACCTGAGGGAAGGCGACCACTTGGGAAACCCAGGCGTAGATGGGAGATAATATGAAAATGAATATTCAAGAAGTAGGATGGGGGCATGTACTGGATTGAGCTGGCTCAGGATAGGGACAGGTGGCGGGCTCTTGTGAATGCGGTAATGAACCTTCGGGTTCCATAAAATGCGGGGAATTTCTTGACTAGCTGAGAAACTGTTAGCTTCTCAAGAAGGACTCTGCTCCATGGAGTTAGTTAATTATTGTAAGACATGAGTATGAAATGCTGTATATGTCGTGTTGAAATGGCAAAGGCTGTTTCCTGGCACTTAGCTATTGGAACTAATAGATTTCGTTTTCAATACTTGATAGAGAAATGTTAAAATGCAATGTGGACATAGTATAACGAGCATTATGTACGTTCTAATTTCCCCTACCTTCATGCTGTAATCACGCAACTCCCAGCGGTACTTGGCATGCGGCGTCTCTGCACACCGATGATTGTGACGTAAGCATGTACGATTCGTTGTCGTAACTCAGCTTTAAGGGACAAGTATGGTCACAGAACTGCATTTCTGTTACATACGTCTTAACTTGCATTACCCTGCTAAAATACGAAGCTATTTATGAAATTTTAAACATTTTGTACCATGAACCAGTGAGGTTGAGGTCAGTTCGGACTTATTCCTCTCGATGTTGAATTTGCTTCTTGTGTTACTTTAATAACACTACGTATCCCCTCTGACACAACCTTTGTGTGTTGTTATCTTTGCAAACGCTACATGTTTCGATCAAGTCGATAATCGTCAGGTGTTTGTTTATACAAAAAAATTAAAATTCAAAGTAAAAATGTAAATTTTTGCGAGATCTTACAAATGATGTAAAATGTAAACTACAATCAACTTGTAATTTTTGGTGATGTTTCATTTAAAACAAACTGTGTGGTGTATAATATAAAACTTGAACATTTTAGAATACTAATTACTAATTAGTAGGGGTTAAGATGGTGGTTAAACTTTTTCTGTTTTTATTTTCTTGTTCTTTTAAATCAGATTAAGCCATTCAAATCCTGTATCTTATTTTCTAAACACCAATATCAGTGTTGTCCTTGCGTCTGCATCTGGAACTCGAAAATGATCTCTCCCCTTTAGGGTTTCCGAACTAAAATTTTTGCATATCTTTCTCGTTCGTATTAGGAGTCAGAAGATAAGTTCACAACACGTACGTTTTGGGTTGTCGTGTGACTGGTAGTTGATTGTATTTACTTATCTATATTTTCGTTTCTTTATTTTCAGCTCTAATAAGAACATTCCACATGTATTTGTACTGCTGTCCCGTCGTATTTTCACGTAGTCCGCGCCATAACAGGCATTCGTCCTAGTGTGGGTCTGTCGTTTCTATTCTCTGTTGGTATCAGTCCGTGTCCTGTGTAATCAGCCAGCGTGCCACAAGTGTTTACACCTCCCGAACTTGCTTAAATCTGTGGAAGCCAAGACGGCTTCAGTGCTGTAAACAGCTGACAGTTGCTTAGCAACAAATTCCTCTTATATAATCGCAGTCAGTGTGGGTCCTTTAGCTACGATATTACAGGTTATGTAACGTTATTTCGTGGCCGACGCTTCAGGTATGTTACTTTCTGAACGTTACCTTAACATTTTGTGCAGATTTTGTATTGCAACTTGATGTTAATATAAAAGAAAGTACCCCCCCTCCCCCCCGCCCATGATCTTCAGTTATTGCTGTGGATGATGACTGGCGGTTATTTGTCCTCGTGGGGGAAGTCCCGCTTACAAGTACGGGGCTATGTTGAATGAGACACGTAACACCGTTCACTTAAGCAACGTTCCCAAGGCACATGTCATGTAACTGTCTGCCCGCTCACGTGATATGAGGTCTCCAACCTTTGGTCAAGGCTGATAAATCACCGTAAGTCCACCTTCCTCACGAGTTTTTCCCTCTACAGGTTAGTTTTGCTCCTACATGTTTCGGCTATAAAAAAATTAGCCATCCTCAGGGAGATACAATACATGAGTAACATGTGCAGCGTGTTATGCAACCTGTAAGTCCTAATGTTAAGTTATACGTGTAATGTCATTCCACAATTACGTAACAATGTATGTAATATTATTAAAATTTTATTAAAATTATGTATAATACGAACAGTGTGTTAAAGTTATATACATGGAGTGCAGTCTTAAGGAGCTAACGAGCCCTCAGCTGCTAAAGAAATGCCTTTACATTTTATGGAAAAGGCAGGTTCGGTACGGCGCGTACAAACACAGGGTCAGTCGGCAACGCTGTTCACGTTTTCGGTTCTGATATTCCTGCCACATGTTTCGGTTGTAAAAAATTAAGTTATTTCCTTTTTTGCCAGTGGCACGATAGCCCCTACTGGGCCAGGGCTTCCTCAGTATCGAGGCTTCACGATCATATTCAGACACACCACACTCGGTGTGACTCCTCTGGACGAGTGATCAGCCAGACGCAGAGACCTCTACCTAACAACACACAACACTCATAAGAGAGAGGCATCCGTGCCCGCCAGGGGGGGGGATTCGAACCCGCAATCCCAGCAAGCGAACGGCCGCAGACTCAACGCCTTAGACCGCGTGGCCACTGGGATCTGCAATCTACTATGTAAGGTGGGGAAAGAAGCAATGCCGGCTACGATTTCTATTTCAAGGGACAGGCTAATTGCCAATTATTGAGATTTTAGAAGTACCGTTATGTAAGGAAATGATATAATTCGTAATAGTATCACGTAACACAGTGTAAAGCTTTTAGCAGAATTGGGTGTAGAATTTCGTACTTATTTCAAAGGAATTTTAAAATCTTTTATACAAATTAATAATCGACAAGAAATCGGCGTAAGTTTAAAAGGAAACATAATCTCTGAATAATCTCTTCCACATTTTCTGTTCGCGTTTTCCTTTGTTAGAAATATAAGACTTGTTTCCAATAACTTCTAAAGAACCGAGATAAACTGATTATCACTAGTTCTTTTGTCCTCAAGATTAATTCAGGTTTCCACTTATGTGGAATCTGAGGTAAGGAGAGGTTTAATTTACATCCACCCTGTAAAGACGAAAGTTAACCGAGATAATATTTGAAGATTAAGCTCGTACCGCGCAGTAAACACAGTCCTTCTCGGTTATAAAAACCAGTCAGTTAATGCTGTATAGGGAAATAATCGCTGTTTGTTCTGAGATCCACACAAAACACATAAATACACTGTGTGGGCAGAACGTAGCATTTTGTATTACTAACCTAGTGTGCATAATTTAAACGCTAGACTTCAAAGGTGTAATAAAATTTATGATAGCAGATATTTGACATAAAAATATTTGTCCAGCAACCTGAAGACAATTTTTTGTATTATATATTTTAAATGTTAAATCATGTTGATATTTTAGTTATTTTTAACATTAATTT
The DNA here is from genome assembly GCA_013340265.1 of Coptotermes formosanus. Classification (NCBI taxonomy): domain Eukaryota; kingdom Metazoa; phylum Arthropoda; class Insecta; order Blattodea; family Rhinotermitidae; genus Coptotermes; species Coptotermes formosanus. The sequence continues at coordinate 1,087,923 of BLKM01000075.1, forward strand.
CCAGCGTATCAACATCCAGTACACTTACACAGATATTCTACAAATAATTGTCTACATTCTAATTAACATACGACACTTTTTTGCAGTATATCAACTTTGCATAAAAGTGGCTAATTTGGTTTTATTCTGTATTGCTTTGGTTTGTTTCCCTGATGATGATGGTCCCTTGTGGATCGAAACATGTAGGAATATTTAGTGTTACGTAATATAAATAAATCAGGAACAGTAATTGCGTTTTGTTTGTTGAATGTTGCGGATTGGCACTGACGCATCATTGCAGTCTTGGCACAGGTCCAAAAATTCCGTTGTCGTAGGAATTGGATATTTGCATTCGTAATCATTCACGAACGGCAGTGCCCAATTCTTCGTTACTGTGGAACCGGTAACCTCCCAGGTGTTGCGTCAGCAGCCACAACAGCAGGGTGGGTGGCCCAAAGGTTTACAGCAAAACAACTGATGCGACTCTCACTTCTGTTGCGTGTTGTTGTGTAGGGCTGCATCGTATGCTGAATGATCACACCCCGTGCAGAAGCAGGACTTGGAAGCTTGCCAGTTCCACAGTACTGAGGAAGTGGAAATGGCTTTTCGTGAATGACTGTGATTGCCAAGAGACCCGATTTCTGAAAGCGATTTTTTTTTAATTTGTGCAAAGGTAGAATAAATTCATAAATTTTTAGGCGATTTCGTAAAATTGCGAAAACCTACTATTAGATTCGTCATATCTGTCTGTCTGTCCGCTTGTCTGCCTCCTGTTTGCATGGAACAGATCGGCTTCCACAGGACGGATTTTCATGAAATTTGATATTTGGGTATTTTTCGAAAATATGTTGTCCATAAAATTCAAGTTTCATTAACATATGACAAGAATAACGGGTACTTTACATGAAGACCGGTGTACATTTATGGTAATATCTCGCTGAATTCTTCTTAGAATGAGAAATGTTTCAGACAAAATTTGTTGAGAAAATCAAAACACACATTTTATGTTCAATAATTTTTTCCGAATATCGTGCCGTTTAAGAGATAATGTGGAAAAATATGGTACAGCCAGGCAGGCCACAGATGGCAATATAATACGGCGCATGCGCTTTGCATGCTGGATAAGTAAGGCTACAGACACACACTCTGAGCATGTAATAAGACGTACTTATTGCTTTCCTACTGTTACAATGGTTACGCGAAATAGCGTTTTTGTAACGTTACATGTACAAGGCCTGTCTTGTTATGACGTACAGAACATTTCTTACTGAAGGCCGTGTTTATTTCATGTAATTAGTAATTCCCCGTTCCATGAATTTGCCATCTCATAAGCATCAGCACTGAGACAACTCTACAGAGAATACGCACAATGCCAGCCAGCGTTATATGAGGGCGTCCATAGAGACGGCGTTCTTCTGAGGGCGTTGGCTTCGCTTGTCTGATAACATGAATTCCTATACATATATAAGACCCACGTACCCAGCGACGGGTGGTACTTAGCAACGAACGTATCACAGCAGCTGCAGCCGACTTCTAACTCTTAGCGTCTGTGAATACGTCACCTGCTGTACGAGTGACAGCATCTCAAAACCTTGTCATTTGGTCCTATAACAGAAAGCAGTACTAATATCAAATTTCCCAAACACCATGTAAAAGTGCCTAAAGCAGTAGGAGATGGGATAGCTCAGTCAGTATAGTGACTGGCCTAGGGGTTGGGCGATGGAGGAATTGCGGTTCTCTTCATGGCGGACGCCAGACGTTTGCGTCTTCTGGCAAGTGCCCGGGCGGCTTCTGGGGCCCATCCGGCCTTCTGTTCGAAGGGTAATAGGGGATATTGCCTTGGAGGTAGAGGCCAGGGCGTGAGGCTGGCCACTCATCTCCATCTGGTGCTAAGATTATGAATGTATAAAGTTACACCTCCACTACCCCATGCGCCTTTATTACGTGGTGGTTCATTAAGCATAGCCAGAACTTTACGTTGTCACCTTTAATATTCAAGCAATAAAGTACACCAATGCCTTGTTCTGCGCCAGTTTTATTACGCCTTTTTTGCATTAACACCTCTCGCCAGTTTACACCAATTCTTAATTTGCGCTCAATCATTTTCGGTTTAACACCATTTGGATAATTTATTTGCATTTGAGTCTTCTTTTCTTATTACGACTTACGCCTTTCCGGTTTACGCCCATGTTTTTAGTACCACAAGTAAGGCATGTATTGTTTCGAGTCTGTTTTGCAGTTCCCTGTGTAAGTACATCTCTGAACTGATTGCTGTCTTCACTGCAGAAAGCTTGTCTCCTGCAATCATGAACTGAGCCGTCATATGTAGGTCAGTTCGTACGTTGGTTGTGTTATTTGAAAACCGCCTTACCGAACCCATATCGACCGCTGCAGTCTCTTCAGCAGGTTTTGCAGGACTGGTTACTTTAATATTCACAATTAGTGGAGCACTAGTAGTAGTAGTAGTAGTAGTAGTAGTAGTAGTAGTAGTAGTAGTAGTAGTAGTAGTAGTGTTCTAGCNGTAGTAGTAGTAGTAGTAGTAGTAGTAGTAGTAGTAGTAGTAGTAGTGTTCTAGCCTATTTTTAACGACCCTGTTAGTATATAGATTAATATAGCGTCGGTGACAAATTAATGAATGAATGAGTATGGAGCAATGGTGGAATGATACTGACACGGGAAACTGGAGTATCGGGAGAAAAACATTATACAGCGTCGGTGGTAGATGAATGAATGAGTATGGAGCAATGGTGGAATGATACTGGCAGGGGAAAATTGAAGTACTGGGAGAAAAACATTATACAGCGTCAGTGGTAGATGAATGGATGAGTATGGAGCAATGGTGGAATGATACTGACAGGGGAAAATTGAAGTACTGGGAGAAAAACATTATACAGCGTCGGTGGTAGATGAATGAATGAGTATGGAGCAATGGTGGAATAATACTGACAGAGGAAAATTGAAGTACTGGGAGAAAAACATTATACAGCGTCGGTGGTAGATGAATGAATGAGTATCGAGCGTTGGTGGAATGATACTGACAGGGAAAAATTGAAGTACTGGGAGAAAAACATTATACAGCGCCGGTGGTAGATGAATGAATGAGTATGGAGCGTTGGTGGAATGATACTGACAGGGGAAAATTAAAGTACTGGGAGAAAAACATTATACAGCGCCGGTGGTAGATGAATGAATGAGTATGGAGCGTTGGTGGAATGATACTGACATGGGAAAATTGAAGTACTGGGATAAAAACATTATACAGCGTCGGTGGTAGATGAATGAATGATTATGGAGCGTTGGTGGAATGATACTGACAGGGGAAACTGGAGTATCGGGAGAAAAACATTACACAGCGTCGGTGGTAGATGGATGAATGAGTATGGAGCAATGGTGGAATGATACTGACCGGGGAAACTTGAAGTACTGGGAGAAAAACATTATACAGCGTCGGTGGTAGATGGATGAATGAGTATGGGGCGTTGGTGGAATGATACTGACAGGGGAAAATTGAAGTACTGGGAGAAAAACATTATACAGCGTCGGTGGTAGATGAATGGATGGGTATGGAGCAATGGTGGAATGATACTGACAGGGGAAACTGGAGTACTGGGAGAAAAACATTATACAGCGTCGGTGGTAGATGAATGGATGAGTATGGAGCAATGGTGGAATGATACTGACAGGGGAAACTGAAGTACTGGGATAAAAACATTATACAGCGTCGGTGGTAGATGGATGAATGAATGAGTATGGAGGAAACGTAGAAAGATTTTAACAGTCGAATAACCAACGTACTCTACTCGGACAAAATCGTCCGACTGTTGCTTTGTCCACCATAAATTCCACATGGACTGGCTTGGATTTGGACCCGAGCCTGCTCTGTGAGAGGCCAGCAATTAATACCCGGAGCCACGGCACGACATTTGGTGGTGGTGGTGGTGGTGGTGGTGGTGGTGGTGGTGGTGGTGGTAAGCAAATTACTCATACGGAAAATAACCAGTCACGTCCTTTTTGAACACAATATTAAAATGTAGGTTTTCATGATTGGTGTTTATTTTAGCCGTATGTTTTTTACGTATCTTTGAGCTATTTAAGACACTCATAACGTAAGCTTCTCTAGTTTTTAGGACATGTAAGTGTGGACATGCAGCAGGTGCCGGTTTCTCTAACACGTGAGTTTGTGTTGAACTCTGTTGAGACGCAATATTCATATAACACGCGTGAAGGAGTCTGCAGGACAGTACAAATAATTACCCTGTGTGGGGGAGGAGCCAGCATGTGTTCTGTTGTAGAGGTGAACTCTTACCTCTAACAAGACGTAACTGCCCGAACATTCAACTCCTGGGGACAAACCTTATTCTTAATTATACCCCACATCGAAAAATCGCGTGGCATGAGATCACGTTATCGTGGCTAGGGAGAGGGTGGCAGTTAACTGCACCACGCAGTCCGATCAACTCTTGAATGTGGTGACTGAGAAAATCTGGACCTTACTGCAACACACTGCCACCTACCTACAAAAATAAAATTCATAGCCTCGCCGCTGAAATGCACGGAAACGAAAGGCAAGCATACAGAACACGTTTTAACAGGTTTAAAGTGGTTTTAAATCGGATTACAGTACGTAACAAAGCTGCAGTACAATTTTCTTACCAGTAAAGTGAATTTGGAACATCCTATATATGTTCTGTTTTCACATAGGAGCGAACACGTTTGACAGATATATTGGGTAATTTGAGTAATGAAATTTTAATTAGCAATACTAGAATGTTAACATACGCCATGTAATTTGTGTGTACTTTATGTTTGTGTGTTTGGTTAATATTTAGGGCATGAAGATTGTGTATTGATAGAAATATGCAGCCAAAATTGTTGTTACAATTATTATTATTATTATTATTATTATTATTATTATTAGAGAGACGAGGCGACAGGGGAGTGGAGAAGACTACATAACGAGGAACTTGATGACCTGTACTCATCACCAAATATTATTCAGGTAATCAAATCGAGAAGAATGAGATGGGCGCACGTGTAGCACGTATGGGCGAAAAAGAGGTGCATACAGGATATTGGTGGGGAGACCTGGGGGAAGGCGACCACTTGGGAGACCCAGGCGTAGATGGGAGGATAATATTAAAATGTATCTTCAATAAGTGGGACGGGGCATGGACTGGATTGATATGGCTCAGGATAGGGACAGGTGGCGGGCTGTTGTGAATGCGGTAATGAACCTCCGGGTTCCATAAAATGGGGGGGGGGAATTTCTTGACTAGCTGAGAAACTGTTAGCTTCTCAAGAAGGCCTCTGCTCCATGGAGTTGTTATTATTGTTGTTATTATTAGTGAAATATTATGTTACTTGTGTGACAATATAGTTTTGCCCCGTTTTGTAAAATGGGACTAAGTGCCACTTTGAGCTAATTCGAGTTATGTGTAGCGAATCATTCAACTGGTGGCCGTCTGTGATATGTAAAAAGATTGGGCCGGTTGCTGTACTGTGGCTGCTATACTGTAGATACCTTACTGTAGATACCTTACTGTAGATACCTTACTGTAGATACCTTACTGTAGATACCTTTATCCTTTCCTGCTGTGGCGCCCACTGCTGCCGCACTGTGTGTGATTACAAACATTTAAGCCACTGTAGCATTTTATTTAAAAACAACTTAAATAAGATCAGCAGCAGTACGTGCAGTTTGGTAATTCACAACCGTCATGTACTTGGGTCTGCTGACAAACCGCAGCACTACCAAGGACTGCACAACCCTACCCGCGAGCTGCATATCAGCCGAGACATAATTTGGAAAAAGCAAGACCGAAATCGCATTTAGTTGTTCATTGCTCGGATGCAGGTCGCAGAGTGACGAGTCAAAGAAAATAGGTCACGAAAGAAAACTCGGGAAAACCACTGCTACGATGGCAGTGGGGGGTTGGAACCAGGAAATTAACCCTTTAAAGACGAAGCGTATCTGTTTTATATAACGACTCAGTGCGTACCGCGCTGTAAACACTCTCCACTTCGGTTATAAAAACCAATCTCTTAATGTTTTATAAGGCAAAAGTTGCTGTTTGTTCTGAGATCCGTACAAAACACATAAACGCAATGTGGGCACCACGTAGAATTTTTTAATGTTAAACCTGGTGGTACGTAAAGTTACCGCTAGGCTTTAAAAGGTTAAACTAGTAGGTTGGTTTGAGTGGCGGCAGCTGGGCTGATGTGGCAGGTAGAGCGACAGAAATCCTGTGCCTTGACGCGGCCCAAGGTGGCAACTCCGTCTTCAAGAGTAACCAGATAGGTGGGGCCTTTCCTACATCTCAGAGTATTTTTCATATGTAAAACGGAACCACCTTCTTGCTTCTTCTGTAAAACTGATGTTTTATGGGTTGTTCTCTTCTTACAAGATAGGGGCGACATAATATACAACAGAACACAAATATGTGGACTGTCTGTACTCGATCCTTAGAGGTAGTGTGTGTGTTTACATCTCAGTATTGCGTTCCTTTATCCGCTCTTGCTTCTACGCATATCATTATATGAGTAAATACTCAATATTTTTTCCACGTCAGTGATTAAATTTCCAATTCGTGTAACAGACCATTCCGTTCATCTCAGAAATTCATAGATTTCAATGCATTTCTGAGAAAACATGTTTACCTTATCCTGTCATAATTGTTGCAAGATCCGTTGTGCTCGCAGGATGTGTACACAAACCAGATCACTGAGGCATGTGTAAGACTGCACATCGTCCAGGAAAGAACACAGGTTTGGGCCAAGATACGCCAGAGGGGATAAAAGTCGTCTTAGAATACCCATAACAACGGCTAAACTCAGCGTCACACTTATACCGTATGAAGACGGCCTAGCAGTTCGAACACATCTGCCTTCACCTTCTCAAGGCGACGCATACGCAAGAGTAAGTTTATTTAATGTAATAAAAAGGCAAAGCAGTCCCATTACAGGCCTGGACAGGCCCTGAAGGTTCCAGGAGGTTGCGGCTCCCAGAATTTCAAGACAGTCGGCACATGAAGGTGGTAAGGTTGTCAGCCCTACGCACCGGCCGCCTTTACTCCCCAGGAAATATTCATGGTACTCATTTCTGTTAGATGCTGAGTCGACCCCAGGGCCATAGTGCGGGCGGAAGAATTATGTCAATGAAAAATTCCAATTGCACCATCGGGGATCGAACCCGCGACCTTCCGGCTTGTAGCGCAGTGCCTCAACCAGCTGTAATAGAGCTGTGGTTATAAGCTATCCACTGGCCTGGCCCATAGGAAGCTAAGAATGGCTGTGCAGAACAAGCTACAGTGGTTCTTAACAAAATATTTTATACGGCAATTATGTAATGCGGTACTGCGGTGTTTCCATAATTTATTTGCTCGCGGACCCATTTGCCTTCGAAAAATAACCGCGGATCCTCACATCCTTGCTCACTTTGATGTATAGTGTCCGGATGATAGGTATCAAAAATTAAAAATTTATATCCCAGAATTGATTTTGGATAGCTGCGAAGACGTACCATAAGCATACATAACAAGGCGTTGCGTGAATTGACCTTAATTAAAATGACTGTCGCCCGCTTCACGGGTACATAAAGTTTCTTAATTAGATATTCTGAAGGAAATAAAATATAAACACGTCGTCAATTAAAGGCGCAGCGTATCTGTTTTATATAAGGACTCAGTGCGTACCGCGCTGTAAACACTCCACTTCGGTTATAAAAACCAGTCTTAATGTTTTATAAGGCAAAAGTTGCTGTTTGTTCTGAGATCCGTACAAAACACATAAACGCAATGTGGGCACCACGTACAATTTTTTAATGTTATACCTGGTGGTACGTAAAGTTACCGCTAGGCTTTAAACGGTTAAAGAGGTTCCGCGATTATTTCTAACAAAACACCAAACTTCAAAGTAGCCATTACAGAAGTGTATCCACGGATCCTCTGGGAACTGGTCGAGGATCCCTTGGGATCCGCGAAGCACACTTTGTGAACCCCTGCAGTGGACAGTATTTTCATTTTAATGTTGTTTGGTGACGTATTAGCATTTTTACATTCCTCCAGTGTCTGTTGCCGGGCAACGACGCATGGAGCATTCCTCCACTGACCTTTGGTATAAACATCCCGTTGTGTCAGAACATGAAATGTGTTCACGTAATCTGGCACTCACGGCGAAAACCTTTTTACTGTTAGCAGAGGTTGAGTGTACTTGACGACATGTTTCGGCCAATTTCCCCATCTTCATGTAATACGCACGAGGTACGAAATACTTGGGGAGGAAAGTATCAGTATAGAGTACTGTAAAACCAAATGAGACCTAATTTTTACATGAAACATTAGTAATGTATGACGTTACGTGAGAGAAATAAAGTTTGAAGTGGGAGGCACTGCAGCTGTTTGCAGTTCTGCCTTCGTCGGCTTTACGTTGTGTTAAGTGAGGTGCTTGATTGTGCTGTATATATTACTTTTTAGAGATTTTGTAGGGTAGATTCGTGGGTATAAAGTTTCTTTATGTTTATTGTAGCTCTTCTGTACCTCACACTTTAAATTTTATTTATATAACCTAACATAACCTAACCTAATCTAACCTAACCTAACCTAACCTAACATAACATAACATAACCTAACCTAACCTAACATAATCTAACCTAACATAACCTAACCTAACATAACCTAACTTAACATAACCTAACCTAATCTAACCTAACCTAACCTAACCTAACCTAACCTAACCTAACATAACATAACCGTACAAGTTACTACTGTTTAATGTAAAAGTGAGCTCTTTTCTTCGTACAGTAACTTATGCTGACAATTTCCTCCCACGTATTTCGAGCACATTATTACCTGAATATGGCCAAGTTTGCCGAAGCATGTCGTAAAGTACACTAAATTTATGACAACGATAAAAAAGTCTTCGTTGTGACTGACGGATTACTTCAGTATACAGTAGAACCCAGTTATAACGACACCGGTTTATACGGCATCTCGTCTATAACGTCAGATATTCTGTGGTACCAATTAATTCCTCACTGGTAACCATAACATTGTACTATTCGGTTATAACAACACTTGTTTATAACGACACAAAATATTCAGTCCCTTTCATGACGTTATAACCGAGTTCGACTGTGTTTCATTTCTATACTGTTTCATAAGTGTAAAAGCTGAGATAAGAAAGTAATTCACGAATGGTAGCTCAGTACAGATGTGGCCTGCATTGCCAACCTTACAGATACCGTTACTGTCTCCATCTTCAGGAGAAAGTGACTTACAACTGGGACAGTTAAGTACGTCGAAGTGGTGTGCAGTGCATGAAGAGAAATTCAGTAATTTCTCCAGAAGTTATTGTTCTGTTAGTCTTATTGTTTCAGCGACTGGAAAGAAATGTGTAGAGATTCTATATTTTGGATATACTGTATTGGAGTTCTGAATATGTACTTATGGACCCTAAAATTACGACGATTTCTTATTTTTCACTAAGAATTGACAATTTTATGCACATTTTTACCAAATTACTATATAGAGTCTATTCTGGAAAACGTTCTTCTAGTACAACGGTTTAAAACATTATTACTGCAGCTTATTTAACGATGCTGTTTCAGCTATAAGAAGGCGGTCTTGGCCTAATTTATGTTTCTGAATTTCCAAGTATAAGTACGCTTATATCAACAGTTGCTTCACAGTCAAGTGAGTAATTCCCAAATAATGTGAGGAATTTCACTGATCTGTAACTTTGGTCGCTCGATTTACAGGACAGCAAATTTTGCCTGTTTACACCACACCCTTAATCAACCGCAGCGTAGCTCTGTGGCCCCGTAGCAACCGCTGTCACACTAACCACGGAAGGCTATTGTGTTCTGCGTTATTACATTTGTTTGCGAAATAAAAAAATTCCCCGTGTAGAGATCACGTCGCTCTGTCTGTCTGTCTGTCTGTCTGTCTGTCTGTCTGTCTGTGGCCTACTAGATGCGACTAATCCACTTACGTGACTATTACATACAGTGTAAGAGTTATTTACAAAACTTTGTTGAGCAACTTGAGTTTCATGAAACTCGTCCCATTGACAAGTACATTTTACTTAAGGCAAAAAAAGTGACGTTTACCCTGTAACAGACAGTGAAGTCACAGAGGGCGGAGTAGCAGTACAGCTGTACCCTTTCTTTAACCTCGGCGATAGGTGCGGGTGGGTGGTCAACGCCACGCCCCGGCCGCTTTTACCGCCGAAGATGAGGCCCGCTAGATATTGTACAGGAGGCTGGGTGGGCCACAGAGCTGGTTTGACGGGTGCAGAAAATCCCGCCCCCCACCGAGATTCGATCCCCGGACCGTCTAGCCCGTAGCGAGTCGCTATACCGACTGAGCTATCGTGGCTCACTTTATTTTTAAGGGCATAAAAGGATTTGTACCGCCGCCTTCCATATTTCTTGTACGATCTGAATAAGCACAGAACACCTCCAGGTTTCGTCGTTCAGTAATCACAAGTTTTGTGAATGTCGGCACTGCAAGGGCCGTACTTTACTGTAAGGGCACCAGTAAACTTTTGCCATTACCTAATGTCATTTTCTTCGCATTTAAACGTAACTAGGTGTAGCGATTTTCATACAATGCCAATGAATATTTGTGAGGTTCATGAAAATCGGTTTAGTTATGTTCATGCTTTACCTAAGGACGTAAATCAAATTTTGCCCATATTTTCTACGTTTTTCTCACGCTTTTGAGATAACTCAGATATTCACCAAAATTTACTAGTTGTGATTTTCTCAAAAATTTGCACAGTGGAAGCTGTATTTTAGTGGCTTTAATGAATTTGTATCTTTGCTTTTCACATGTATTTTTTTTTCTCCGATTTGCTCGAAATTTTGGTCAAAGAGATCTCAAAACAATGCTGTCGAACACTTGTGAGTTCGTTGAGCATCACAACAGCAAAGGCCGTGCCTCTGTTACGGAAGCACGTAGAATCACACGTACGCGTTTAACGTGAGACCATATGACGCAGAAAGTAAAGAACGCTCGATAAAACGTGTCTGACGTCACAGACTATAGCATTTTTAATATTGTAATTATTGAATATGCTAACACGCACTAGCACGCCTTTGTTTGACAACCACGATTCAGCTCTTTTATCTTTATGTTTTATGCGTAATTTGTTATTTTAAACATCCACATTTCAGCATAGAAATGCGGGTGGGGCTATCCCATGCATGGCAGACTTCGCTGTACCTGTTCATTTTTAGGCGCGTTCGAAAAAAATACTAAAACCTGCTCTTAGCTTCGTCATGTCCGTCTGTCCGCGTGGAACAACTCGCCTCCCACTGGACATGTTTTTATTAAATTTGATATTTGAGGATTTCTCGAAGACCTGTCGAGAAAATTCAAGTTTCGTTAAAATCTGACAAGAATAACGGGTACTTTACATGAAGACGTGTGTACATTTATGATAATATCGCGCTAAAGTCTTCTTAGAATGAGAAATGTTTCAGACAAAAGCTGTAGAGAAAACCAAAACACACATTTTATGTTCAATAACTTTTTCCCGAAAATCGTGCCGTTTATGAGATAATGTGGAAAAATATGGTACAGCCGGACAGGCCACAGATGGCAATATAATACAGCGCATGCGCTTTGCGTGCTGGATAACTAAGGCTACAGACACACACTGAGAATATGTAATACTTATTGCTTTTCCACGGCAAATATGGTTACGCGAACGCGCCTCAATGTTACATTTTACATGCACGGCCTGTTTTATTCTCAAATCCAAACATTTCCTTTAACCGTATTCATTATCTCACTTACACTTTTGCTGAATTCTTTCTGTAATATCATACGGAACGCGTAAAGAATATGTGGAGCTCACATTTCAACTTTATAATTTATTCTGTTTGTGCGGGTTTATTTTCCTCTTTGTTTTATGAATGCAGTTTTGGTAATGTATTATATCGAATATTTTACATTATGTATAAGAGTATGCATACAAAATAATCATCCGTACATTTATCTGAACGCGTGGTTCTTTTTAAATACGTACGTGAATGTAGCATATCTGAAAGCACTTGCATGCCGTAGAGCAAGGCACTCCGTCCCGTGGAACCGTGTCCTTGCGCAGACAAGTTCCAGGGGATTCGCAAGTACACATTCTTTATAAAGAAATGGGTGCATACCATTGTGATTACTTTAGTAAGTTTTTCTTATTTTTCTCCCCATTTTCGTACAGAGTCGCTCTGCTTTTTTTCCAGTGTGCTAAACTTGCCGCACGTGCAGATGTTTTCTCCGCCACTGACCAACATACCCTTATGTGTGGCTTACAGACGTTTTGTCCCCGCTAGCCAGAGTTGTATTATATACTGCTTGCAGGTGTTTTCAGTGGCTCACCCAGGGGCGGACTGCCGAGCTGTAGCCACGTCAAATCGAAATTTTAAAGAAGGCAAATTTTTTAGACACGATGATAGCAAACGTTTTAGATGATTACCCCTCAGCCGAAATCAGCCGCTGAAATCGGCTGGTGACCAGTACAATAGAATTTTTAAAAATAAATTAAAAGTCTTGGTGTGTCTTAGATGAGATTATCTAAAGAAAACAAGAAAATTAGACCTTTGATTTAAATCAGGTGACTGAGTCACGGAACATGTAGTTATACAGTGTTTGAATGTGTATGTGTGCAGTTGCAGACAGCGTTATGTTTTACTTACAGCATGATTTTTATTAGGTAATTCTTAAAATCAAACAAATTATATATACAGGGTCAGCCCCCCCCCCCCCGCAAAAAAAATTCGGGGAGCGCACCTGAGTGTTTTGTCCGCACTAACCAACATATTATTATGTACGGCTTGCAGGTGTTTGTCCCCACTAACCAACGTTCTATTCTGTACTGCTTGCAGATGTTTGTCCCCACTAACCAACGTTCTATTCTGTACTGCTTGCAGGTGTTTGTCCCCACTAACCAACGTTCTATTATGTACTGCTTGCAGATGTTTGTCCCCACTAACCAACGTTCTAGTCTGTACTGCTTGCAGATGTTTGTCCCCACTAACCAACGTTCTAGTCTGTACTGCTGGCAGATGTTTGTCCGCACTAACCAACGTTCTATTCTGTACTGCTTGCAGATGTTTGTCCCCACTAACCAACATTCTATTATGTACGGCTTGCAGGTGTTTTGTCCCCACTAACCAACGTTCTATTCTGTACTTCTTTCAGATGTTTGTCCCCACTAATCAACATTCTATTATGTACGGCTTGCAGGTGTTTTGTCCCCACTAGCCAACATTTTATTATGTGGAATCATATGCAGGTGTCTTGTTTCCAGTACGTGATCAATATGCTGTTGTGTACTGCTTGCAGTTGCAATGTCCCCAGCAACCAACGCAGACGACAGTGGCAACTGCCTGTCGCCTGTTACAGACTCTACAGTGGAGGGACCGATCTCCCCTGCGCTGAGAGTTTGCTGTTTCCGTATCGACCCTTGTTCGACGACCGGCAAGAGGGCTTACCTTCTTCAGATGATTATCCTGCCGTTTATCCCAATCGCCGCGCTGATAGTGCAGAACTGTTGCACTATGGTGAGCGTCACCATCGCAAATAGGGATGCCATGGAAATGAACAAACAGGTGAATGTGTGTCAGGTAACACAGAACAAAAACGATCTTAAAACTGGAGTAACGTACTTAAAAGTGAAACACTGGTTTTATTAGTGATGGGAATGCGAACAAGACACGCAATGTACGCATGACGTAATATCGAGGCGCGTTCGCGTAACCATTTTTGCCGTGGAATAGCAATAAGTATTACATATTCTGATTGTATGTCTGTAGCCTTCGTTACCCAGCACGCAAAGCGCATGCGCCGTATTATATTGCCACCTGTGGCCTGTACGGCTGTACCATATTTTTCCGCATTATCTCATAAACGGCACGATTTTCGAAAAAAAGTTATTGAACATAAAATGTGCGTTTTGATTTTCTCTACAACTTTTGTCTGAAATGTTTCTCATTCTAAGAAGAATTCAGCGAGATGTTATCATAAATGTGCACAGGTCTTCATGTAAAGTACCCGTTATTCTTGTCAGATTTTAATGAAACATGAATGCTCTCGACAGATTTTCGAAAAACACTCAAATATCAAATTTCATGAACATTCCTCTAGTGGGAGCCGAGTTGTTCCATGCGGACGGACGGACAGACAGACATGACGAACTAATAGTCGCTCTTCGCAATTCTGCGAACGCGCCTACAAACGACAAGTCCGCGAATATCTGTCATCCCGCACAGCCCTATAATTTATCATAACTGGACTGCGGATGAATGGAGCAGAGGCGCCCCGGTTTCTTCGAGTAACGGGCCATCTGATCAGAGAATCACATGTGCGTGATTTGAGGCTTCCACCGCGGTGTCAATGAGATCTGCGTTCTTTTTGGAATTCTGCGCATCATAGAATGGTAGTTTTGTTACCGAAGTTTCAGGCCCATAGGTCGTCCCGAAACGCCGGTAAGAAACTATGATTCAGCGCTGCGTAAAATCCCAGAAGAGCGCAAATCTCAAATCACATATTTGCGGTACGATGAATTATGATATGGCATTAAAACGGGTGGATTGGTTTAGCAGTGATACAAAACTGGCTGGCAAGTGTTTAGGCCGTATTTGCCTCCTGGCCCGCCAGTTCACGTGTTCTAGCCAACGGATCGTAAACCGGTGATCGGGTGGACCTCGTATTTGGGGCCCCATTATTAGCGTTACTTTTGCTTTCAAAACGTATTGTGCTGTGTTTCGTGACTGTGACTTTCTTTTCAGATTGGGTTAACAGTCGAAATTGTCGAGTTACTGACTACGCTCCAGTTTGAACGGGGTCAAGTTGCCTACTGTATCTTCACTGATGGAAACAGGTAAATTTTTTTGTTGCTGATTTTCCTTTTGACAAAACCCCTTAAAGTATAGTGGTTACTGCAAAGAGCTGTAAAAAGTAAAGTTACTGACACCTTGATGTTGAAAATTACATCGCGACTTCGTTGTATATATGGCACAAGTATAGCAGATGATACACACCAGACACCCACATACTGCAGCCATTCACAGAATGGCTACGGCGCTACAGCGAGCAGGTTATGTACCATAATCCCAACGGCCCTATTCTCGAGACCGGTGATTTCGATCTCTTTTGAACGCTGTAAGAAGGAATTAACTGGAAAGCAATTTGCAACAGACGCAGACGTGAAGCAAGCTGTCACCTGCTAGATACAGACACTTTGACACCAATTACATGTGAGGATACAAGTCTTAGTGTCGCGGTGGGACAGATGCTTAAATATCAGTGGTGACGACGTGGGTGTCTGGTGTGTACCATCTGCTACCGATGTGCCGTGTGTAGATCGATGTCAGAGTACAGTCCTTGGCATGAGAATGTTTGGTGCGTAATTTTTGAAACTCCTTGGTATGTATACCGCCAGGTTTAACACTAAAATATCTGCATTTTTTCCTATGATGTGTGTTTTCTAATAGGTAAAGTTGTCCCTGTACACGCCATAAAGGCGTACAGCGAGAGTAAAGATACAGCTCCACGCATTCTTAACCTCAGTACTAGGTAGAGGTGACTGCTCAGCTTCACGCCACGGCAGCTTTAACCTGCAGGGAAGTAACTCGGTGTAGGCTTTGAATAAGAAATTTGGAGGCCCCAGAGTTGTCTGTACGTTTTTAGAGGAGAAAGTATCTCATGCCTGTCGGAATTAGAAGCCAGGGTCGTCCAACCCGTATTACAATCACTGTGCCAAACCGCAGATATTGTTTTGACCAAGTGACATGTACAGACCTCAGTTCATTTTGTGTACTTGTGTTTTATGTGAGTTTAACATTTGGCAGTACGTATTTTGCGCCTTATTACGAAATACTTTTACTTCTCGTTAAATCTTGGCCCAGTTGTTTTGTCTATAGACGGCCCAACACCCGATTCCGTTGTCCTCCTCCAGTGTCGGTCGAGTTTCGACCCCCTCTTGAATTGAAGTAGCTCAACTGGTTTTATTAATCGTGTCTTCTTCTCCTATAGGACCAATCTGCATTCGGTCTTCAAAGAAACGAATGAAAAACTAGCCAAACTATATTGGCAAAATTGGAAGGATGTCTTTAAAGATGGTGGCAATTTTGAACGTCATATGAGCGATTTCAGGTAAAAGAAATTTTTCCTTATGATCATATAGCTGCGCGTGTGGACTAAATTGTGTACATACAAGGATTATTAGCCGTTATCATTTATGAAAATGATGTCATTAAGGCGTTAAATATTTTTAGGTCATCTACGGGTTTAAAAGCTAAGAAACGGGGAAAAGAAAGTACATTTATACTCAAGGAACAAGTAGCGTCAGTGGGTTACTGTAAATGGGATAATTTGCTGCTTATTCTCAGCGTTTAAGTAATGGCATGTAATGCATGTACATGGAAACATTTCGGAAGGCATAAAACATTTAAGATCAGTAGAGAAACACGGATAGCTTTTTTGGAACATGGGGCTGAGTGCTGAAAAGCGGAGGCCGTCACCCATCACTGTACAGCAGTTGATGTCGTCCGCTCTACGACATGCAGTACTAAGAAACGCAGAGCGGGGGCCGTAATCGGTCGCTGTACAGCAGTTGATGTCGTCCGCTCTACGACATGCAGTACTAAGAACCGCAGAACGAAATACATTTGTGTTTAGTATCGCTACAATGTCGCGGCTTATTATTTTGTGCTGTGACTGTGTTGATTGACATTGGTACTGATAATTGTTTGACATAAGTGGTTAGAAAATTCTGCTCACCCTGTATAGAGTTTCATGAAGCCCATGTTTCTGCTTCTAGTATAAATGTTAAAAGCTAATCGTCTTGCTGCCTGTGGTATGAACACAGTTCTTCATATAGGTGACATCAACAAGTAATCACGTTGACATATACCACATAACCAAAGAATTTACCAGTTATCTGATAAGTAGCAAATGATATGGATTCTACTCGCTTTAAGTCTTAATTTAATTATTAACAATATATTCCTATATCTGTATAAAAATTTAACAATGAGTACATGATTTTCTTACGACATTACAGAATACAATGTATTCTGGAAAATTCTGCAATGCAGGTATTTACAAACCTTCAGATTCAATCGATTTCCAAGATTTTTGACAGGATAATATCAGAGACGACATGGAATATTTTTGGACAGTTGTAACACTCAGAAACAAATTCTAATATATGACAGTTCAGCTGATTAAGCGTGATGGCGTGAAGGCAGCAGTAATTCATCCACTTCTTCAATAAAAACGAAATACATTAAGTCCCACACTATAAACGTTTTGTGTATCCATGTGCGTCTGAATATAGTATTTTCTACGTTTTATCTAAAAACGAATTGTTGATATGTCAAATATTATTGTTGTGTTCCTCTGTGTTTTTTTCCTGCAATGGGCCTAAACATGGCTTGTATTGAAGCCGAAACATGTAGCTAAAATCAAAAAGAATCTCAGTGAAATGGTCTTCTTTGTTTGGACTTGGCCCATCGTCTAACTTGCAATGTAGTACTGCGTCTCGGAAGGCGGTTCTGTTTCCGTCTTCAGGGTTAAGTGACTGAGAAAAGGTTTTTCTAAGGGGTCCTCCATAGTAGGCACTTTCTTTGGCTGAAAACGGAAGCAGAGACAGCTTCCGAAACACTGTGCTTCATTAAGAAATTAGGCGATGGACAAAGTCCAAACAAAAAAGATCATGTCGGTGGGTCATATACCGTTGTCGGATCTCTGTAGCGTTGGATTAAAAAAACCCTGTTTTACTAACAAATTTGTGTTGTGCTGATGTGGTACGGTGTTCAATCCTCTGTTACGTTTATTTAGTTCTGAGTGATTTTATGATATGTGGGCTATTTCATAACTGTGTATCGTCTGAATGAATTCTTAGTACTGCGTTGGCCGCCCCCCCCCCCCCCGCCCTCACCCGAGCTTCCACAGACATCACAAGGCACTGTACGTATAACGTAATATTGAGGCGCGTTCGCGTAACCACTGTTGCCGTGGAAAAGCAATAAGTATTACATATTCTGAATGTGTGTCTGTAGCCTTAGTTATCCAGCATGCAAAGCGCATGCGCCGTATTATATTGCCATCTGTGGCCTGTCCGGCTGTACCATATTTTTCCACATTTTCTGATAAACGGTACGATTTTCGGAAAAAATTTATTGAACATAAAATGTGTATGTTGATTATCTATACAACTTTTGTCTGAAACATTTCTTATTCTAAGAAGAATTCAACGAGATATTATCATAAATGTACACAGGTCTTCATGTAAAGTACCCGTTATTCTTGTCGGATTTGAATGAAACTTGAATTTTATTCACGGATTTTGGAATAATACTCAAATATCAAATTTTATTAAAATCCGTCCAGTAGGAGGCAAATTGTTCTATGCGAACGGACGGACGGGCGATAACTGAACAAACTTATGTAGTTCTTAATCTTGTCCAGCATCTGTTCGACTTAAAATTGTTGCCATCTGCTACTTGAACATAGGAAATTCTTTAAACTTATCAGTTTTCTCTTCCTTTATAAAACTTAAAGCAAATAATTAGGCAGCAGCGGAAACCTGCTGAGAGACTCACACCCTATCAGTTTTTGTGACGTGCGGAGTTGGTAATAGGCTTAACATTAATCAGACACAAGAAATGAAGTAGCATTGCTGCAGCATCGACAGAGTTTTAAATACGTTTCTGGGTAGTTGAAGTAATTTCTCATATCTGAGTGTGGAACGCGTTGGTTTAAGTGGTAAGGCTTCTGACACATATCTGGGAAGGACTTTGTCCAGATGCAGACCAGGACACGGAGATCCTGACAGGATTTTAGTGGTTTATTTTATCCCTGCTCGTTAATCCTCCAGGCAAATTCCTGACGGTTTTTCGTGTCTTTTCAACCCCTCAAATTAGTCACATCCCCAAGTTCCGGGACTAACTAACTCAATGCTGGGGGCCGCGGTGGTGCAGTTGGTTGAGGCACTGCACTACAAACCGGAAGGTCGTGGGTTCGATTCCCCATGGTGTCAGTGGAATTTTTCATTGGCATAATCTTTTCGGTCGACTCAGCCTCTAACAGAAATGAGTACCAGGAATATTTCCTGGGGGGTAAATACGGCCGGTGCGTAGGGCTGACAACGTACCACCTTCATGTGCTGCCTCAGCTTCCTAGAGCCGTAAGGACCTGTCCAGGCCTGTAATGGCGTACCTTTACCTTTAAAAATGAATATGTGTGCGCGGGTTCCCTCTCTTCTTTCGTACGTTCCAATTCAGTTTCTTCCTGTCTTTTGTTTCGTCGTGTTCATTTTGTTCTGTGTGTTGTTGGAGTACAGAACTTGGAGTCACTAAATGCAGATGGCAGCGTACTGAACCTCAGTATCGTCATGCCTCTGTGTTACAAAGCTAAATTCAGTTTTTCTGTGTTCGGAAAAACGCAATTGATAAGAGTGTATTAAATTCTCTATATTTCTAGTATATGTTTCGGCCTGTTTGATTGGCCGAGGTAGCAGTCTAGTGTACATAAAAAAGAAAATTAATTCAGGAAGAGGCCTCTCCGTTGCAAATGTTAAATACAGTAATCATGTTAAAATTATTATTCCAAAAAGCAGAATAATATTGCAGTAAATATCTGTTACTTTCCTTTTCGGAAGTTGTATTATGAAGCTTTCTGTCTTATGGAATAAGAAGTCATAAATCTGTGGGCTGCTTACTGAAGTTCCCGAAACCTCCATTTATTGTTAGCAAGGTGCCGGCAGTACTGACTGGCACCTTGCTCTGAGCTGCAGCCTGTAAACCGCGTGAACTTAATGCGCACCGTGTGTTAGCCTCAGAACTTACACATGTATATCAACACAACCACCATCACCACCACCACCATTACCACCATCACCACCACCACCACCATGACCACCACCATCACCACCACCACCATGACCACCACCATCACCACTACCATCACCACTACCACCACCATGACCACCACCATCACCACTACCACCACCA